>VWZI01001715.1:0-17082 GCA_013396835.1 Psilopogon haemacephalus | reverse complement strand
CGCCCGCCCCGTCCCTTCTCCGCTTCCGCCTTCCGGGCCGCCGCCGTTTGCTAGTGGGACAGGCTGGTCGGGGCTTTACCCCGCCCCGGCGCTGCCGGAGCCGCCAGCCATGAGTGAGTGGGGTGAGGGGAGAAGGGAATGCTTGCGGTCGGCGTGGGGATAGGACGTGTGGGTGCTGCTGTCGCCGGGCACCCGGCGGACTCGTGGGGAGCCGCAGGGCCGCGACAAGGGGTGCAAGGGAGGAGGAGTCCGGCCCTCATCCCCCCCGCGAAGTGCTGCTGGCTGGGGTGGGCCGGGGCGAGTCCTGCCTTTCGGTTTCGGCGAGAGAGCGCTGGTGGGCGTGCAGGTGCCTCGCCCCAAAGGCACCGCTGGGCGCTGCGGTCCCGGCTGGTGGTCCCCGGCTGGCGGTCCCCAGCATCCGTTGTCGCGGGGGCGGGGAGGCAGTTCTCGCTCGGGCGAGCTTCCGCTGTCCTCGGCTATCTTCCCCTGGCCTCACAAAGGAGTTAGCGGTGGAGAGGACAAACCCGAAGCGCTCAGTTACGTAGAAATGCGGTTTTCAGTTACGTAGAATGTGTGAGAGCGAGAAAACTAGGCGAAGGCTGTAATCGGGAAAAATCTTCTGCGCGTGCACTTGTTTGGTTGTGTTTTCAAAGGGCACTTAAATTTGCAATTAGTAAATAGCAGGAAACGCCAGGACGTGACCGCCTAGCAGTAATGTTGCTTTGTTGGCTGAGTTGTTGCTCTTGCTACCTGTTGACTCTGCGGGTAATATTGCAGAGTTACAAATAGATTTGCAGCTGGGCACCGTAAGGGCTGGAGTTCAGGAATCATGAAGGTTAGCTACTGTATTTTTCATGCTCTTTAAAAAGAATTTAAAATATTTACGGAATATCAAGGGTTTGAAGGGACCTCTGAAGATCATCCAGCCTAACCCTGCTGCTAGAGCAGGATCACCAAGAGTAGATCCCACAGAAACTCGTCCAGGTGGTTTTGGAATGCCTTCAGAGAAGGAGACTCTATAACCTCTCTGGGCAGCCTAGAGCAAGGCTCTTCCCATATTCTGTAAGAATTTTTGAAAGTCAAACCTATTTGATTAATTTGGGCTTCTTCTCTGAAATGTTTAATTTAACTCACAGATTTAGATCCATTTTAGGATATAACTCATGGATTTAGATCCGTTTTAGGAGAAGACAGAAACTTTGTTTTTCTCAGAGCAGAGGGAGCAGCTACTGAAGTTGCCAGCTTGAAGTCCTTTTGAGAGGGCTAGACCTTGAAGGATGTTCTTCAGAGAGATCCCTGCAAACTCTGTCTTGCTTAGTGTTCTCTAATGCACGAGAGCAGGATGCTGCTGCTGCGTTTGTCAATCTTTTGAGGGAGGTGTAGAGCTTCTGATGTTCAAAATATCCTTACTCGTACATCTACCTGAAACAGTGGGAAAAGGTGAGCCGAGGAAAATTCGAGAGCTTCTTCACGCTTCTCTGAAAGATTCTAGGCTAAGGTAAAGGTGCCCAGAAAAGTCAGCGTCTAGAAACAAATGGGGCTTTGCCCTGTGATTCAGCAAAGGCCTACGCATTGTTTGTGCCTACAGAGGATCTTCCCTGGCTAGGAAGTGGATTCAGGTGATTCTTCTAGTGCCTTAGAAAGTTTCCTGAAACAAATACCAAGCCTTGTGTCAATAAGGCACATAATTCTCATAAACCTTTCTTGTTATCTGAAGAGCTGTTCAGAGAGTTTAAGTAGATTTCAATAGGATTTGTTGAAAGAAAATTTAAAAAACTTGGGACCAAAAATCTGGGTATTGAAACTTAAATCTGTCAGGCAGAAGTATGACAATATTGAGTATAAAGGCCAGTGCTTTGGAAACACTGGTACATTTTGCAAGTGGAGCAATTCTAGCGATAGAGGATTTATGCTAGTAACTGTCATAATTAGAGGGCTGGTGTTTTAACTCTGCACTCCATCCTTTTCCCCCCTACGTTGCTGCCTTTCTCTGTCCTGCTGAAATTTAGTGTTGCATTCCATGCAGTGATATTTGTGTTCGTTTATAGGCCTGAAGTAAAATGCAAGACCTTAGTCTTAGGAATTTTCACTGCTCTGTCAGCTTGAGCTTCCCCTTCTCTGCTGTCCTAATTAATTTTCAAGCCCCCTGTAGTCCTTTGGCAGTCTCTTATTCTGGATTTATACTTCTCAGATGTTTTGAAGTATATCAGGTTTGTAGGGGGGCACATTATCTTCTTCCTTTCTCTTTTTTTTTTTTTTTAATTAATATTGAAAAATGAATCAGTTAGTACAACGTTATTTTGGTTTGCTCTCTGCTGCTTACGGAAGGACCTGCACGGCTTGGGTCCCATGCATTCAGTAGTCCTCCTTTTGCACTTAGGCTGTTGGTACTCTCCTCACCACACAAACTCTGCTTTCATTTGCACTTAGGCTGTTGCACTTCCTTTTGCACTTAGGCTGTTGGTACTCTCCTCACCACACAAACTCTGCTTTCATTTGCTTACTTTGATGTGTGGTCTCAACAGCAAGTATAGCGAAAGGAAGGCTTTAGGATATTCTTAAATCACAATTTTTTTCTTCTGCTCTTAAGACAACAAAATGTCTGTTTCTGCGGGAAAGGTTGCGCTCAGCTACTTCAGACTTTAAAAAAACCTCAACAATTCTCATCTTCAGAAATGAGTTGCACAATTGAGAAGGCCTTGGCAGATGCAAAAGCGCTGGTGGAGCGGCTGAGGGAACACGACAACGCAGCGGAGGCACTTATTGAGCAGACTACAGCTCTGAACAAGCGGGTCGAAGCGATGAAGCAGGTTTGTTTTCCAACTTTGTTTACTTCATTAAAAGAGCAACTCGTAAACACATAATTTAAAATAGCTTTTGTGTGTAGAAGGGCTATGTTACTCAAGTCATCCTTTGTTACCATGCTAAGTATTTCCGCTGTAGGTATCGTTATGATCTCACAATAGGTTGTTTATATATTCAGTTTGATCCAGGGAAGAACTTTTCTCTGTTAGTGTAGCTTCAATATTGAAAACTGGCATTTATTGGAAGAGCACTGGTAGGAGATGCTATGTGGTGTCATCTTTTGCTCTTCTGTGAAGCACTGCTTGTGGTGTTAGTTTCAACATGAGCATTTAAACGTGCAGGGGTCCTGTCATTCCTTTTCCTCTTAAGAATACTTTATCTTTCACTATCTCCTTTTCTTTCCAAGTAGCCTCCTAGGCTTTTTTTGTGATCATTTTCTTTCTGATGCTAAGCTTTATTTGAGGTAGGGTGCGTGTGACTTTAGTTAGAGAAGTTCTGGAAAATGTGAAGTTGTCTGTTGGCTTTCCATGGGGGAGTTCATCCTGTCGTTTTAATTGAACATAGGACACGTTAATGGACCTGTGAAGTGATGGACCCCTGCCTGTGCTTCGGCCCTGTAAAGCTAGTTGTGCACAGGCTTCAGAACTCCAAATCAAGAGCATTTGTTGAGAGTTGGAATACATTGATTCAGGTCCACGTGACACCCCTACAACCTTGTGGTTTAAGGTATTGGGGAGCCGTTGTCGATATCTACAGAGGTTCAGACCTCATGATTTGTCTTTACCAAACTCATATCAGGTTTTAATTACTTGATGGTGAATTTGGCATATGTTAATTGAAGATCAGACAATGCCCACTCCTCACATCTGAGGCATGAATTTTTTTGAAAACAATGGTGATGCTTTTGTCTCTCTGAAGGGACTTTGTTAAGGACACCTACAGAAGTGGTTTTCTTTCTGTTGTATTACTATTTGAAAGCAAGAATTATCTCGTTGGTTACAGACTTTGCTTGACTGGTTCTTGGTGACTTGCTGAGTAATGCTTGCTTTCAGTTACTCAAGTATATTGCTGTGCTGTGCTTTCCCTTAGTACCAAGAAGAAATTCAGGAGCTCAATGAAGTAGCGAGACATCGCCCTCGGTCTACTTTAGTGATGGGTATCCAGCAAGAGAACAGGCAGATTAGAGAACTGCAACAGGAAAATAAAGGTGAGGCATCATTGTGCTATCTTTTGAAAGTTCCCATCTGCACCACTGGAATCACTGAGACTTTTACCATTGCTGTAGAAGAATTTTTTTCCCCTGCTTATCTGAATTCATCCATTTAACTCTCAGAACGCAGTCTAACATCTAGGTGCTGGGACTAACAGAGATACAGTTGCTGAAAATTACTTTTGTAGTTCTTACCTAATGTTCAGCACAAGTAAGGAGACAAATAGAACTTCATTCTACAATGTATGTATCTTATTTGGAAATGTGTTTTCCCACTGCTAAAAATAAGGCATTTAGGAGCAGTCAGGACAGGTTGTAGTGTAAGTGCAGTGGTAGAATTCCTTCTGGGATTCTGTAAAATAAGAATAGACTGCATGTCCTGGAATGTCTTACGTATTTTTGCAGTTACGTTCAGCAAAGGACCCAATGATCTGATTCATTTGAATCTTGTCTCACCACAAGAGTTATTTCTCCTTGTACTTACTATATTTTTTTAATACAAGCATTTAAACTCTTACTTTACTGCTATTTACTGCAGAGTAAAACGCATCCGTAAGCTTCTTCCTACCTCTTGTACAGTGCTGTTTGTAGTGGCCAGGGTAAAGCTCCTCAGCAACACTCAGCAGGGCTTATATCAGCTAAAGGGACTGAACAGGAAGTCAAGTTAACAAAAGCCCTTTCTCATTGAACAAGAATTTTCCCAGGGCAGTCACCTCTGAAGACATTTGCAGAGCCTGTGGAGATTCTATGGTGCAAGGAGGAGGGGACATTCAATTAAGGGCTTATTTTGGTGTTCTCAAACTGAAGAACTTTTGCATTTTGTTTCTGTTCTTTCCTGTTAACTGAACTTAAAATTCTGTTGCTAGAACTACGCACGTCTCTTGAAGAGCACCAGTCTGCTTTGGAACTCATAATGAGCAAGTACAGAGAACAGATGTTTAGATTGCTTATGGTGAGGAAAAAGGATGATCCAAGTGTAGTAATGAAGTTGAAAGAGCAACATTCTGAGGTAATAACTTCACTTTTTTTTTGCCTTTGTGGTTTTTAGTTAACACTGCAGTTAGTTTGTAGCAGATCAGTCCAAATCTTACTTTGTCTCAGTTTCTATATCATTGTGCTTGTGAGTCCTCTAATTTTTATAATCCAGTCCATGAAACACAAACAGAAAGCTTGGTCAGTCAAGCAAGTCAACCTTACTAGCTTCTCATTTATTGAAGCTTTTAACAAGTGACATTTCCAGTGCTTTATCTACTTAGGTTACCTTTGTTTGGCTGCAGCCTTTAAGACAACTCCTGTTATATTTCGGATGCCATAGATCTTAGTGATGTTCAGACGTTTAGGATGGCTTTAAGTTATGCTCTTGACCTCCCCTGAAATAATTAGTGAACCTGTGCTCACTTGGGAGAGTAGGAAGCTCTTTAAATTCAAATGCAAATATTGTTTTCTCCTGTAAATGCTGTAAATTAAAAAGAATATTTTTAAAGCCCTTTTGAATACTGAACAACTGAACATAGACTTTTCCTTTCCTGCTTCAGCCCTTGATTCTTGTTTCTGTACCAATCAGGATTGCTGAGCAGCCTGGGACGCTCAACGCGTCTCTTGGATACTAGAAAAGCAAAGTGCCACTGAACAACATTTTTGTGATCTATTGTGAGGTATATATGAGTATTTTGCAGCTTCATTACAAGAGTAACGTGTGTTTTTATGTTGTTAATATATAGTTTAGGGATTTTAATGTCTTTTCAGGAAAATTCA
The DNA here is from genome assembly GCA_013396835.1 of Psilopogon haemacephalus. Lineage (NCBI taxonomy): Eukaryota > Metazoa > Chordata > Aves > Piciformes > Megalaimidae > Psilopogon > Psilopogon haemacephalus. Next base: position 11,312 of record VWZI01001715.1, on the reverse strand, counting down.
TTATTCCGGGTCACTAGCGGCTCTAAACAGGAGCTTTCTGATCAACTGTGACATGTGAGCACCAGAGAGCAGTGTAACTTTGGAGACAAGCATTACTTTTAAGTGTTTAATAATGTTTGACCTCAGCAAACTAAGCCAGCAAAGCAGAGTTTGGGGCTGCATACTGAGAAAACGTGGTTTAAGGATTTGATACTTCTTATCTCCACAAAAAGTATAGTTATAGCTGCTGGAATCAATGGGGTTACTTATATTACTATGAAAAAAAAAATGTTGGATTAGAACTACATCTTTAACATGAACTCTTACAAAATGACAGGTCTGTATCCTTCCCAAAGGAAGTTATCTTTAGCTTGTAGTACCACATGGCTTACAGCCTCAGGAGAACCAAGATAAGAGTAAAATGATCTATCCTGAAGTGGACTTTGAAATTTTCTTTAGGAACACTTCTAGGGATTAAAAGCTCAAGATAAAAGTAAATAGATACACAAGTAAAACAGCAGATTTAGACTTCAGTGGTTTGGTTCAATCTGATCCCACAAGAATACCTGATGCTGAGCATTTATCGCTCTTAACCTGACACAATTTCTGGAATTTCATTGCTTGTTCATGTGATCAGCCTTCACAAGTTGCAGTTGCAACTAAAAACTCCATCACAACTAAGGGATTCATCTCCCTGTTACCAGTAACTGCTGTTTTCTCAAGTGCCAGCTGTTAACTTTATTGCCTATTTACAAAAGATTATTACAAAATAATTGATCTCTGAAGATCAGGAGGCATCTCCTTTAAAAAAACCAACCAAACAAACCCCAACCAAAACTCAGCAGTGCTGTTTAGCATGGTTTTATGCAAGAGAAGAGTGTGTTGGTAGTGATGACCCTCATCTAAGTGTGGCACTTGAATTGCTCTGCGGAAGTACAGGGCAAACAAAAAAGGATAGAAATACAGAGAGCATTCATACGTATTTGAGGCTCTCTTCATAAAGAAGCATTCTTGCGTATTACAGCTTCTAGGATTTGCACATCTGCTTTCCAAAGCATGAGCTTACAGTTCCTGTCTTAGCATCTGAGCTCAAAACAGGCCTGAAGTCATATTGAGCAAGGAGCCACTTAAGCTGGCAAAATAGGAAGTAGGGGGCCAGCAGTATATCTAAAACCCACTAACTCCTTCCCAATCCTTCTTGAGCATATATCCTCACTAGCTCATTGTGTTACCTCTGACCACAGCTTGCTTTTTCAGCTATATTTAGGTTATGGTTGAAAAAGTGAGAAATATTTCATGAGATCATCATCACTGGAAACTGAGAAGGAAATGAAGATTTACAGCAAGCTGGATTTGATGATCTTAAAGGTCTTTTTCAACCAAAACAATTAAATCTTCTGTGATTCTAAGTTCTACCCTCACATTCCCTTGCTGCTGTGTGTAGTTAACACTGAAGCACAGCTTTGGCAATGGCAAAAGGGAGAGGCTGGAAGTGGCTGATGTTTGCTTTAGTAAAGTGTATGTGTTTGGGCCAAATAAAATGTTTATTCCAAGTGAGGCAGTTCTTTATGGTGGTTTAACAGTATCTGGTAGTTTAAGGTCAAGCTGATCATCTGCTAGATGTATGAACCTTGAGGCAAACCCAGAATTTAAAGGTAGGATTTACCTTTAGACCTTACTGTTCTTTTTTTTCAGTCCTACTGTTCTGCTTTTCCCAATATTGCCCAGGAACTGTTAGGAAGTTTGTCCAGAGGTCAGGTCACAGATGGAGGGGCTATCATGTCAGTAGAGTTGGATTAAGAGACAAGTTGAGGAAGAGACAGTGAAAAATAAAAGCTTCTGGAAATGCAATTGAAATATTTGTCTTAGCTGTACAGCAACACATGCTAAATGCATAGGCTCTTGATCTGTTAGTGGACAGTGAGAAAAGAAACCATCATCTGAACCAGCAAGGTCCAGGTAGGAGGTCACTTCTCTGCAAACAGTGAAGATTATCTAAAATCCAGCTCCCTTGCAAAGGCTGTTACGCCCATGTTAATGGCTCCTGTCATCCCACTCCTGGCAGTGGCACAGAACAAAGGCAAACCAATCTCCTGCTCTTGCTCTTCCGCCATGAATCTTCCAGTGAGATGCGGTGGTTATTTATTGATATTATGGAAGGAACCTACTGTCATTAGTGATGAATCACAGAAGTCAGTCAGGACACTAAAGTTTTTCTTAAAACTCAGCAAGGGTAAAGACCTCTGAAGTCAGGGCCCCAGATGAGCTGTACTTGGAAGTGGATTCAAGCAAGAGCATATAAAAAAGAGCAAAGGATAGACATGGTGTAGTAAGGATGACAACTTCACCTGTTTTTTTCGGAGGGATAAATGTCTGCCATGGGCTGGTAGAGGTCTGAAACAGATGGGAAAAATGTCACATGTTTAGTCTTTCTGATGGCCAAAATGGTACACATAATTTCCCGCAGCACAGGAAGGTCTTGTCAGAGCAAGCTCGTGGCTAACTTGTAGCTGTTCGGAAGAGGAGGAGGACAGTAATTTACACATGCTTTGGTGTAAAATCCAAATAAGAGAGGTTTCTGGATGGCAAGCCATGTTTCCTTAGATTAGCAGGACAACAGTGACCGCTCATGCTGTGAAGTTCTAGAGAAGGCAACCTGATGTAGTGCACGGTGTCCATGTTCACTGCAAGGGTGTTGGACTAGATGACCTTTGGAGGTCCCTTCCATCCCAGACCATTCTGTGGTTGTTTGCTGGACTTTGGGTCTGTGTTGGTGTTTCTCAGTGGCACAGCAGTTAAAATGCTTCACTCGTAATGCAGAAAATGTATTAAGTAAAGCTGCATTCATTTCATTTTTATGTCTTAGGAGCTGCAAGTGCACATGGACCAAATCACAGAAATGGCAGCAGTGATGAGAAAAGCCATTGAAATTGATGAGAAGCATGGCTGCAAAGAGCAGGAGCGCATCGTTCAGCTGGAGGTAAGTGCAGTCAACCCAGCAAGGACACAAAGAAGGAGGGAGCAAACATTGCCACAGTTGTCTCTGCTCAGTTACTGTATCAGGCACTTGCACTGCTGTTCCCTTAGGCTTTTCTCCTGGGAGAACTCTACTTGTCATTTTCCCCACTGTTGCCTACTCTTAAGACTTGCATAGGTGATACTTCAGCACCAGAAATCAGGGATTGGCATTCATATACTGCCTTAAGCTTTCTCTTTTTTGAAGGCTCTGTGAGCATAGCAAAAATCTAGAAAAAACCACAGATTCATCCAGGTAAGATGCTAGGATGCAAATAATAATACCCACACCTTTTAGCTTTGAAGTATTAATAGTTTTTATACATTTTTTTTGCCTGTATGGTGATTTTCAGTTGCTTAGCACTGGAGAATCGACACTAATGCTCTTAAAGTACAATCAAAGCAATTTGTTATGGGACGGTGTGTGGAAAGCAGAGATTTTCTGAAATGCAGCATTTTAACTTAATTACCCTTTTCTTACCTGTATTTGCAGTTTGAGCATTTTTATTGCTGCTTAATGGCCAGGTGAACGTGAGGCTCAGAAATTTGGCGTTTGGTTTTAGAAGACAGCATGGCACTACCTGGCTGAACATCAGTGTTCTTCCTTAGCCATTTCTTTGGATCAGAGAGGAGGATATTAATGTAGTCATCTCGACTTCTTTCTGGAGTTCTGTTACATGCCTTTTTCTTTCTTTGGTTACAGCAGGAAAACAAAGGCTTGAGAGAAATTCTTCAGATAACTAGAGAATCGTTTCTTAACCTCAAGAAAGAAGATGCATCAGAGAGCACATCTCTGTCAGGGCTAGTAACAAGCAGTGATCTCAGCCTGAGAAAAAGCTGAAGACTGGAAGTCAGAAGCTTCAATTGCACACTTTACAAATGGAGTATCAGGGGTCACTTGTCAAGCACTTGTTACTGAACAGGGCACCAGCAAGCTCATGCATCTTAAACTCCAGTTTAGTGGCTTTTACACTCTGTAAAATAAAACTGGTCTACGAAAACTTTAGTGATAGATTAATTGCTATAGGTCTGACTTCAGCTGGAAATGGATTAATGCACTTGCTGAAGTTATTTTTATATGAGGTTGTTTTACAGACAAAAGGTTTGCTGTTATTTATATAAATTATTGTTCGTACAAGGTTTCAGTGCACCTGTAATATAAGTTGGGATTTAAAATCTTACCCCCAGCTAATAAGCAGTAACTTATGAATATACTTTGTGCATGATCCACATTGCATTTTTTCCTTTTAGTGAGTTTTTGACACTCATCTTGTAACAAACCTGTTTAAAGGAAAGGGTACATAGGCAGCGTTAAACTGAAGGTTTCTACTGTCTAGGTACAGTGTATTCTGTTCAGCTGTGAAGCTGATTGTTTAAACAGTGCGTAGCAATGCTTCTGCACTTGTTCAGCATTTGGAGTAATTTGGTTTTTAAACTGGAGAAGACTTTCAGAGTTTTCAAAGCATGGAAAGAGCTGCTCCCACTTCATTATTCTGCAGAACAGAGGTAGCGCAGTATAACGCTGCCTTAGCTTTTAGGAGAGAAAATCAAGCTCAGATCTCTCCAGGCAAGAAGCCACGTTCATCTCATCTTTTTCTTCCCTGATTTCCTGCCCAAAATTCCTGACTGGGAGCCAGCAATTTGAAAGCACCCAAAGAGCAGCAGCAGAGAAGTGGCGATAGGGAGGGAGGCAGGCAGGAAGAGGAGCTGGCAGCCTACATGCCTGCAATTGGTCTCTTTAGTACTAGTCATCAAGATGTTTCTTAGGTCAGTTTCAAGTATGTGTAATGTTTGCACTAGAAGACGTTTCAGTGTTTAATTCAACAGCTTGAGAAGTTCAGTACTGACAAACAGGCTGCTGGCTTCAGTCCCTGGGGAAGTGAAGGGAGTTTGTTTCCTGGATCACGCAGCTCTTACCGTATGCAGCTAGGACAGGCACTGCACAAGATGGCTTTGCAGGTAAGGGGGGGCCAAAATCACATTTGGCTTTTATTTTGTCAGGCTGCCTTGACTTCTTGGTCAGGGCAGCCAGAACCTAGTCCTGATGTGTATCATCACTTCTTGTCTAGCACATTCACAGGTTCTTCACTTGGAAAGCAGACTCAGAGTGAGCCTTCAGCCATAGAAAATGTAGCTCTGCAAACACCACCCACAGCTGCATATTTTATCTGTTTAACTTACTTAGCAAAATCAGTTGAACTCCAGTTCTGAAATGAGCCACTGCTTAATCAGATTTGATTTTCACTTGCAGTAATGCAAAAAGAAGGAAGCTCCATACACTTCTTAGTGTGTCAGTTTAAAATACAACTTGCTTTGACTCAGCACGGCTTCCCTTGTCTGAGGGTAAGCACACCACAGATGTAATGGTGAATTTCAGTTCACAGTGAACAGCTTTCGAAGAGAGGAGAATTTGTTCTGTTACTGTTAGTAACAGAACTGTTAGTTGATGCCATAGTGCTTTTGAGAGGGTGGAAAAAAACAGAAGTGTGAAAGCGGTGTTCAGAAACACTAAATACGAGCTTTCTATTTATACGTGTGACAGGCAGTGCAGTTGAGAGAACATAAACGAATCAAACTCTCCAAAGCTTCAGACCACTTTTTGGAAATAGAGGAACTGCAGCTTCTCTTTCCCAAGCACCCTGGCTTCTTCCTAGGCTTAAGAATCTATTGAGGACATTTTTTTACCATTTGCAACCTTCCTAAATGTCCGTTTGGGGAACATTTTAGCTCAATCACAAAATATACTCATCTGCTGTTACTGTCTGTGAAACTTTGCCTGTGGTTCTATAATTTGAGTTTTGCATTTCTGCTGTAGCTTGCAAGCCGGTGACCTCTCAGGGGCACCACTGTATTATTCATGGAGTGCTTTCTTGTTGCAAACTTGGGAGAAATGTCAGGTTCAGTTGATGAAGTTACTCTCTTCAGAAGTGTCTTTTCAGCGATGGTCTGATCTCAGAGGCATTTGTATCCTTTTAATGCTGAATGCAGTTTCATGGCTTTCTGGTTTGCCTTTCAAACCCAGCCGCCAGCGCTGTAGAGCAGAGAAGGGTTGTTAGTCTGTGTCAGTTCTTTAAGGCTGCTCTATTATGAAATAATGCTTGATTAGTCTTTATTTTTGTAAATTAAAAAAAAAAAAAAATTTATCTACTTCTAGACTTCATGTTTGATAGGTCTCCACTTTCATTCTCCTGACCTGATCACTTTAGGATTTTAAAGACCCTTCACTGTGTGTGGAGTGAATATTTTTCATTGCATACCTGCTATTTTTGTAATGCTCAAGGAGAATTTATGGCTAGAATTGTGTACTGTACAATAAACTTATTTTGTCAATAAAGCGGACAGAAAACATGGATGTCATCGTGATTACAGCAAGGTGCAGACTCTGAAGTAAACCTTGGTAGCAGCAGGTAAGAAAAGGCAGCAGCCTTTTGCCATTTACTGAGCTCATTAAGGTACTTCAAGGCGGACAGGCCAATTTTGAGAGCTTTTATTTGTGTTGCTATAGAGCAAAATTTAAAAATCCATGAAAACTGCTAAATACTAATACAGGGTCAGTTAGTCAGCTCTCAGATCATACAGTCATAGAACGGGTTTGGTTGGAAAAGACCTGTAAGACTCCAGTCCCACCGTTCTCTAAAGGCCAAGCCTGGTGCTGAACCGTGTCCCTCGGCACCACATCTCTGCCTCTTTGAAACACCCCTAGGGATGGGGATTCAAGCACCACCCTGGGCAGACTGTTCTCATCTTTGAGAACCCTTTCAGGGAAGATTTTTGTGATTCCTACTTAAGCCTCCCCTGGTGCAGTTTGAGGCCATTTCCTCTCCTGGCTCCAGCCTCCTTTTGGGAAGCTGTAGAGAGCAATGAAGACTTTCCTCAGCCTCTTCTCCAGACTAAAAAACCCCAGTTCCCTCAGCTGCTCCTCACCAGACCTGTTCTCTAGACCTTAAGAACCAGATGATCCTCTGGAACTGTGAATATAAAGTAGCTTCATGCACTGTGCTGGTCATTTGAGACCAGTAAGATTTAATTTTTGGTATGCAGCAGGGAGGAAGGAAGCTAACAGTGATGACAGAGGATTTTTGCAGAGAAATCTTGAATATCCTGCTTCCAAGTTACTACTGCCAACCATGTGAAAGCCAGGAAAAGAGTTTAGAGTGTCTTCTCTTTCCTAGTACGCCAAGCACTAGCACTTGGTATCTGCCTATAGCTCATCAGAACAAAAACCAAGAAAATGCAACTGTAAATGTGTAAGCAAGAGGAATGTGTAAAATAAAGTCAGCTTGGTTTTGTGTTTAAAACTAATACAGAGGAGCAATAAGAATTAACAAGAAGCATTCCACTGGGCTTTGTGGATCAAAACATCTTTCAGTACAGACAGGATGGGGCAGTGATGTATTTTTTTTAAATTAAGAAAAAGTTGCTGACTAGCTTCTGGGTTCCTTTCTCTGTGATGTGTAAATAAGAGTGCCAGAGGATTACATAGAAAAAATGTCCAGGTAACGTTTTGTCCACCTCCATGATTTCCTGGAAGAGAAATTTGTTTCCATTACTGTAAATTCTAGTATTAAATACAGATACTAAGTGTGGAGCTAAGCAGCTGTTGAAGTGAGGTGAAACTGTAGGGCAGCTTGAAACTGAATTGGGCTGTTCTATGCAGCTAACACTTCTAAACAGCTCTGGCTGTTTTAAGAAAGACATTGGATTAGGTCATGCTACAATGCAGAAGAAATAGTGCGGCTTATGCGCAGAATTGCATTTACTAGGATCCCTCTCGAGATCCCAAGCCAATGTAGATCTTATTTGGGAAACTTTTCTGGGTAGTTGGTCAACATTAAGATTTAGAAGCCTTTCTGCTGGTTAAAAAACAATGTAAAACATGCACTTGTTTCTGGAGACGGTCAGCCTGGATACAGGTGTCTATCTCATGAGTACTCTTCAGAGGAACCTGGCCAGGCTGGGTCTGCCTGAGGCCAGCAGATGAGATTCAACAAGGCCAAGTGCTGGCTTCTGCACTTAGAATCATAGAATGGTCTAGGTTGGAAGAGACCTCAAAGATCATCCAGTTCCAACCCCCCTGTGCCACAGGCAGGGACACCTNCTTCAGATACTGGTAGGCTGCTATAAGATCTCCTCGAAGCCTTCTCTTCTCCAGGCTGAAAAGCCTCAACTCCTTCAGCCTGTCCTCATAGCAGAGGTGCTGCAGCCCTCTGAGCATCTTTGTGGCCTCCTCTGGACTCTCTCCAGCAGTTCCATGTCCTTCCTGGGCTGGGAGCTCCAGAACTGCACACAGTACTTCAGGTGGGATCTGACAAGAGCAGAGTAAAGGGGGAGAATCACCTCCCTTGCCCTGCTGGTAATGCCTCTCTTGCTGCAGCCCAGCACACAGTTGCTGTCTGGGCTGTGTGTGCACACTGCAGGCTCATGTTGAGCTTCTCATCCACCCAGACCCCCAGGTCCTGTTCCTCAGAGCTGCTCTCACCCACTCACCAGCCTGGGTTTGTGCTTGGGATTGCACCGACCCAGGTGCAGGACCTTACACTTGGCCTTGTTAAGTTTCATGAGGTTAGCCTGGGCACACCTCTCCAGCCTGTCCAGGTCCCTCTGGATGGATCCTGCCCTCCAGCAAGTCAACTCTGCCACTCAGCTTGGTGTCATCTGCAAACTTGCTGAGGGTGCACTCGATGCTGAGACTTGGGTCACGACAACCCTAGGATGCTCCAGGCTGGGGGCAGAGTGGCTGGAAACTGCCCAGTAGGAAAGGGCCTGGGGGTGCTGGGTGACAGCTGCTAAAGCTGGGCCCAGGTGGCCGAGGCAGCCACCAGCATCCTGGCCTGGATCAGGAATAATGGGATCAGCAGGAGCAGGGCAGGGATTGTCTGGACTCAGAACTTTTTCAGCTAAAACTAGGAAAACAAGGATCAAACAACAAAAACAGCTACAAAATTATTTTTGAAGGCTCTAGCACCCCTGTGAAGGGTTTTGTCTCATTAACTGCAGTTTTAAAATTGAAGTTGATACCCTCGAGTATGATGAGTCAAACAGGAGGACATGCTAAGCAGATGTGACTGTTCTTCAGCTTTCCACCCAGACCATGCTGACTGTCTACAAGGCAGAGACAGCCAGGGCTGGGGTGTAAATCCCACCAGAGCAGCAGCTCTGTGCAGGGCAAAGCCTGCAGATGTAGCAGAGATGGGGACAGTTACAAGGCTCTGCCCTTTTCCCTCCAGCCAAGCTGGGGCTGCCTGTTTGGTGAGAATTGTGCTTTGGCCACATGGCTGAGCTGCTGCATTTTAGCTCTGTGAGCACCAGGGCAAAGATCTGTGGCTGTGCCCCTCCGGGCATGGGTACAGCCCCTACAGCATGGGTACAGCCCCTACAGCATGGGTACAGCCCCTGTGGGCATGGGTACTGCCCCTCCGGGCATGGGTACAGCCCCTACAGCATGGGTACAGCCCCTACAGCATGGGTACTGCCCCCTTGGGCATGGGTACTGCCCCTGTGGGCATGGGTACAGCCCCTACAGCATGGGTACTGCCCCCGTGGGCATGGGTACAGCCCCTGTGGGCATGGATACTGCCCCTGTGGGCATGGGTACAGCCCCTACAGCATGGGTACAGCCTCTGTGGGCATGGGTACAGCCCCTGTGGGCATGGGTACTGCCCCCGTGGGCATGGGTACAGCTCCCATGGGCATGGGTACTGCCCCTGTGGGCATGGGTACAGCCCCTACAGCATGGGTACAGCCCCTGTGGGCATGGGTACAGCTCCCATGGGCATGGGTACTGCCCCTGTGGGCATGGGTACAGCCCCCGTGGGCATGGGTACAGCCCCCGTGGGCATGGATACTGCCCCTGTGGGCATGGGTACAGCCCCCGTGGGCATGGGTACAGCCCCCGTGGGCATGGATACTGCCCCTGTGGGCATGGGTACAGCCCCCGTGGGCATGGGTACAGCTCCCATGGGCATGGGTACTGCCCCTGTGGGCATGGGTACAGCCCCTACAGCATGGGTACAGCCCCTACAGCATGGGTACTGCCCCCGTGGGCATAGGTACTGCCCCCGTGGGCATGGGTACTGCCCCCGTTGGCATGGATACTGCCCCTGTGGGCATGGGTACAGCCCCCGTGGGCATGGATACTGCCCCTGTGGGCATGGATACTGCCCCTGTGGGCATGGGTACAGCTCCCATGGGCATGGATACTGCCCCTGTGGGCATGGATACTGCCCCTGTGGGCATGGGTACAGCTCCCATGGGCATGGATACTGCCCCTGTGGGCATGGGTACAGCCCCTGTGGGCATGGACGTGGCGCATGAGCCTCACTGCTGCCGCCCTGTGGCCATGGGCGGGCACTGCTCGCTGCCACACGTGAACTGCTCTGCTGTGCCCTCCAAGGATAGCCCCAAGCTGTTCGCAGATTCAGGTTTAGTTTGCCCAGACCAGACCCAGCAGGTTTTTATTATTTCGTGCTGTTTCCCAGTCTTGCCCAGTGACTCTCAGTGACCTCCAATATTACACGGCCATGCCTGCAGTTGCCCCTAACCCAAAATTCCTTCACGGTGCTTGCAGTAACCCCCAGATCTCCTTCCCAGTGCTACCAGTGTGGCCACAGTGTCCTCCCAGTTCCTCCCAGTATCCCAAACTCTCTTCCGGTTGCTACCAGTAAGATCAAGCGTTCCCTGGTTTCTTCTTGTGCGCCCAGTAATACCCAGTGCCCTCCAGATGCTCCCACTTCTCCCAGTAACTCCAAAGTCCCTTCCCAGTACTCCCAGACTCACCAGTGCTCCCAGGAACTTAAAAATCTAATCTGTGTCCTCCCAATAATACTACCTGCACACTCAGTCCCTCCTAGTGCTCTCAGTATATCCCTAGAGTCCTCACAGTCCCTTCCAGTGCTCCCAGTAACTGCACATTCCCTTCCTAATGCTCTCAATGCCCTCCCAGTTTTCCTAATGCTCCCAGTAACCACCGGGTCTCCTTCCCTGTGCTCCCAGTGTGGCCCCAGTGATCTCCCAGTGTCCCCAAACTGTCTTCCCAGTGTTAGTAATAACTCCAAGTGCTGCCCAGTCTCTGCCAGTGCTGCCAATGACACGGGACGCCTCCCGGTCTCCCCGTAATTCCAGAAGCCTTTGGCAGGGCTCACAGTGCTTGCCACTGCCCTCCCAGTGCTACCTAATTCCTTCCCAGGGCTCCCAGTAAAAGCCAGGCTGGCTCGGGTACTGAGAAGAGCCAGCTGCAGGGGGTGCCTGATGTCACCTTGTGGCTGAGGTCCCTGTGGCAAATGCCCCATCACTGCTCCGTGCTGCCACCCTGTGTTTAA
>VWZI01001714.1:468580-502968 GCA_013396835.1 Psilopogon haemacephalus | reverse complement strand
AAAAAAATTGTTTTAAGAGATGTTCTCAAAACATCCAGATAGTCAGTCTGGCTTGGTCTGTGTCTGGCTGTGGCTGCTTTCTCCTTTGTCTCTCGGTCTTGCTGGCTAAATTCAGAGTAAAATCACTAAAACAACTGACTTTTTCTCCTACCACTAATCTATCTGATCTTTGGCTTATCTGCAGCATCAACAGGTGGTGAGATAAAGCTGGGGAAGGGGGGAAAGGTGGTGGGGGGAGTTTGGTTACCCTCTCTTGGGGATTCTGGTCTCCGGGAGGGGTGTGGTGTGTTTATTACCTTTTTTACTGTATATTTCTGTAAATATCTGTTATATCTTGTAAATATTTGCTTGTATATTTGCATTGCTGTAAATATAAAGCTTCATTTATTAACTTCCAGTGTTTTTTTCCGAGTTTTAGCCGGGGTTTAAAAAGGTGGGGGGGCAGGTAATTGCAAACCCACTACAATGAAAAAGCCACCATACTTCCCAATACAAGCATACAAGACTCATACATAGGCCAGCATTGGAATGGCACAGGGCATGCAACTTGCGGAGTCTGCTTCCAAGACTATACAAGGAAGAACATCTCCTGAGGCAAAAATTTTAGGAGTGGGAAAAGCACAGAGCAGGCAGATGTTGAAAAAAAAGTCTGAAGATGGCACCAGACATGCAATGCTGGAGCTGATGGCTGAAGACATAAAACACATTTCATGGGTAATCCAAGCAGCTGCTTTCACATTACAAGAGGCTGCTGCATTTCTAACTCCCTGCAGAGTTTCCTAGTGAGGAGTGTGTGTGTATGCATGTCTGCGTGTGTATATATATGTAGATAGCAAGCAAAGCTTCTATTTTCTCCTGCCTGCTTATGGCAGTCTTACAGTGTGGATTCTCCTACACTGCTATTTTTACTTTCTCCTAATCAGTGTGTTCTTAAACACAGAGAGGCTCAGAGAAGAGCAGTTTGACTCCTCCAGTGCACAGCCCACAGCACACTGAGTAATACCTGAGTGGCAGCTCCTCTTCCAGCACTCAGGGCATGGTGTCTTGTAGACCACTGGGAAGAGCTGGTGTTCAAGGCCAGGAGGATCTCTTCTCACTCCTAGGATGCTGAGCTTGAACTGAAGGCTCTTTGTGCAGAGATCACAGTTACACAGGCAGTGAAGCAGACAGGCTTGCATCCAAAGTTCACAGAATCACAGAAAGGTTCAGGTTGGAAAAGACCCTCAGGATCACCAAGTTCAATTGGCAACCCTGTTCTACAAGATGCACCCTAAACCATATTCCCAAGCCCCACATCTAAATTACTTTTCAACACATCCAGGCTTGGTGACTCAGCCATCTCCCTGGTCAGCCCATTTCAATGCCTGACCACACTTGCTGGGAAAAATGTCCACTCTAAACATACCCAGTCACAGCTTGAGGCCATTTCCTCTTGTTCTATTACTATTTACCCATGAGAAGAGACCAGCAGCAGCTCTATAATGTCCTTTCAGGTAGGTGTAGACAGCAATGAGTTCCGCCCTCAGCCTCCTCTTTTTCAAACTAACCAGCCCCAGCTCCCTCAGCCACTCCTCATAAGATTTATGCTCCAGATCCTTCTCCAGCTTCATTGCCCTCCTCTGTACTCATTCCAGCACCTCCACATCGCTCTTGTAATGAATGCCCAAAACTGAACACAGTACTCAAGGTGTGGCCTCACCAGAGCCCAGTACAAAGGGGCAATCACCTCCCTACTCCTGCTGACCACAGCATTTCTAATCCAAGCCAGGATGTTAGAGTTTTGAACTACTGACATGGCAAAAAATAATATTGACAGTAACCAGAAAAATCCAGGTAAAATTTTTTACTGCATTATTTTCTCCTTTCACCACAAAGCTTTCACTTTCAGTGACTCAGGTTTTATTGCTGGACCTAAACATCCCTGATCTATCATAAGCTCTCAGCCTCACAGCAGGCTTTTATGTGTGGAAAATATTCCCAAAAGACTCAATCCTTGTGAGGAGCCCCTGAGATTTACGGTAACGAGGAGTCTGAAAACACCAAGTAGATGGCACCAAATCCTGATGCCAGATGCCAGCTCGCTGATCAGCAGGCTGCTTTCTCAAGTCCTTCAGAGGTCTTTAGCAGCCTGCCAGTAAAGCTGCTTATTTCGACAGGACCATTTTCAAGCATCTCAGCAGGCAGAAGTGGTGTGCTTACAGGGGCTACAGTGACGCCCTCTGTACTAGCACAACAACCTCTGATCACACTTTGCAGGACAGGCACTGCTGTTCTCGGAGCTCAAAGCTTTCACATTCTGTGAGAACGTCTGTCTCCTGCGGTGCAGACCTTTATCATGTGTCACCTCCTAGACTGATTGTCATGGGTTTAAGGCATTGGAATGCCTTAAACCATAAAGTGCGGGTTGCTGGAGGCTAGATAGGTCCAGGAGGTGGACCAGAAAGTGCAATATTTTGTTATTTCATTCACCATAAGCCCTGCATCTCCATAAAAACAGACATTTCTGATTGTTCTTCCCCTTTTTCCTACTCCTCTGCTCCCAGGAGGATGCACAGAGCTTTATCTCACAGGATCAAAGGATGTTAGGGGTTGGAACAGTCCCAATGAGATCATGGAGTCTAACACCCTGCCAGAGCAGGACCATACAATCCAGCACAGATAACAGAGGAGTACATCTAGACAGGGCTTGAAAGTCTCCAGAGAAGGAGACCCCACAGCCTCTCTGGAGGAGCCTGTCCCAGTGCTCTGTGAGCCTTACAGTAATGAAGGTCCCCCTTGTCTTCAGGTAGAATCTCTTGTGCAGCAACTCGCACCCATTGTTCCTTGTCCTATCACAGGGAGCAAGTGAGAAGAGCCTGTCCTGTCCCCCCACACCTCCTGGCCAGCCCTCAGATATTTATAAACATTGATTAAATCCCCTCTCAGTCTTCTCCAGACTAAAAATCCCCATGTCCCTCAGCCTCTCCTCTCTCAGGTTTGGTGCAGAGGAGCGAGGCTTGGTTTAGCCTTGGCAATGCTACTGGTTGGGGCCTGGAGCAGCCTGGCTTGCCCTGGAGCTGGGAAACACAATTTGTGGCTGGGTCACTCGGGCATGGGGGGCTACAGAGGCATGGTGGGGGGGGGGGGTAAGCATTTGTGGCCTTAGGTTTTGGTCTGGTTTGGAGGGAGGCTATGGAAAGCTTTGACCTAACTAAGGAGGCTTTTTTGAGAACTGTGGCTGAGGTGGACTATGGATGAAAAGCTTTGGCTTTTGGGAGGTTTTTGGGGAACCATGGCGAAGGCTGACTACGAATTTGTGTATTTGATGTGCTTTTACGTAGTTGGGAATAGGGCTTCCACTTAAACGGCTGATTCTTTCCAACTCTGTGTGGAGCATTTCCTTTACTTCTCTGGCAAGGCATAAAGAGCATCTGTCTCAGTCCCTAAACCCAAGACAGGCAAGCACAAATCCAGGCTGGGTGACAAATGGCTGGAGAGCAGTCCTGAGGAAAAGGACCTGAAGGTCTGAGTTGACGAAAACTCAACATGAGCCAACAGTGTGCACATGGGCCCAGACAGCAGCTATGTGCTGGGCTGTAGCAAGAGCAGCATGGCCAACAGGGCAGGGGAGGGGATTCTGCCCCTTTGCTCTTGTCAGACCCCACCTGGAGTACTGTGTGCAGTTCTGGAGCCCCCAGCATAGGAAGGACATGGAACTGTTGAAGTAAGTCCAGAGGAGGGCCACGAAGATGATCAGAGGGCTGGAGCACCTCTGCTATGAGGACAGGCTGAGAGAGTTGGAGCTCTTTAGCCTGGAGAAGAGAAGGCTTCCAGGAGACCTTATAGTAACCTTCCAGTATCTGAAGGGGGCCTACAGGAAGGCTGGGGAGGGACTATTCACAAGGTCTTTTTATGACAGGACAAGAGTAATGGGTTTAAACTGGAAGAGCAGAGATTTAAACAGTATGTTAGGAGGCAGTTCTTTCCAGTGAGAGTGGTGAGACACTGGCACAAGTTGCCCAGGGAGGTTGTGGCTGCTCCTTCCCTGGAGGTGTTCAAGGCCAGGTTGGGTGAGGCCTTGGGCAACCTGTTCTAGTGGGAGGTGTCCCTGCCTGTGGTAGGGGGTTGGAACTGGATGATCTTTGAGGACACTTCCAACCTAAACCATTCTATGATTCTATGAAATAAGGAAGGAATTGATAATACACTTTTTACAGCCATTGGCTAGCAAGCATTTTTAAAATACAAACAAAAAGAACAAGAGGAAACAAAACCAACAAAAAAATCCTCACAGACACGAAACCAAACTCACACAGAGCTGACAGCGCCCATAAACCTAAGAGATGTTGCTAGCAGGAACCAGGCCATGAGTACCCCACAGAGAAACATGGGACCCTGGTCTGCATACAAGTACTCTGAGCAAATCTCAGCTTCCTGTCAACACAGATTATTTAAACCTCTGACATTTTAGAGGTTGACCCTGTAGATTGATTGTAGGCAGTTCAATACAAACATCCAGCACATGGTACTTGATATTTAAGCTTCCAAGCTCAGATTATGTAAGTTGACAGATTTATGTATGACTGGAGCTGATCAGAAAGCATATATGCTCCCATTTAACACTCCAACATCTTCCCCCATTTCCATAAACATTTATCACACAGTGTTTCAAATTGCTCAAAATACTTAAAACATCTTTTTTTTTTTTTCCCCAGCACTGAGCAGTCCAAAATCAAAGTAATTCCCTAAGAAAACAAAAATCACAGCACGCTCTGTCATAAAATCCTTTGATTAAAACTGAAGCCTTTTGAGAAATTCTCCATTTTCTTGCAGAACTGATTACATTGAAAAAAATGTATCAACAGTAATTTTGCAATCATTCTCCTCTCCCCCGAGGCCTAGAGTCAGATCAAAGATCAACACTAGACTTCTCCTGAAGAAACTCAAGTTCTCCCAAGTGTTCTCTTGTCTGAATCGAATCAAATCAAAGCTACAGTAGTCTGTACACTTCAAACTCTTCACAGATTTAAGTCATAGCAGGACAACACCACTGAAAGGGGATGCTTAACTTACAGGGGAATAGCTCAATGGGGCAGATGGAGCATGAGTCACACCACAAACTTCATTCACCTTTTTCATACTCTTTGCATTCGAGGCTTGCTACACAGATAAAAAGGAAGTGCACATGGACAGAGCCATTACTCCACAGCACCTGCTCCAGATCACACCCAGCTAGCTACACACATAAGCAGGGCTGGCCTTTCTTTGTCTTCCTAAGCAATTCATGCCTGCAAGCAGGCTGTTTTTCCTCTGTGTTCATACCCCCGCAGTCTAAGTAAGGAGAGCTAACAAGCAATAATCTCTTCATTCCATCACACTCTCAGCAACATGCATACCAACCTGTACAACAAACAAGACATCATCTGGAAACCAGAGAAGAAGGGGTAATGTTTTGGCTGAGACAATCACCACATACATGCATTTCACAGCCTAAGACTACAAGGAAAGTGAAAGATGAGTCAGCCCTCTTATTTTCTTAGGAAGCAAGGCTTCAGACCAAATGTTGTGTGGTCACAGTTGCATCACAGTCTCTTGCAGTGATAACTAAAATCTGCCTTCTAACAAGTGGAAGCAGGCCACCAATGTCTGGTAGGCAAAACATAAGCAACAAGCATACAAACAAGAAAGAGGGAAGAGTTTGCTACTTGGAGCAGTTAGAGATCAGGGATGGTGCATTCACTCAGCACATCATTTACTTAGAGCCCTCTTTTTATGTCACGAGATATCGTTTAATTAGGTGCGATATCCCGTGGAGGGGGGGTCCTGGTGCCCCCAAGGTTCTTTGGGTTCCCGGTCGGCAGAAAACAAATGCACAAGTTGCTCAAAACGCCAGGTAAAACAGTTAACAATCAGAATTTAGGGAACAGAGAGTATACAAACAGAATAGACCCCAGCCGTGCCCACAAACCCGCGGGGGCACAAGGGGAAAACCACACTCCTTCCCGAACCCAAGGGGAAGAAGGGAAAAGACCGACTTAGCCCGGATAGGGAGAGAAAGAGAGAGAGAGAGAAGGGGATTAATCTTGCCGCTTCTCTGGAAAGCTGCTGTGCTTCGCTGCCTGCTGCCTGCACGTGGCTGGGCTCTTCACAGCCACGACGGGGAGGCGATAGGACAAAGAGCTAGGAAGAACGATGAAGAGCAAGGAAAAGCCCCTAACGGCTGCTGACCCCTGCCTAAATACCCTATGGGGGCGCGTGAAACTGTCCAATAGGTATTCAGCATTCTCTAGCTGACCAATTGGTTCAAAAAACTCCACGCACACGTGCAGCTCGGGGTCCCCCTGGGTCCCGGGGCCACGTGGTGTGCCCCCCCCCCTCAACCCCTACTGGACCTTGGACAGGAGCAGGAGGAGAGACTCCAGGGATTGGACCAATTCTAGGGTGTTTGTCACACCTGTACCAGGACATATTTATAGTTCAAATAAGCTATATACAACTTCTATCTTATTAATATATTTATTGTCTTCAGTTCTGTCACAACCCCTGCACAGAGGTGAAAGTTCATTTGCTACAAAGTCTTGTCTCATTGAGCTGAAGTAGTTTCCTTCCTCACAATAGATTATTACACTCTGCAGTGCCAATAAAATAAATCCAAATACCTACCTAGTCCCTCCATGCAGTCACTGTGGCATGTCTGTTACCATCAGAGAAACATCTCAGAGGTTAAACATGGTCATGAGCTTCAAGATTTCTTCCATACTAATTTTTAGTGAAAGAGGTTCTGTACTCTGGCTCCCCAGTTGGGAGCCTGGCACTTAGCAAGCTTGGAGGACAATGGGCTAACCATAAAGGAACATATAGCTATATTGATCACAAGTAGGTCACATTACTCCCTCAAATATGAAAACTCTGGGGAAGATAGGGCCTCAAGATGGCCTAAAGATAGCATGACTGACCAAATAGTCCTACCAGATTGCCTATGGCCAGCAAGTCTCGATCTGCCACCACTTTCTGTAGCTCTACCAGACTCAGACCTCACTGTCACTTGACCTCCCTACTCCCATCTTCCTTTCACCTCTTTGAACCACCCAGCCACTACTAAGACTCTGGTCTCTTCTCCCTCCTGTTCACTCTTCTTATGTCCCTTTGTCTCACCAGATGATGGCACATAATTGTCAGAGATCATTAGTATAGGCAGGAAAGTTTTCTCTCTTCTCATTGTATTTTCTTTCTGGTTTAAACACCCAAAGGAATTGGAAGTTAGCTCTAGCCCCTCTGGTGCCTTCCTTCCCTCCACATGGTTCTGAAGTAGGACTGTTCAAAGCCAACTGAATCATCATCTAGCCCTCTAATGAACCTACCTCCTGTCACCTTTGCAGTATTCTAGCAGCCTCATTCAAGTTCCTCAGGGATTCAGGGCACCCTCTCATCAGCAGCCAGGGAGCCCAGCTGAGAGCACAGATTCTTCCCTAGATGCTCCTTCGGGGCTGATCAACTAATCAGGCAGCCAAAGCCCTGGAGGGGCTAAAAGCCATCCGTGGAGAAAAGCTTGTCATTTTCCCTCACCATCAGCTCCCCAGGCTATTGCTACACACAATACAGCACAGAGAGAAGGGCCTGGAATAAAGAGGATGTGTGGGTGGACAGGAACTATTGGATGCAGCTGCCAGGTGCAGGAGACCCTACTTTGCAAGATCCACCTATTTATACTTACATTGCTGTAGAGACCACAGACCCCACTCCTTCTGCAGCATTGTATTGATACAGAATGGACTCAAAAGACAAGCATGGAGTGAAATTCAAACTCCCTTATGAAATATGCTCTTCTCCATACCATTCCAGTACACTGAACACAGCAGTATGGCTGCACCTCTGCCACCCACAGAAATACATGACACCTGTTACAGAGCCCATCATTCCAAGTTTGGAAAAGATTTAGTTTCTCCAGCTTAGAGAAACAATTCCAAGATGTTTGGAGCAGCAACACACTTGTTCACTTTATCCTTATGAGTGCCTAGCTACATATTACAGATCATCTTAATCATCTTTGTGGCTTTCTACTGGACTCTTTCAAGATCACTGCCCTTGAACTGAGAAGCCCAGAACAGGACACAATATACCAGATGTGGCCTCACAAGGGCAGCATAGAGGGAGATGAGAATCTCTCTCAACCAGATAACCACTTCCCTTCTAATATACTCCAGGATACCATTTGCCTCCTTGGCCACAAAGGCATATTGCTATCCACTAGGACTCCGAAGTCCCTCTCCTCTGTGCTGCTCTCCAACAGGTTTGTTCCCAGTCTATATTGGTTCAAGGGGTTGTTCTTTCCCAGATGCAAGACTCTACACTTGCCCTTGTTGCATTTCATTAGATTTCTCCCAGCAAATTTTCTTCAGCGCCATAACCAGGGTAAGTTTCATTTCTGCCTACTTCCATTCATTTTGTCTCTTCTTTCCCTTTGATCAGGATACTTCGGAACAGATTAAAAACAACCTCCCAACTAACAAGCAGAGTCACTTCCACACTCCGTCTCTGCCATAAGCAATATCCCAGTTGCCAGAAGCCCCTCTGCACCATGGACTGCTTTCAGATACATTAGTATAAAAAAGGGTAACCACATCCAGACCAGCATGGTAATTGCAACGCAAAGTTGGTGACCAAGACTACAGATTATGGTGCTTAGCACAATGAAGGACAGTGCACGGCTCAAATGTGTCTGAGAGGTTCAATGGCTTATGGAAAAGCTAACAGAGGGAAAAATGCATCTTGGTCAAGAACATCAAAGGTAGCAAAGCATGGATTTGGACCCTGGATACTTGAACTCTTGAAGATACAGAGAGAAAACGTCTGCAATACTTACACACTCTAAAACATCTCTCATAAGAGTCCCACTTTAATGTCTCTGCTAAGCCTGACACTTCCTCCACATTACATTCATCATAGAATCATAGAATGGTCTAGGTTGGAAGAGACCTCAAAGATCATCCAGTTCCAACCCCCTGCCACAGGCAGGGACACCTCCCACTAGATCAGGTCACTCAAGGTCTCATCCAGCCTGGCCTTGAACACATCCACGGAGGGAGCAGACACAACCTCCCAGGGCAACCTCTTCCAGTGCCTCACCACCTCCACTGTGAAGAATTTCTTCCTAACATCCTGTTCAAATCTCCCCTCCGCCAATTTGAACCCATTCCCCCTCATCCTGTCATTACAAGACCTTGTGAACAGTCCCTTCCCAGCCCTCCTGTAGGCCCCCCTCAGATACTGGTAGGCTGCTATAAGGTCTCCCCGAAGCCTTCTCTTCTCCAGGCTGAAAAGCCCCAACTCTCTCAGCCTGTCCTCATAGCAGAGGTGCTCCAGCCCTCTGATCATCTTCGTGGCCCTCCTCTGGACTCTCTCCAACAGTTCCATGTCCTTCTTGTGCTGGGGGCTCCAGAACTGCACACAGTACTCCAGGTGGGGTCTGACAAGAGCAGAGTAAAGGGGGAGAATCACCTCCCTTGCCCTGCTGGTAATGCCTCTCTTAATGCAGCCCAGGACACGGTTGGCTGTCTGAGCCGCGTGTGCACACTGCAGGCTCATGTTGAGCTTCTCATCTACCCAGACCCCCAGGTCCTTTTCCTCAGAGCTGCTCTCCAGCCACTCACCACCCAGCCTGTATTTGTGCTTGGGATTGCAACGACACAGGTGCAGGACCTTACACTTGGCCTTGTTGAATTTCATGAGGTTAGCCTGGGCCCACCTCTCCAGCCTGTCCAGGTCTCTCTGGATGGATCCCTGCCCTCCAGCAAGTCAACTGTGCCACACAGCTTGGTGTCATCTGCAAACTTGCTGAGGGTGCACTCGATTCCTCTGTCCATGTCTCTGACAAAGATGTTAAACAGCACTGGTCCCAGCACTGACCCCTGAGGGATGCCACTTGTCACTGGTCTCCAGGTGGACATTGTGCTGTTGATCACCACTCTCTGTGTGCGACCATCCAGCCAATTCCTTATCCAGCGAGTTGTCCACCCATCAAGTCCATGTTTTTCCAGCTTGGTGACCAGGGTATCTCAGCAAGCCCCTGTTCCATAAGCAAGCTAATGTACCTTATTGGCTAGACTAGAAATAGCCTTGAATTCACAAGCCTTCTCTGGAGACTGCATTTTTGAACTGGGAAAANAAAAAACCAAAAAAAAAAAACCCCCAAACCTTAAAAAAAAAACAACAAACCACACCAGCTCCTAGAAACTACCACAGGCTATAAACATTCTTAGGTATAAGAGTTTGCAAATGTTCACCTTCATCCTGCTCTCAAGACCTACCTACAGTGCATGAGTCAACAAGTGGTCGCCACTGATATGTTGTACTATGCTCCTGATCAACTCACAAACAATGAAAACAGAGCTCAGGCTGCCACTGTTCAGTCTTCTGCTTGACTCTGCCTTTTATTGATGTCTTCCAAAAGTTCCTCTTTAAAGACAAACTGCAGCCCTACAGATCACAGCAAGCACAGAACAAAACTCTCTGGTACAGAAAGTAATTAAATGGTCCAGGAATGAATGACTCCATCCTTCAGCAACAAAAATCTTTACCAGACTTTGGATTTAGATTACTGCTTCATACTCCCCAGGAATGCACATGGGGAAAACTGTCAGCAGGATTTTAGAAATAAGACTGCACTAATTCCATCTTTTCCAGTAGATTACCTACAAATAAAGGGTTGTCTGAAAAAAGAACATGGAAACTAATGTTCCTCTTAACAAGGTTAGAGGTGGTATATTTATTCATTTTAGTATTACTAGCACTTACTACATTTTTATGACAGTTTAATGTTAGATGCTATTTTAAGACTAGTTCCTCAGATTTCACAAACATAGCTCTGCTCAGAGACTCAAGTATGCTCTCTATTAGGCAATGAGTAAGAGCAACACTATCAAATGTAAGATGAAAGAAAAGTTTTTAACAATCTTTTCTTGAGATTTGTATGTAATGTTGAGCTCATTTTACCCTTGCTTCCCTTGGTTTTGCCTGATCCTCTTCAGAATTACCCTCCTGACTTCACTAGTTCTGGGAGCTGCACACAAAGTCCAAACTTATCCCACGCTGGGGCTTTTAAAGCAATTCAATGGCTTGACTCCAGATGAAGTCTACAGCTCTCTCTACCATGAATTCTCTATGACCCATATTCTTTGGCTCCCAAACAAAAATTCAGACATTAACCTCAGGAGCCAAAAGTTGGTCATCATGATCCAGGCAACTTTGGACATGCCTACTGCAACCTGTTGGATCACCTTAAAGATTTCAACTCTAAAGACATACAGCTAGGAGTTTATCCTCAAGGTCTGTACTCCATAAAGCCCAGAATGCTAATAAACACTTTACCACCTTCTTACTTGAATCTCCTTCTCAAAGAGTTTCTAGTTTATTACCAAATAGGCACTATATGTGTATTATGTACACCTGGGGTGGGCTGCCCTTGGCTGGCTCCCAGATGCCCACCTACCCACTCTGCCACTTTCCCCCACAGCAGGGAAGAAAATAATCACACAATCACAAAACTGTTTCAGTCGGGGAAAAGACCTCCAAGATCATCAAGCCCAACTGTTAGACCTAGCACCACTGTGGCCATTAAACCATATCCCACAGTGTCAGCTCTACATGTTTTCTGAATACCTTCAGGGACAGTGACTCCATCACCTCCCTGTACAGCCTATTCCAGTATCTTACTCTTTCAGAACAGATTTTTTTTTTTTCCCTAATATCCACTCTAAACACCCCCTGATACAATTTAAGGCTGTTTACTCTCTTTCTATCACCTGATACTAGGGAGAAGAGACCCACCAACACCTCACTACAACCTCCTTTTAGGAAGTTGTAGAAAACAACAAGGTCTTCCATCAGTCTCCTCTTCTCCAAACTAAACAATCTCATAAAATGAAAAGAAAAAATACCGTGTGGGTCAAACAAGGACAGTTTAATAAAGAAAAGCAAGGGTCATATGTGGAAGCAAAACAAAGCAAAAATTCTATGCTTCCCATCAGAATGCAGCATTCAGCTACTTCCCAGGAAATAGGGACTCAGTATGCTTAGTGCTCGCTCCAGAAGACCAACAATAACAAATGTCCTCTCCATCTCCTCATTTCTCTTTGCTTTTATTGCTGACTACAACGTATGGTAAGGAACATCCTTTTGGTCAAGTTGGGTCAGCTCTTTTGGCTATATCTCCTCCCAATCTCTTGCCTTGCCAGGGCAGAGGGAGGCAGCCTTGACACTGTGCAACACTGCTCAACAGTGGCAAAAGCAACCATTGGTGTGTTACCAACACCTTTCTAGATACCAGTGCAAAGCACAGCACTAAGAGGACTGCTGTGGGAAAAAATAACTCCATCCCAGCCAGACCAAATACAACATCTTCAGGTGCAAACTCATGAATTAGATCTTCCAGAGTGCCTCAGGATACACCCAAATATCCAGTATGACTTCCTTTGGACAGATAGCTTCATCTGAAGACTTAAATAAAATTGAGAGATACTGGCAACACAAGGGAAACACACTGGTGACCAGTAGTTAACAAGCATGCCTTGCAAGCTTCTCCCAGCTGCTTGGCAACCCAGCAAGCCCCACCAGAGAGCAAGGGGTAACTGGACAAGTGGCTTAACTCCATGTTTCCAGAGCACCAGTTTGATGTGGGTATGGAAGATCTTGGTATATTCCCATAGCTTCACCATCCTGTACTGGTACTACAGGCCCCCAAATAAAGTCCAGGGAAACATCAGACAAATTCTATTCTTTTCTATTTGAAGGAAACGGTGGGGGGGAAAAAAAAGACAAAAACAAACAAAGAAACCACCACCAACAATTGCTGACGTGAAGGGATGCTTACATTCATTTACATTCATATCACTTTTGCTCTTCATTTGCTATGCCTGTATTAGAAAATAAAACAGGGCAGAGAAGATTTATTGGTCCAGAAGCCACTTGGCACATCAAAGTCTGCCCCCATCTGACTAAACTTTCTCTTCAAGATAAGGTGCCAAAAGGGAACAACCTTGGACCACCCCCTACCCTCAATCAGGCCTGGATTTGTCTGTTGGGGTGACATTAAGAGCAAAATCATCACATTCCCACATCAGACCATGTAGGGCCAGTCAACATCCAGGAGCTGCCTGAGCACCACATGGAATAAACTAGGCAAGCATCATGCTTCCTAAGGTGGGTCCTGGGGTTCCACAGAGGAATTTGCCCTCATTCACATGGCCACAGCCACAAACTGAACAGAGAACAGTCACTGGCTGGAAGCCAACCCTTTAACAGATTAGCATCTGTCCTAGTGGAAGACAATCTGGTCCACAGAGATTAAAAGTGCTCTGCTTGTCTTTCTTTGACAGTAACCACCAAGGAATGGATGGAGTGTACAAGCATGCCAGTTGGCAGCACAGACGGTAGCTGTAAGACAAGGGTGTTTTGCTAAAGCAGCAGGAGCCTTAGCACTGTGCCTGCCTTTCCCACACACCTTTCCCTCTAACTGCAGTCTTCTTTCCCTCTACAAGGAACTTCTCTTTGCAAAAAGGCCTGACTCCAGCAGAGAGAAATAATCTCCATCACATTTCCTGGGTGCGTTTCAATAAGGAGAAGAGAGGCAAGTTAAACGGTGGCAACACCTGACTGTCCTTCCTGCTTTCCCTTTATCCCTTTAATTAACACACAGGGGGGGAAACAAAGTTTGAAAAACTATCCAGAAAGGCAAAACAATGCCCCCGAAATCACTCTTCAGATAAAACCAATTTTGAAACTGACACTTAATGTAGCTCTGTAGGCACAGTGGATATTAATAATTCAACAAAATATTATAGTCATTACTATATTTTGCAATATCACAACGGTGCGTTGCAGTAGGACTCCCCAAATCTCACTGCAGCAGCCATTAATAAATAAAGCACAATTCGCTGTATTAAATGTGCTGTTTAAAGGCTAAATATTTCATCAGGACTAATTCATTTGGAATAATCAGACTAGGACTCTCCTTGCAGCACCAGGACAGATTTCCAGCTCCACGTATTTTCCCAGGTTTCAAAATGAAATTACGTTTCAAAAGGCAAAGCATAAATTGAATTCAGCCTGGAATACCCATGCAGCAGCTCTTAAGGCTACAACTGCCTGTAGACCAAAGGGGTCACAACCTCACGGGCCACAACTCTCACAACTTGGTTATGCTGTTTATGCAGCCAAGGAAAATTAATAGTAAAATACAGTGGAATGGTTCACATCTGTCACAGCACCTTGAATAATGCCACAATGCCTGTGCCTGGTTCTGCGGGAAGGAAAAAGAAAAAGCATCTTAGCCCAAATCTCTGCTGCCAAGAGCCGTAGGTAACAGTGTGTGATGGTTTGGGAGTTCCCTGACCCAGCCCACACTGTGAAATTGCCAACACTAGACTCAGATGGCTGGAAGTTAAGGAAATGAAGCTTTATATTTACAGTTTTGTACAACATACAGGCAGAGATTTACAATATATAACAGATATTTACAGATCTATACATTGAAAAGTTAATACAGAAACACCATATCCCTCCCAGAGATCAGAATCCCTAAGAGGGGTCTTCCAACCACCCTATCACCTTCCCCCACTTCCCAATCTCATCTCACTATCTGTCTGTCTCACTATCTGTCTTATGTGCCAGATAAGCAAAGGTAGGTTGGCCAGGGGCATTAGCAGTAGGAAGAAAGCAGGGAGAGGGATGCAGCAGCCAGTACAGCACAAAGCAGTCCAAGTTATCTTTGTTTTGGTTACAACATTTATACCATTTCAGTAAACAAATGAGTGAAGGAGACACTGGAATGTTTTCCTTTCTCAGCCTATAGTCCAATTTCTCATTCAAATCCTCCAATTAGTTACAACCAGCACACAGTGCTTTGACTGCTGAAGAGCACAGTCTGTCTCAGAGGCCCTTGCCAAAGGAGGGCAGTTTCCTCTCACAGGTTGGGAAACCAAGGCACAAAACAATGCAACTTGTCAGCAGCTAACACAAAGGCTAAAGGATAAGCCCATATATTTTTCTCCATCATGCAAAGTAACCTCATTATATGTAACCCCCATCATATGCAACCTCGACTCCATCACCTCCAAAGGCATTCACGACTATTTTAGTTGCCACTTAACTCTGGGGTAAAGAAACAAACAAAACCAACAACAACAAAAAAAAAAGGTCTTTAAACAAAATTAAAGCACTTGCCAAATATTTTCTTGAATCTCAACAATGGAACCATGTCATCTAGATTCAAATTGCAGTCTGTACACTCCCAAAATACACCAACCTTCCAACCCAACCAGCCACAAAAGGAGTGGTTTCTAACCAGCAGAAAGAGAAAGTTAGGGGGTTTTTTTGTGAACTTCTATTATTCTTTTAAAAGTTTTTTTTTTCTTCCCTAATTATTTATTTGAAAAAGAAAATCACAAAACGCAAACACGAAAACAAAACACCACTAACTGAAAAGCTTATATGTGCTTTTTAAAAATTTTTCAGTTATAAAATCTAAAAAAAAAAAAAAAAACCAAAACCCAATCCTCTCTCTAAAGTAACTTTCTGGCCACCTTCAGCACAGTATATTAAGCATCCATCCTGCTGACTGACAAGCTACTGTCAGCAAATTCCTGTAATTAAACCAAAGCAACTCAACCTTACTGGCAGTACCTGCATCAGACACTACAATCTGTCTTCATCCATGCAGCTTACTGGTTTCCTCTAACAAGAGCACATAAACAGCAAGACCTTCTTTCTACCAATTTTATACCAAGATACAGCATAGCACAGAAAATCAGAGGGGGAATACTTTTAAGCATGACACTTTACAGTAAAACAGCAACTTAATAAGAACAGCAGATTTTTTTTAATCTCATAAATCATGCTGAATTCGCTTTCATATCACTATAAACTTTTCACTTTAACCTTTTAAAATAAAAAAAAAACTCATATTTTCCAAAAGAAAAAATAAATCCTTTAAACAGTACCTTAAAAATTAGCACAGTGCTAGGTTTTATTAGGTTGGTTGGTTCTGTTGGTCTGGACTTATTTTAAAGTCAGAATGAGAGTCTATGTTCAGTCCAAGTCAGAATCTGGAGAGACTTCTCAAGTTGAACATGGGCATTAGAGATCACCCTTAAATTATTTCCCTTCTGTCAACCCCCCCCACCCCACACACACACACACCCGCAAAAGCACCAAGCTGAGCAGTAACTTGCAACATTGTGTGTACTACAAATAGCTGATTCCAGATAGATGCTAGATATGCCAGACAAAATTCAGTGCCAGACACAGCTGTGCTATTGAGCAATGTCAGCTATGTGACATTGGGAATGGATGGACTGTTAGTCTCATCCAGGATCTTACATTCCTGGGCACATGTCCAACACCCATTAAACTCAATAGAAATGCAAAGAACTCACTGGCTTTGAGTCATACCTTGTATGACAACGGACGGGAACAGCTAGAGATATTTAACCTGTCAAGGAGAAGAGTTAATGGGAACCTGCTCTAATAGACTCACCACCCTTACTGCACCGTCTATTTGTGCTGTAAGTCATTCAGCCTCAAGAGCTAAGAAGCCTTAACTCCTGAGCCAAAGCCCCAATGATTTCTCTAGGTTTTCATCAAGACCCTATAAAGCACTGGCTGCGCTCCTAAGGCCAGCAGCACTTGACTTAGCAGGGAACATAAAGCAAGGAAGAGTGAAGGTCCAACTTAGCATGGCTAGAGATGGTCACTGACAACGTGGGAATCTGGAAAAGTCATTCAGAGCACAGACATGAGTAAAGCAAGAAGAGAGCATGCCATGCAACAAGCAAGGATCACCTCCACAAAGTCAGTAAATAAGCCTCGTATTTATTTGACATGCTGCTTGGACACTGCTTGGTGGAACTTTGCAGTTGAAGCCTTCATCGTCATTAAAAGCTACTTGCATATTATTCTGTTCCTGGTTTGCTCAACCCCTTCAAGAGACAACCCTCTGCCTCACCACACAGCTCAACTGCTTGTGACACATGCTAACATATCTTGCATTAATGCCTTTCTGGTTGCTGTCTCTTGCAGAACACAGGTTGAAGCACAACCATGTAGATCGAAGAGACTTTCAAATTTCCTCCTGTCCAAGCCTGCCAGCAGCCACAGAAGATGAAGGCATACAGGTCTGACTCTCATCTTACTGGCACTCCACCAGTGTATACCACTGCTTTTGAAGGTATTATTGTGGGCCTACTTCACCATCAGGAAGATGAAAAATAAGCCCTTGAAACACAACATGCTGCTCTGACAGAAGCTGTGGCTTCATCACACTAAGGTCCTTATTGAGGCTTTTCTCACAACAGCAATAACAAGCACAACACCTTCATTAGAGCAAAACAGAGACCAAAGGGTTCCAGTGACAAGCTACTCCAAGAAGAAACATGAGGATCCAGAACAGTGTTTCCAGCCCAGCCAAGTCTCTGTAAAACAAAGAAAAATCAAACAAAACAAAACAAAAGCAAGCAAACAAGTTCCTCATAGCAGCTGTTTCTCCAGCAAGTGCAAAAAAGTTTCTGAGATCAAGGGTATAGCATATCACAATTTTTAAAAGCCTGCTGTGCTAGTTTATCATCAACTGCTCCTTCCCTCCACCTTCCATTCAGGGATTGCAACCTCTTAAAACAACAGCCCCTCATAAGCAGTGAGGATATTTAGCAAAGCAGTGAAGTGAGAGCACACACTTGCCTGAAAGACTTAGAGAGATACTGTGAGCACTAGAATAGGATAGAACAGGCCAGATTGGAAGAGACATCCAAGATCATCCAGTCCAACCTATCACCCAGCCCCATCCAATGGCACTAAGTGCTCCATCCAGTCTTTTCTTGAACACTTCCAGGGAAGGTGACTCCACCACCTCCCTGGGCAGCCCATTCCAATGCCAGTCACTCTCTCTGGGAAGAACTTCTTCCTAATATCCAACCTATACCTCCCCCAGCACAACTTAAGACTGCGTCCCCTGGTTCTGTTGCTGGTTGCCTGGGAGAACAGATCAATCCCCACCTGACTACAACCCCCCTTTAGCTAGTTGTAGACAGCAATGAGGTCCCCTCTAAGCCTCCTCTTCTCCAGGCTACAACCCCAGCTCCCTCCGCCTTTCCTCATAGGGCTGTGCTCCAGGCCCCTCACTGGCTTCATCGCCCTTCTCTGGACACCTTCCAGTACCTCAACATCTCTCTTGAATGGAGGGGACCAGAACTGGACACAGTACTCAAGATGTGGCCTGATCAGTGCCAAGTACAGGGGAAGAATAACCTCCCTTATCCTGCTTGCCACACTATTCCTGATACAGGCCAGGATGCCATTGGCTCTCCTGACCACCTGGGCACACTGCTGGCTCATGTTCAGCTACTATCTACCAGCACCCCCAGGTCTTTCTCTGCCTGGCTGCTCTCCAGCCACTCTGTTCCCATCCTGTAGGGCTGCTGGTCTCTTCTCAGAACCAGCACACCAGCATCTAGAATATACCTGCACATCAAATTTATCATTAGAAATATTTCAAAGCAACAGAGACTTCTCAAGTCCAACTCAGCAATTCTCACTCTGAAGTGTCCAAATCACTGGTAGCCAACGAACATTGATGTCTGCACTGCTAATTCTGGTGACATAGTGCAGTGCTAGCGCATTTCAGCAAAGCTGCACTTGAACATCCAAGTTTGCCACCAATGCAAGACAGGAAAAGAGACATTTGCCTATACTGTGGCAGTACCTCAATCTTCCTTCCTCAAGATGCAGACTTAATCGTGTTCCCCCAAAATCAGGCGACTCATTTCCACTATCCAAAGCACAGGACAGCAGAAAAGAAAACCGAAGAAGAATGCAGAAGAAGCTTTGTTCTGTTTGTTTTTTTTAATGGCACAAAGCCAAGAAGATACAATAAAGACCTACACTGGCAAAACTAAGAAATACTCATATTAGGATCCTATTCACACAAGAATAAATCAAGCTCTATTGAAGCAACACCAGCATAAAATTGCCATAAACCACAGTAGATTTTGGACCATTAATATTTTCAGTTGAATGCTACCCCTTGAAAGGGCAGTATCTATTTACCAACACCCTCCACCTCCTCTCAGTTAATGGCAGGACAGATCATTTAACCAGTGGTTTAAAGCTTTAGCTGGCACGACAGCAATTCATGCACCCTGGCAGATGAGAATGACCTGTTCAACTCTATCAACCTAAGTAAGAGAAAAGCCTCCTGACAACATTTCTCTGCCCAGTCCTTGTCTGAGACAACTCCAAATATCAGTCAGCTATGGCACATCTAACCTGAATCTAACCAGACACTTGCACAGCAGCTCCAAATAATTGCTTTCTTCCCTTCTCTCCCAGTAGGGGTTAGACTTAACCACAAAGCAGCACGGCATCAAAATACTGCTTAAGTTCCCAGCCTTGCTCAAGTGCATGCCTTGCCCAGGGGACCTATTTTTTTTTTTTAAGCTTCTGGTGCTAATTCCTTCCATGAGGTTCCTTCTCATCAGTACAAGTCAAGCACAAGCCTGTCTCTGGAGGGAGAACATTTAAATAAAGAATGAACCTGAAATAGCTACCAGCTTCCCTCTAGCCAGCACTGTCTGTCAGCACAAATTCACCACAAGGGACCACCATGCAGGAGCAAAACCTCTTCTGGCTCCACATTCAGTAGGGAGAACGTCAGCAAAAACTGACCAATGTGCCACCACAGAGACTAGTGCAGGCCAGCATGCAAAAGGCAGCAACAACAGAAAAGGTCACATCTTTCCCATTGTGGCTGTTTGAGCTAAATTTCTAGCTCAGACATAGAAAAATGCCCAAAAACTTAGAAGTGGAAGCTCTGAGTGGAGAGGTGAACATTCTAGGGATAGGCCACATAATAGCAACAACGGAGAAGTCAATATATTTCACTGGAGCATCAAGAGCCTTGTGTCTGGAAGCACAGCTTGTACCTTCCCTTGCTGCTTCTGCTGTGCCCGCTGATATCTTCCCTCCATTGCTGTTCTGGCTGCTGCTGCTGCTTTTGTCACTGCTTGGCCCCTTCCCCACCCTCCTTCAGGTCTGGGATTTTTTGGGGGTGTTTTTTTTGTTTGTTTTTTTTATTTTTTTGTGTAGTCATTTATTGTCCTTACACTGTTATATTACTTTAAACTGTAAAAAAAAGAATTTCATTTTTCCTGACTTTCCAAAAACCCCTGTTGTAGTGACTTTACCCTACCTGGGGAGGGATCTGCTCTAACCCAGTACACCCATCAAAACTGATCATCTGTGGTCTGTAAGAACAAGCTGGTAGGGCATGTCCATGCTGCATCTTCTTTGGGGACATCAAATTCCATTTATGCAGGCAAAAACAAATGCCAAGGTTATGCCATCCATATTATATATAGCATCCTTTAATGACAAGATTAGTGCAAGGTGCTGCACATACACCATGGGGGAGTAGGGATAGGATTATTCTTGAATGTTTACTATTATGCACAGCTTTCACCTTATCTCTGAAAATCTCACAACACAGTCTGAAAAACAGCTTTTGCTCCAGACAGAAAAGGTTGCAAGGACACATTACAAGTAATTCTCAGTTCTTTTGCACTTCGCTACCATCCCCTCCCATTTCCTGCAGATGACAGCAGAGCAGAACCGAACCCACAGAGGACACAAGCTTTATGAGATTTCCAAATTCAACACATGAACCACCACATTCAACCTAAGGAACTTGATGTATAAGTGAGGGTGGCCAAGATCCAACCATGCCAAGCACAGAAAAAAAACTTTCACTTCCAACCCATACAAGAGGCCATAGCAAAGAAGAAGGAAGAAACCTGCAATTCCTTGACTGGAATTGCACATGAGCTATGACAGGTAGATGGAGAGAGAAATCAAATGAAAAGCAAACAGAATCAGACTGTGGCCCCAGATCACTTCTGGCTACATGGCACTTACATTTTATCTATTTAAATAGTTACATACCTAGCTCCATAGCTATCAGGTCCTTATACACAAGTTTTTTTTAGCAAGCAGACAGGGATTGAAATGGGACTTGAAAAGAAGTAAAAAGCCCAAGAAGCTCCACTCTGTCCCTTCCTATCTTTCTCGCAGGTGCCCACATGTAGCTCATTCTGAGAAACATAGGCTTGACAAGTTTTGTACTGACAAACCTGCTAGTTACCAAAGGCAGTGAATGTTACAGCTTCATAGGTGAGGACACACAGGTGAGACAAGGTGTTTCCCCATGAGCTGAGCACTGCCTGCTTTCACACACACATCAACTCGCTCCTGTGCTCTCACGTGTTCCACCAAACTGCTCTTGCCTCACCTCTCGCCTCAATGAGCACATGAAGAAATGTCTGCAGCTCATGCAAGCCTCAATTTGAGAACAGCCTCCATTAGTCAGTCACTCTTCATGGCTGTTAACCTTTGTGCTTGAGGAAACAGATGAGACTCTTTCATTTTACATAGATGTGTCCTTGAACGATCCCATCTTTTATTTTACCATCTAACACTTGATGTCATTCTTCAGCGCTGGAGTTGGACCTGCCTCTTTCCCCTTTCTGTGAGTTCTCACTAGGACATCTTCTCCCCAGCCCAATTTATTGTTTATTGCCTGTTTTCAACAGCACTGCAGGAAGCACAAATCTAAACAAAAGCCAACAACAGCGAAATAGAAAAATTAAAACAAACCAAGAACACCCCACGCATACAGAAAACCAAGTCGCCAGAACAAAACCTCAGTGCAAATCAGAAAGGCAGGCTTTGTTACCTTGTAGCAGTGAGGTAGGAACAAGTAATGAAGATAATCTTAAATTAATTGAAAAGAAA
Organism: Psilopogon haemacephalus; assembly: GCA_013396835.1. Lineage (NCBI taxonomy): Eukaryota > Metazoa > Chordata > Aves > Piciformes > Megalaimidae > Psilopogon > Psilopogon haemacephalus. The sequence continues at coordinate 481,155 of VWZI01001714.1, read as the reverse complement.
AGGAGGGGAGAATTGAGCCTGCAACAAAGAGATGCAGTACAAGTAAAATGAGAATGCTATGCTGCCTTTTGATTAAAGGAACAGAGTTCCCAGGCAAGCTGGCAAAACCCAACAGTGAACGATATTAATTAAGTAAATTAAGGCCTCCTTAGTGCTGCTGCCATAGCCGTGGTGCAGGCTGCCTTCAAAAAGAAACAAGGCTTCAGCTTTGGAAGCACCAGACCATGCTGCGAGGCGCCTGTGAGTTACCGCGGGAGGTACAACTTTGGAATCTCTTGACCAATTTGAACTTAATTCAACTCAAGGTGGAGGGAAAGGGTCACGGAGATACCAAACCCCTCTAAGTACAGCTGAGTGAAGAAGCAAGTCCCAAAATAACATCTGGCCTGAACCACAAGCCACCCAGTGTCCATTTTTGCAGCTGGCAGGGCTCCAGCTGATCAATGTATCGACCAGAGCCAGCCCCTCCAGCACACTTGCGATGCTCAGCCAAGTGCACCATGTGCCACTATTTACTCCTTCAAATGGACAGCAGAGTGAAGGACCGTGACAGAGATGAAACACCGAGAGACCAAAGAGTCCTGGAAGGGCAAGCAGGTAAGTGCTGGCTAACTTCTGTTGCCTAACAAAAGGAGGAGGCATTTCACTCGTTTTGTGGTCACTCGGAGGGCAGGCAGCTCTCGCAGGCCAGGGAAGTAAATGCTCAGGGTGGCTAACAGAAAGAGCCTCAAAAGCACATTTGTGCAGGAATCATAACCCAGTGGGGTGCCCTGGCCAAATCATTCTCTGCCAATATTCCACATCCCATGCTGTTCTGAAAGCCCTTCTGTTTAAGGCTCAGCTACCTAGAAAAGTCTGGGCAATGATCGTTCAACCACCTCTATTATATCTCTGTAACACCTGATACAGACACTGCAGCTACAGGAGACTTTTTTCCTGGTGTTGTTCCAAGAGTTGCTAATCTTGGCTGAAGATCCTCTCTCTTCAGACCCCACCTGGAGTACTGTGTGCAGTTCTGGAGCCCCCAAAACAGGAAGGACATGGAACTGCTGGAGAGAGTGGGTTGGAACTGGATGATCTTTAAGGTCTCTTCCAATCTAAACCATTCTATGATTCTAAAGCAACTTTTCACTCAAGAAGTATGCCTACCACACATCTTGCAGTCCCCTCTCATAGACAAAGCTGTTTTCAGCTTAGATGGCAAATTTGGTTTTCAGAGACCTCCTGCCTGTCTGCTTCTCCCACAACATGCTGTGAGCAAGGCTTCCCATGCACAAGGTCACCAATGCCCCTTTACATGCAGGCTTATTAGTCTCATGTCTTGCAGCAGGCTTCAGATACCAAAACATAAGCAAAACCTTGTCCCATGGTGGTTCAGACAGTAGGCCTGTCCAGGACTACAGAGGCCCCAGCCCAGGCACCCTTTTTCATCCTCATCTACACTCCCACTATGGTGTCAAATACCACCAACAAAGCTGGAAAGACACTGTGGTGACAGAACAGGAGCCTTTCACGTACTTCCCCCAACCCTCCACCTTGCAGTAGACTAACGTGGGAAAACCCAGCCAAGGTCCCAGCCAAGAGGGCAGAAGGAATAATTCATAGCTTGCTCAGGACTCCTTTGCCTGTACCTGGTGTGGGGCAGAGACCTTCTCTTTGTCTTATGAACTGTTACACAAGAGAGGAGAAAGTCAGCTTCAGAATTCCTAAAGCCAGCAAGAGCCACTCTGCTACATTTTGCTATGATGAGACTGCACAAACAGGCACACAGACCCACATGTGCCATGCTTTGACTACCACCATAAACTACACAACAACCCATATAATTCAGAGCCAGCTCCCAAACCCCACAACAGACAGATGCAACCTACATTTCTCCTTTCTAGTTCCAGTGGAAGCCCAAATTCATGACTCACCACGTCAATTCTCATCCAGTTCAAAAGGAGTTGAGAGTTGAAACAACTCAATCTCATGCTAGCAGAGGGATTAGAACAGCAGACAAAGATGCCTTTAAATCACTTTCAGGCAGAACTTTGCAGTGCTTCACCTGGATCAATCTCTAAATGATTTCAGCTGAGTACATTCCACTTTTCTATCATTAATGAGAGTCCTGTTCTTTCCCCCTCTTAGCTCATCTTCCCACCTATCTTTCCTTTTATTCATGCAATCTCTTCTACAAAGTAAATACACCTAGCACCTGACTGGTGCCAAATAAGATAAGTCCTTTGCTATTAAGAAGCCATATCAATAAGAGACAGGAATTAAAAAACTTCCCCTCTAATTTTAGCTCTGATCAGCAGCACAACCCAGAGCAGACCTCTTCTCTCTTGCATGTCTCAAGTTTCTCATTAAAAAAAAAAAAACACAACCCAAGCTAAGAAGACTAATACTACTGACCTTCTTTTTAGTGACTTTTGAAATACACAGCTGAAGTTGGCAGCATAAGAGCTTTATAAGTATAGTCATGTCTGTTCAACCTGTAAGTACAAAATTGGCAAGGTTTGCTAGTAAAGAACTAGAATCCCAGAACAGAGAAACACCCACAAACACCCAGTCATCTGCTACCCTAGGCTGTGCAGAGAGAATTCTCCCCAGGCTTCTGACAGAGGCAAATAAGCATTTCAGGCAGGCAGTCCTGTTTACCTGCACCTGATGGTACTGATCACAGCTGAAGGGGGTTTTTCAGCCAGGCAAAAACTGCAGGGGAAGGATGATAACCAGTTAGAGCTCCCACTCCTTCCTGCCTGCATCCATTGAGGTCCTAAAGCACTTCTGGCAAGAGCTAGATAATTGTGTTTTATACGTTCCCTTCCACTCAACAGCTTTTGCAAACATCCTTTCATTTTAAGCCTCAACAGTAGCCCTGCAGGTGAACTAACTCTTCCATGTAGATAGGGAAGCCAAGGCATGGGGCAATGCACACACCCATTAGGCAGAATGGCAAGTCCCAAAAAAAGAAGGCAACCTTCATGCACACCTTGGTCTCCTCTGGCACCCCAAAGAAGCATATGTGAAGTCAACCCATACCATTCTCTCTGTCTTCAAAGTCAGCAGGAGCTCTGTGCTCAAGCCCTTTGCTCCACTAACTTCTCACTCAACTGAATCCCCACAAGGCTCTCAATGCATTTCCAAAGCACAACAGCAGCATCACTGCCCACTGAAAAGGTATCAGCAGTACCCACCCTCTCCAGACTGGCAGAGTGCCTGAAGCTGTGCCAAAACATTTGCTTCTAGGATCCTGAGGCCTTTAGCCCATCACCGACCTCAATGATTTGTTGTGACTCAGTGCTAGATTTTCTAAATCCTAAGCATCCATTTTAGTCCCAAGCATGCCAACATGTGTAACCACTTTTCCCAGGAAGAAATGCTTTCATCCCACTGTGCAGTGGCCAGGATAGATTTCAGTCCCTTCTATACCCACACAGTCACAAGACAGAAAAGGGAACAGAAACACTAAGACTTCTGCAGCACCCTCAAGTTTGTCAAAATATTGTGGAGTCCCAAGAGCAGGACCTGTCAGGACAAGCATACTCTCTACAGATCAGGCTTCGGGAAACAATAAAGAACAAGTCCCCTGCCCTCACCTACCAGCTGTAACTGCTCTAGGGCAAAAAGATGGGAAGCAAAGGAGGAGCTAGCTCTGGAGACAAAACAGGGCACAGCAATTGAAGAGATCATGGCATCATAGAATGGTTTAGGTTGGAAGAGACCTCAAAGATCATCCAGTTCCAACCCCCCTGTGCCACAAGCAGGGACACCTCCCACTAGATCAGGTCACTCAAGACCTCATCCAGCCTGGCCTTCAACCCCTCCAAGGAGGGAGCAGCCACAACCTCCCTGGGCAACCTGTTCCAGTGCCTCAGCACCCTCACTGTGAAGAACTTTCTCCTAACATCCCGTTTAAATCTCCCTCCTCCAGTTTAAACCCATTCCCCCTCATCCTGTCATTACAAGACCTTGTGAATAGCCCCTCCCCAGCCCTCCTGTAGGTCCCCTTCAGATAGTGGAAGGCCACTATAAGGTCTCCTTGAAGCCTTCTCTTCTCCAGGCTGAAAAGCCCCAACTCTCTCAGCCTGTCCTCATAGCAGAGGTGCTCCAGCCCTCCGATCATCTTTGTGGCCCTCCTCTGGACTCTGTCCAGCAGCTCCATGTCCTTCCTGTGCTGGGGGCTCCAGAACTGCACACAGTACTCCAGGTGGGGTCTGACAAGAGCAGAGTAAAGGGGGAGAATCCCCTCCCTTGCCCTGCTGGCCATGCTGCTCTTGATGCAGCCCAGGATACGGTTGGCTGTCTGAGATGTAATATACACACTGCTTCAGTCAGCAGCAGCAGCCAGGGTTGAGACTGCTGCTTGCTGGCAGTTAGAGATTAACACCATCCCTCCTCCCAACCCTGCAGCACTGCTGGCAGTTGCTGAGGTGCCAGTTTCACAGGCACACAAGTCAGGCTGGAGGGGACAGCAGCATATGTGAGACCCCAGCACCAGGACTCCCGTCTCCAGGAAGAACCCTGGCAGCAATTAGAAATGACCCAACCAGGAGATAGTACCAGCCAGAAGAGGTGAAAGGCTTTACCGCAGCCAACTGCACGCTAAGACTATTTTCCTCTCTCGCAGAGGGAATCCCAGACAGCAGGAGTTTCACAGAGTCAATGACTGCAAGCAGGTTTTCACATCAATATTTCAGCAGCATGTCTTTCCAGCATGCATTTCCCAGGCCCCAGCTCCCCTCCCCATCCATTGCAGCATTTCCCTTCCTTTACAAATGCCCACGCTCCCTCTAGCGCCCGGCTCCGCTTTTCACATGCTAGCAACCCTGCACCCTTCTCACAGCCTACACCCCGGGGTGGCCAAATCACGCTGGAGCTAATTAAAAGTGATGCTATTTCGGGCACAGAGGCCCTGCAGTCTGCAGATCTGCCTGGACTTCATTTGTGTCACATATCAGAATACAAAGGGGAGAAAACATCGTGACAGCCTCAGTGTCAGGGATTCTCCTTGACTAAGAGGGCTTTGCCGCTCACTTCACTGCAAAAGCGATCAGGTCTCCTTCAGGACTGAGAGGGGGAGGGGGGTAAAAAAAATGAGAGTTTCGATTATTCAGCATTAATTTTTTTTCTGGCCACAAGGGCTGGGAATTGATATCAAAATTTCCATAGCAGACTATTTATCAAATATGTTTAACACTCACCCAGCCACACTCCTCAAACATGCAGCAAACTTTATTCAGTTCCCAGTGTCACAACACCCCACAAAAATAGCAGAACAGGAAATACTGCCATGTCCTCCTTTTTGCATGGAAGAAATGTTACAAAGATGCTGCAGTTTACCCTGGACACTGACAGCAATTTCAGATTGGGGAATTTGCTTGTTTTGAATTCCTGCAAGAAGTTTAAGCAAATCAAGAAACTTGGATGCAAAGGTGTGGCTTCAACAACACAGTATTTTCCAGCTAAGGGTTATTTCAGCTTCAAATCCCTGTTGGGCCCTGCCAAGCACATCACCAGATCAGTCTCCAGCATGGCTTACAGTGTAGGTCACACTCCCATCTCCCAGAGCCAAGCAGGAGAGAGGGAAAGGCTGTGCACAGCACTGCTCGTGTGGTTTTCCTAAACTTTCTACTATGAACCCAACTATAAATTGGAGAACTCTCAAGAAGTTTCATCTTCCTACAACCTTTCATTTTAGAAAATATTTGCCTCATTTCACCTCCCTTTAGGGAAACAAGTTCTCCTGCCTATGATTAAGCTCAAATCTGTTTTCAAAATACTGTCATCTAACTGGATGAATGTTTTCCATCAAATGTGTATATATATATATAAAAATAGTGGAATATAGAGATAGAGATAGAGATAGAGATAGAGATATGTATAAGATTCACCTAGCTGGTTTTGTTTGCAATTTAATCACTGTGGCACCTTAGCCACAAATCCATGGCCTCATCCCTGAGCATGAGAAAAGCCCACGTACTGAAACCTGAAGGGAAACTGCTGACAGGCACCTAGAACAGGAGCAGTTCTGTTATTGAGCTCTGAGCTCCAGGAACATCAGCATCTTGCTATGCTAGGCAGGATAACAGCCCAGGGAATCTGCCAGCTTCATAGGATCCACAATCAACATCAAGATACATCCAGTGGACACACATTGACTTTGCAACCAAAACAACCCAGGGAGAAATAACCTGAAAAATATTTCCTGACACTTTGTCCTGCTCTGCTGACCCAATGCAACCATAAAAGCAATTACCATGGAAGAGTTTCCATTTTACTTCCCCATCTTCTATTTGAATATTAATTTAAAACAGATTGGCAAAATCCTGGAGAAGGACTTCACAGGTAAGTTTCATTACTATAGGGAGTGGAAGACTGAAAATGCATATAGACATCAAGACACAGCCAGCCTACCTTCAAAAGCAGCAAGACCAAAACCCAACTAAAAGCCATTTGTGAAAGAAACAGTCTAGAACATCATGTAAATAGCTACCAAATGCAGTGCAATTAATATGAATGCTTTGTTACCTTGCTGTACTCCAGGAGTAAACGTTTTAGACTGAAATCCAACTGGACTGTTGGAGCAGTTACCAATGGCTGACAACTAAATGCAGCATTGCCTGCCTAAAGAGTCATTTTCTCCCCTTCCTCCCTTCCAAGCACAGCAGTCTACTCAGAATTGCAAATATTGCCCATCTTGTTCTGCCCATCACACACTGCACTGCTAGGCATCTTAATGAAAAACTACCTGGCACACAGCAAGCCCATCAGCCTCCCCGGCTTGTAATTCGCCATGGGAGTGAGTAATGCCTCAGCATCAAACCACCAGTACATTAGCAGATCACACCAGAACACTGCCAACAGCATTCAGAAGAATCATTCCCGGAAGAGACAAGCTTCACGGCGTGAACTTGTACAACCTGCTTTTCACTGCCAGCCCTCAGAGCTTGCACAAGGTAAGGGATTAGTACCAGTGGCAGCAGGAGGAAAAGAATTGCAGAAGCCCATTCAGAGCAGGGCTGTTACCACCAGATCACAACTACACAAACTACACAAGTTCACAAAGTCTCCAAAGGCAGATTCCCAAAACTTCCTCGTGCCTTGCTGCACAGTTTTCCTCAAGAATAAAGTCTTCCTAATGTCCAATCTGCCATAATGTTGTAGCTGTTGCCACATGGTGATTCCTCTTCCACCAGTAAACTCAGCTGCATCTTCTCTACCTCAGGTGGCTATTGATTGCTGTAGTACTACGATCCTACTCTTTACCAGATTCTTGTCCCAAAGACATCTCCTATTCCCGGTCTGGGAGTGAATCTTGCAACCATGTTAACTCCAGAGTTGACAGCCACAGGCTGGCAGGACCTCTGGACAAAGCAAACTGAATAATGGGATAAAGCACAGCCCTAAACCAGTCTCTCAGCAGCTTTTACCCTGCCGTGCCCAGGTTTCAGAGCCAGAATTATGCTATAAGCATCAATGCAACTGCGTAGCCTGAACAAGCTGCAGCTACATCATTTAAGCACACTGCACTTTCCCAGGTTTATCTGATGCACTGATGCACTGCAATGAGATAAAAATATGCACTGCTGACATTTTATTTTTCTACATGAAAAATCCAAGCCCTAGAATCATGCAGGAACTTGACCTGGCTGAAGCACTACTCATGCCTTAGACAAGAGAGCAGAGTGTGTGCATCAGGTGTCACTGGCAGGTAGAACAATGAAGTATCAGCCATCTAGAACTGATTATCAGTGAAAGCTGAAGAAAGATCTAAGGATGAAGACTTTTAAACTATTCGGTGCAAACATTCTACTCTGCCCTGGTGAGGTCACATCTGGAATACTGCATCGAGTTCTGGGCCCCCTCAGTTCAAGAAGGACAGGGAACTGCTTGAAAGAGTCCAGTGCAGAGCCATGAAAATGATCAAGGGAGTGGAACATCTTCCTTATGAGGAGAGACTGAGGGAGCTGGGGTTCATTTGCTTGGAGATGAGAAGACTTGAGGCGGGGGGGGCGGTCTTCATTAATGTTTATAAAAGGTGAGTGTGAAGAGGACAGAGCCAGTTTCTTCTCAGTGATGCCCAATGGCAGGACAACAGGTAAATGGTGGAAGTTGAAGCATAAGAAATTCCGTGGAAACATGACAAATTTTTTTTCCCTGAGGGTGACAGGGCACTGGTACAGGCTGCCCAAGGGGGTTGTGCAGTCTCCCTCTGGAGATATTCAAGACCTTTCTGGATGCATTCCTGTGTGATTTGGTATAGGTGATCCTGCTCTGGCAGGGCGTTGGACTGGATGATCTTTCAAGGTGTCTTCCAGCCCCTAACATTCTGTGATTCTGTGAAATGCCCTCTCTTGCTCTTGCCCTGGCATTTTAGTGCATTTCCTCATCTGGCTACTATAACAGCAGACCATAAGGCAAGGCTAGGCTTCTCCGTAGATAATGGATGGGAAATGTGTCTTCTAGAGGTTAAAAGAAAGCTTAAAATGTGCATCTTTGCTTCTTATATTGAACTATCCAGCCACAATGCCACAGAATTTGTAGTACTTCCATCATGGAAAAAAAAAAAAAATAATAAAAAAAAAATTTAAAAAAAGCATGGTCAGAATTAAGTACTTCCTATAAACAACTACATTCATCAGCGTGACAACTGTGCGACCTAATGACAACAGTCTGCATTTACCATTTCACTGGTGATCATATCAGAAGAGCAATCGGAGTTTTATCCACTGTAGCTTGTTGAAACCTCTTGAAAAAAAGCTATTGTCAAGAAACAAGACAGCAAGATTTACAGCTGTAATGGCATTAAAGGTGCCACTACTTATTTTTGAGGGTACTTATCCTAGAAATCAAGGAGAGAGGACGGAAGAAAAGTTAATCTGGAGGATCAGATCGTCTTCACAGGAAGTTCAGAGAGCATCTGGTGAGCAGAACAAGAAAAAGAATTCACACGATAACATAACCGTCTAGAGAGAGGGAAAAAAAACAAGCATAGAGAATACAACCGCTCACCTCATGAGGCATTTGTACAGAATGTGATCAGAGAGGAGGGGCTTTGAAAATAGAATGGCTTGAAGATCTTCTGGGGATAAATCGCATTTTTCACTTAAAATTATCCTTTCTTCAGAAAAACCTTAGCAAGGAAACATTTTATCTGATCTCTACTAGGTCCCTCAAGAGCTTCAGTGACCTCAATAAATGCTTCTTCTAGGGCAGACTGATACTTGAAGCCCAAATGCAAGCCTTTTTCTAATAGCAAACCCACTGAATTAAGGCAAGTCCCCTTCCCGAGAACACAACTAACACAAACCTGATTTCTACACAAAACAATGTTTTTTGCATTTCCCTAACAATTTCCACTTGAAGAACTCCAGGTATTGCACAAAGCAGAAATGAATTCTGCTCCACACCACCACTTTGTGGTAGCTAAGTAGTACTATTCTCACTTAACATGGAAGAGGAGATCTAAAAAGGTTAATTGTCTTTCCTAAGGTCACAGAAAAAGCCTCGGGGCAGGACAAAGCAGAGAACCCAAATTCCCCAATCTCACCAGCCTTTTGCTGTCATCCTAATCCTGACCCCCCTATCTGCAAATGGAGAAAACAAAAGTTCATTGCCTGGGAGGAATTTTTTTTTTACTAAGTTAAGTGAGATTTTGTGGGATGATGTACAAGAGGGGGACAGGCAATGGTGAGGGAGTTGCTCTCAATTTAAAAAAGTAGGAGGTCTCTTCAATATTTTAGCTAACAAGACACAGAGAAGCTGCAAAGCCTTCCCTTTCGTGGATTGTCTGTAGATCTACAAATCCCAGTAAAACTGTTTTGGGGGTCTTTTTTATTACCACATTTTCTTCTTTCATCCAACACCATCCAGTTGTTAGGAATCCTCCGCGCTTAACATCTGATTTGAAATTCACTGCTTCACTGCATGAAATGTGATTGATCATATTGCTAATAAATCACAAGTGGCAAAAGCTTAGGGTCTGAAGTCTGTTGAAGTAACAGGGAATTGGTAAAAGCAAGCTGTAAGCCTCTACTGCTTTGGTAACCTGAAAGCAATAGCATGCAGATGTGCCCTACCTGCTTTCCTAGGTCATCTAGCATAATCATGACACATGAGTTAATATCTTATGTCCATTTCAATACACCTTACAGTTGCTTTATGTCTACTGTGACCTAAGAAAATACATGCTTTGAGAAGAGAGACTGGGAACCAATGTGGCAGGCATAAGAAACCACAGTTTCCTCGAGTGACCTTGGGCAAATGGCTTGATGTTGCTGTGCCACAGCCACCCCAACAGTAGAATTAGGCAAAAACTGAACAGCACAAATAAAACAGGCATTGGATTCAGCCTTCTCTGCTCATAAATGAAAGGACCCAGGCTTAAGCATTTAACTTTCCCTCTACACTGCTGAAAGAAAACCCAATTAATCACTAAATGCAGTGTGTTTCCTCAAAAAAAAAGATGGGAGAGAGGAAAAATCCCCAGATGCTAAACCTCATATTAGGAGAAGCATGAAAAGATAACACTAGTTATTTATTAATGTGTGTGCTTTTCCCTCCTACAAACACCACACTGGCAATAAACACCAGCCTTTTGCTTTTGCTTGTGCTTTTGAGTTGGAAGCTCCCAGTGCATAGTGCTTCAGGTGCAAAATCTTAATGGAAAAAGTCCTGAACAATCAAGATGTTTTTTTCCCTGATTATCTGTCTCAGATAATCCCAAGTCAAAGAGTAAAGGAGATTAGTTAGATATAAAAAGCATATTTCTGCAAAAGAAAACAAGGAAGGAGGGAGAATTTCATTAAAATCACTTTCTGACCCAAACTTTAGGAAATACAACCTTTCCTTCCCCTGCAAATGCCTATGGAACGAGTTTTCCCTGCTGCTTTAACTAGAAATACTCAAAACTATTGGAAATTCATGTTGAGCAGGGGGGTGGGGGAGGGTTATTTTAGCTTTTTTTTTTTTTGCTTAACACCCCTTGATTCAGCACTTAAATGTAAGAGAAGAGAAGGCATATAGGTTGCTGTCTTCATTACATACCATGCTATATTAAAAATAAATACCCCTCAAGACAAGTGTAGTGCTAAAATACACCATGCAGCTGTTTTCTCTTCAATGTTTGCTTTCATCTTTAATGAGAGTGGAACTCATGTCTGCCAAACACGACTGCCTTTAAAAATTGGTTAAATCAAAGTAACATCTACATTGCTGTCAGAATTATTGCCTAAGTAATAATAAAGGGGGGCGGGGGAGGGGGGAAACTTCCATTAAAAAAAATATATATATAAAGAGGTGGTTGAATTGCACGTTAGGAAGCTGTAGCTGATGCACAGACAGACAATTTGGGGTTTAACAAATAGTAAGTTTCATGAAGAAGGTATATGAAGATCCAGCCAATCTCTTTTGTGCTGTTAATTGCTTTATGTCCATTTCCAATAGTGGCAAAACAGTAAAAGAGCCATTTTCAAGGTAAGGACAAGCTATAATAATCAGAGTGATGGGAACACTGTCACCAGGCATAAAGGTTTCCCGGAATCCTTTAAATTACACCTATTCACAGACCTTATATCAGAGTGGAAATAGTATTTCTGATACCAAGTTAAAAGAGAATTGAAGTTCTGCCCACAGCCATCTGCCAGGCATTGGAAAGCAGGGTGTGAGGGAGGGCCCTGCACCATCGTGGCACAACAGCGGGTGGGCTTTTGGGACACCCCCTACACGCACAGGCAGTCCCACAGACTTTCAGGGACACCTCAGTGACTGATTATTACTGACTTCAGGAGAAAGCCATGAGATGCCATCGATTTTTCATAAACTTTTCACTGTGCTTGCACTACCTGCCTCCTTTCAGAGTCCCTTAGCGTGCTGGGGTGGGGGGTTGATAAGAGTTCCACCCCGAAATGAATTAACGTGATCTCTCCTGTCGCCAGCATGCAGTGCGGGGAACAGGAGGGCTTCTCCGCCACCGCTGGACATCATTCATCCCCTGGCACAGAAGCAGCGAAGCGTGCCGAGCTCTATATTACATATGAAGAGACAGAGAGAAAGGAGACCCAGCTGTTCAAGCACATGGGACAGACGGGAGTGGGGAGCTGGGTTTTCTCCCTGCGCAAGGGAGAAGGCTCCGGCCAGTCCGGCCGCTTAGACGCGGCTCCGACCGCACCATCCCGGAGATCGCAGCTCTGTCTCCGGGGGCGGGGGCAGAGAAAGGTGCTAGCGTTCTCCTTCATCTTTCGCTAGGAAAACTTTTCTCTTTTTCTGCGGCCATTACTCAGTGTCCCCTTCGTCCTGGCGATACCAGCAAGGTGTCCACCGGTCGCCCCTCTCCTCCCCGCACCCCCAGCCGCAGCGGCAAGCGCGGTACCATCCCCGCCTCCCGGCAGGACACACGGCTCATTCCCCATCAAGCCGGGCCGGGATGGGTCATGGGGCGGTACTCACGCTGCTGTTGTGTCCGGACCAGTGCACCATGGCTTGATTGTGCGCCGCATCCCCGGTGAGCGCGAAGGTGGTGCTGCTCAGCCTCAGTTCCTCTGCCCCTCGCAGCCTCGCCGTTCTGCCCTCCTCCAATGGCCCATGGG
>VWZI01001714.1:390052-464962 GCA_013396835.1 Psilopogon haemacephalus | reverse complement strand
AACGTGAGCAACATCCCCATCTCCTGCACGATTGGCGAACTGCGTGCCCATCACCAGTACACAGGAAAGGGGCTTTTCCCAGTTTGTGCTAGGAAGATCAGGTTTGCTTCAAAACCTGTACTCTTGCACGACTTGGTGACAGTGAGGATGTCATTTGACATTGCTAGCTTGGCACAGTCTATACCCAAGAATAGGGAGGCAATAGTCCAACACAGTATCCATTACAGGCTGTTTGAATCCCTGGTCTAATCCATTACAATCTGCTTTAATCCCTACCCAGCTGCAAACATCCATTCAAAGAAGCAGGGGTTGGTGTTATGTTCTGTCGGACCATGTTGATTTTTAATTGATGTAAGGCAACCATATGCCATAACACCAGGCAATGCAGTACATTTCTAAGTAAGCAAGGAAGTGAACGTTCTGGAAGGCAAATTGTGGCACAAATACAAAGCAGCGGAATGTGCCTATAACCGAGGAGAAGCTGGGTTCAATTAAGGAGAAAGAGGCAATTGGGGGAGTTACGTTTGTTTGGAGGGGGTGACTTGTGTGGAAGAACTCTAATGATGCTATCCATAAAAGGGAAAACATAGAGCCTGGCAATTATTTTATGCCAAAGCAGCATTGATCATTTGGTGGTTTCATTTTTTGTATTTTTTTTCCTATTCTGTGACTTTCATTTAGAAAAACAGACAAAACAAACAAATTTTTTTTTTTAAAAGAAAGAAAGCAACCTTAGAGTTAACTTCTATCACACATCAATAGTTTCACCATGAATAGCTCCACTGCTGATTGTAGACCTGCTTCCCAGTACCCCCTTCTGTTCTGCCTATCTCTGCCTGTTATTGCTCCATGCTTCTCTGCTGCAGCAGTGTGTCTCCCAGTCACTAGTACCCCAGGAAACGTCTTATTGCAAGCTGCAACCTTGCTTGCTGGAACCTGAAAGAAAAAGGGGAGGAATTGGGAAAGATCATAAAAGGAAAATCTAAAGTGGGAAAAAACAATATCCCAGATACATATCACTCTCTTCATACACATATACCCTTCCCTGAAAATCTACATTACCCAAGCTCTTGAGGGAGAGGAAACTCCACATGTATTAAGAGAAAAATCAATGCTTGCTTCAGTTAACTTTAACCTATTTATTGTGTGTGAGACTAGTCACTGGAAAACAAAGCAGCTCTGTGATAATGGTGTCTTGTTTACTAAGGAAAGGCTTGACTCTACCTAAACAAAAATTAAAACCTGAAGTGTTTCTGTGTCCTCAGACTAAATATCACCTGGAGGCAGGGCCCCCACCATTTCTGCTGGTAGATCATCACACCCCATTACGGGACAGATTTTCTCCTAGCCCAGACAGTCAGGCTGTGCAGCAGACAGTTTGCCTCTGAAGCACAGCAGGGCCATGACAGGGAGCCTTTCACATTGCCAGACCTGCTGCAAAGCTCCTAAAAGGGATTGCAAAAATCCAGTGCACAGATGCGGTCAGAGGAAATCTATATCCTCTACTAAATAATGAAGTGGGAGTTGAGCAGCCCAGCATAAAACTGTGCAGCATGGGTACCACATGCCAAAGAAAGTATTTTACACATCCTAGGTCATGCAACAGTGATAGGATAATTTGATCACAGATGATCTTGGACCAGGGTTCCCATGAAGTAGTGGGTTCCCTCACCACATCAGAAAACTACTGTCTTCTTGATCAACACCATCCACACAATGCCCCAGAGCAGAAGGTACCACAGGCCACAGTGGAACTGCAGCAGATAGAGGCTTAGCAGAGTAAAGAATTACTTATGTGGATCTCACCCTCAGGTTCAGAACTTCACCAAGGTGAGCAGATGTAGTGCCAGGTTTGGTGAACAGCCTGTCTGTATCCTTTCTTTTATTTTTTTTCAGTCCAAACAACGTGTCTGTGGTAGACCAAAGAGACCATTTCATTCGGGAATATTAAAGACAGCTTCACTATCTTCACCTACAGATAAAGCTGCCTAAAAGGTGCACGCAACCTGTACAGCACAGGACTCGGTGATGCACAAAGAAGGCAGAGGTCTTTTGAATACTCTCGGAAGATTCTACAGTTAAGGTTGGGAGATCCTCTCGTTGATATTGGGATCTTCTATTGGTCCTAAAGCCAGGATAAGAAAATCTGTTGGTAATCAGCATTGTCAGAAATGCCAAAGAGCTTATCAGAATAGAACAAGTGCATAGACTGAAGCATACACAAAGATAAGTTGTACAGTACAGAAGTTCACTGTGTTGAATTCGCTGTGTACCACAGGGTACATACATTTCTGTCTTGGAGGCCTGAGCCAAAATAACAGGATTCCCTATCCCCCAGATTTCAAATCATTCAGGACCACAGTGCAATAAATTTTCAAAAGCATTTGCCACATTTTGGAAAGCATGCTCTTTAACATCACATAGAAAGCACTGTGTCAGGACATTCAAACTTGCAGCCCCTCTATCTTCTGAATTCCAAGAGTTAGGTCTCATATGACAGGCATAATTGTGGCTTAAGGTGCTATAATATCCAAGAACATTCTGTGAGTACTAAGATATCCCATTTGTAGAAAACCTGGTTGAAAACAAGGAATGTGACTAATATTCACCTGCTCATTGATTCAGAAAGAGGAAATTACTCTCACCTACCTTCCTGTCCCGAGATACACCTCAGTCACACAGGTTCCATGGAGAAAAGAAATCCTCCTTACTGCTAGGAATTTTGGGCACCTCTTAGCTTCTAGTTTCTGGTTGTTGATGAAGCCTCATGCCTATGAATATTTAAGAGTGCTTTTGCCACCAGAAATCAAAGCACAAATAGTGCATGGAACTTCCCCCTCTGCTTGTTCCACCCCCTCCCTAGGGATCTGGAAAGGTTCAGGTCTCCATTCACACACAGCAGGACGACAGTAGCTACAGCTCCTGTGATTTCAGGGGCATGAAGGCATTTGGACAGAGCAAGGTTTAGTACAAGCAAACTTCTAGTAGAAGGAAAACACAGTGCTAAATCTTGCCACCTCTTGCTACCAGGTA
The DNA here is from genome assembly GCA_013396835.1 of Psilopogon haemacephalus. Lineage (NCBI taxonomy): Eukaryota > Metazoa > Chordata > Aves > Piciformes > Megalaimidae > Psilopogon > Psilopogon haemacephalus. The sequence continues at coordinate 461,929 of VWZI01001714.1, read as the reverse complement.
AATACCCTTCAAACACCCTTTCTGTTGTGCCGAGAGAAGAGGTATCCATCCTTAGCTACTGTGCCTGCTGGAAGCAACCAGTTACCAGAGAGCTCAGCTCTGTTGCCTGAGCTTTTCAGGTAACCCATGTTAACAGTCACCAGCCAGCTAAAGCATTTCAGCTATTCCATATTTTGACTGAAACAGGTTTGAGATAATGGAGGAGCTCAGATGACACATCGGAAGGTGCAGGAAAAAAACTAGTTGATGACTGTACTGTCAGAGCAGAGCTTGTCTCTTTGACCCAAGAGCACTTTGTATCTAAGCACAGGTTCTGAATTAGAGTTTAAATTTTGCCAGATTTCACTAGACACTAAGATGAGACCATTCCAGAAGTGACTAGTATTTATAGAGCCCTCAAAAATAGGGATCTTCAGAGGTCACATAATTCATTTACCTTTCTCTAAAAAGACTCAACTGCATTTAAGCCAAAGCACAGTACAATGTGCAAATCACAGCTAAAATAGGAGCATAAAAACTCCGTTAAAAGGGAGTAGTTTTTGAAGATGTGAAGACACTCAGTGAAAGACAAATTGGACTCTATCAGACTCAAGCTGTCCCTACTGACTTTGCATTGTGGTGGAAGGTCAACTGCCAGAGCCAATCTCTTCACCTTCTCAACAATCTCACTAAAGAGATACCAACAGCTAGTGGATCTAGACAAGAGAAATAAATGGAAAATATCCCATACTCATCCTGTATCCTGATGGGATTCCTCAAGAACCTATACCCTGAACATTTCCTTAGGCTCCAAATATCCAAGGCTTCACACCATTTATAGGCTCAACAAAGCTGCTACTACTTAAGTTCAAAAAATGTTTACATTTCCATGACTCACAATGGGATTTTATTTACAGATCAATTATTGAAGCAACACCAAACATTATCAAATGTACCTAAAGTTGTGTGGGATGTGCAATATCTCTTGTATTTTCCCAGGTTCCACCAAGGGATGCTACCATCGGAGACCCACTGATTTTTGTTTGATACAATTTCCCTTCTAGAGGAGTTCTAGGACTGCCTTATTGCAGAGATCACTGTTCTGACCCAAGGATTTCAACAGTGACATCCCTAAAATCCAATTAAGGAGTAATCATCCCTTCAGTGCTGTGCTACCAGTTGTAAACCAAAGTCCCCATAAGACCAAGTCATACATCAGGAACCACAACTAAGGGGATACTATAGGGAAGTGTCACTGATTGAGATGACCAAGCCTTCCCCAAGTATTAACATAAACACAATGCAGGACAGCCAGATAATGTTCTCCTCCACAATCCCAGCAGATTTATTTCCTCCTCTGGTTTAGGAGAGAAGCTTCCTAGAAAGGAATTCAAAGGATTTAGTACCTTCAAATAAAGATGGACATGAAGCATTAGCCACACCAGGTCCCCACAGACTACCAGCAAAAGAAATAGCAGCAAGCCACAGACCTGCAAGGATGGAAAAGTTCCTTGACAACTTCCAGCCAATCATAGACTGCACACGAAGTGTTTTAGAAAACTCTCCCATAGAAATCTGGGGCGGGGGTGAGAGGGGGGGATAAGGGAGGCAGAGGATATGAAGACAGGAAAATGGCACAGACTGCTCCTTCCCATCCCACAGAGCACATAGTGGAAGAATGGCGCCGCTGTGGTCAGTGACAGAGAAACAGTTCTCCATATTTAAGACTTTGCTCTCACCCCAGGTACTATTCCAACTTCATATTCTCTTCCAGAAAAAAAAAAAAACTATATTTAAAAAGTTCCTTTTTTGTTCCCCATAAGCTTGGGACAGACCTAGAAGGCGAAAGAGGTGTTCTTATTTCTTCTCTACTCAAGCTAAATCCAACATGATGTGTGTGTGTGTGTTTGTGTAAAGGCAGAATTTTATTGGCAGGCTAGAGAGAAGCAAGTCTGGCAGGGACCCCAGCTCTGATGGTGGGACTTCGCAGGAGGGTATTTAGCCTGCAACAGCTTGGTGCTGTTTTCTTTCCCACAACAAACACCTTTCAAGATTCTCACCTATGGCTATTTCCTCCCCTCTTTTTAAGAGCAATTCCAGACAAGACAGGAATTGAACTACAGCACTGAAGAAAGACTTTGTACTAGTCGACATTAATTAGTGGGGAAGAACAAAACAAAAATGCAGTGTAAAGAGAAGTAATGCTGGACTACAGCAGCAAGCAGCTCCCTCTGGGCAGGTGTTTCTTACCAAGGCAGTCCTAGAAGTCCATGGTAACTCCTGTGCACTGAATCAGCAACAACTGGCTCCTAAAAGGAGCCAGCTTGAATCAAATTTTATTTAAATAGTTGGAAACTTTCTGAGAGGAGGAATCCCAGGCAAATTTACGCTCCCAATACCTCTAAGATAGGAAGTAGGACAAAACTAAGTGGCAGCTGTTACAGCCTTTGCTAGATAATCTTGGCTAATAGCTTCAACTCACTAGGGACTAACAAGTTTCACACAATCACAGGAAATAATAAAAAAATAATAACTGGCCCCATGAAGAGAACAAGATATAACCCACACACCACTGCCTGCTCAGTAGAGGATTGGCAAAGGCCAGAAATCTCTGCTGTATGCACTTTCATCATGCAAATGTCAATTGCTAAAGTGAATAATCACTTAAACTCTAGCAATGCTTAGAGTTCCTATCAGGCTCTAGGAAAAAGGCCTGCAGATGCAGCAAAGAAACAACCTCCAATCTGATGTTTAGATTATGACCTGCAAACAAAACACAAGTTCAGTCTCTTCAAACAGAGTGCAAATAAGAACAGCTAAAGGGTTTGATCTTTACAAAATACAAATAATGCTGGGCAAAATAGGGAGCTTGTCTGAGGACGGAGGAGGAATAACCTGAGCAGGTGTTTTGTGCAGTGTAAAAGCATACAGGAGGCCAAGTGGTGCACAGGCAGAGAGGCCAAAGCTCTTCACTCCTCTTCCCTTAAGAGAGCACCTACCCACAACATCTGCCACTCCAAACAAGGAGTATATTTATTCTGTGCTTCACAAAGTGAGCTAGGAGTTGCTTTTGAAGGGAGTTTAAATCTATTCCTCAGCTTTGTTACAGATGTCCAGCTTCCAGCACAGTACCATTGAAAGCACTCTTGTCACTCTCCCTTTTCTGAGCCTGTTGTAACAGAGGAGTAATTAATTGATGTGAGATGGTATTTTTTCAAAATTAATACTGTTTATGAGGTTCGGTATTCAGAGCTCTCACCACCCCAACCACTATTTTTTAGTAATAATTGGTTCTTTGCACAGTCATGGAAACATTATTCAAAGGAATAACTGAATCTAGAACAAATAACTAGCAATATATAAACATTAAACTCAATTGAACTGGAAGAAAAGGTTCTTACAGTCAATTATACTGCTTGTCCACTAGATGGACTCAAGGAGCCCCTTTCTGCATTAAAGCAGGAGGCAATTGGTGAAGTATATGAGGCTTTAAGTATTTACTCACAAATACTGATCTTCTGATTCTCCAGGACTAACTACAGCTTCAAACAGTACCCAAACACTTTCAGGGAATTCATTTGATGTCTTTTTAGCTGCTGAAGCTCTTGATTCTTCCCAGGCTTTACAGGCTGCTGGGGGAAGAAGGCAGACAATCTCTGACCTTATCCTGATTTCTCTAGACGATCTGTGTGTCCCTTCCAGGGCTCCTCATCTTGGCAGGTGTATGCAGGATGTCTTGCAATGTGCAGTCTTAGCATGGATGTCACACTGGCTATGCAGGCCTGTTGCATAAAGGCAATTATGCCTATTATTGGTAAACTTGAGCAGTTTCCAGGCAGTTCAGGCTCAAAGCACAGGGCTTGTTATTCAGCAGAGATAACTTGTAGCTTAGCATAGTGTGATGCTGCAGAAGGCAATGGCAGCAGACAGCAGAAAGCAAGAACAAATACAATGGCAGAGCACATTGTGTTACCTGCTCATCTGTTTTTATCAATATAGCCCAAGACTAATAGGCCTTTAGACACAGAATAGCCAATCAGAATGGCAGTTATCCATGCTTGACCATATTGGGTAAAGCCATAGACTTGGTTTATACCCAAATTTGGGGAAAACATAGGCCTTGCACAAAGCAAGCACAAGCCAAGTGTGTGTAATTTGTTTACCACAAGATGTAAAAAGGAGGAAAACAAGTCTGGGCAAGCCAGGGTCCTTAGACTCAGTGGCTCCAGGTTCTTTGTCCTCTTTACCACAGTTGCTTCTCCCATCAACGGAAGGAGGGAGAACAGGAAAACATGTCTGGGCAAGCCAAGACATGTATAAGCCTATTTTGGCATATTCAGGCCTACCATGACACCTGTCCAACACTTTGCAATTTTAGCAGTACTCTGGAGCTGAAAAGCAATCTCAAAAGGGTTAAAATTCAGAGACGCAAATGAAAATGCAATTAATAAATCTGCTACATAAAAGATCCTCATGCTCATAATGCAATTGGCAAGGGTTGAACATTTTTCCTTGGGCTTACTCTACTCCATTACTACAATAATGCACGGTAATATAGTTAGCATTGATTTGCCGCAAGGTACATGTACTACATCTGCAAGCTAACAGGGAAAAAGGAGTGAGTCTCTCTCTCCTTGAAAAGCTGGAATTACTTAATTATCTAAGGAAAATGACATGCAGATTCAACAGCACAGGGAAGGGTGAGGACTGACTTTCCCCATTCCCAAAGAACACAGAATAACGCTTCTCTGCTATGTGATCTCCATGCAAAACCCTCACTCCTGGTTTCTTATTATTAATTACCCCAACTCCTATCACTGGAATTCAGGGGTGTTGATATTTCACATCACTCCCAGCTATGCTTGCTATTCATAAATCATCCTGAGAGGAATTGCCAGGAAAGGAGAGGAAATACTGAAGGAAACTCATAAGCAGCTCTAAACAGGCAGCTGCTGTTTGAAGAGGCTGCAGTCCTCTCCACAGAGTCAGATGTAAAGCAGCATTACTGTTACAAGACTGCAGGAGATATATGCCAAAAGCAGACAGGCAAGACAAACAAGCAAGTACTCAGACAGAAAAGGTAAAGGAAAGCAGATGGCCTGGGGGATTAACCTTTCATCTCCACGTCCACAGGTTGGAAGGGATTAGATGGTCTGATAAAAGCTGAAAGGCACTGTTACGGTTATTAATCTCTAAGGGGTTGACTGCAATCCAAATGGTGATAGTTCTAGTGGTCACACTAGCACTGGTTTTCCCTTCAGAGTCAGGAGCTAATAATTTAAAACCTCTTTTCCAGTTTTCCATCTGTAAAATGGAGATGAAATTGCCTCACTACTTCAAAGGTGAAGTTCTGACTGGGGTTTTGGTCATCCTAACACCTCCTACTCCTTTACACAATTATACCTTCCACAGAAAGCATTCACTCTCCTGCTCCTTTATAACAGCTGTGCTTGAGCTATTGCTTCTTCTTAGTGTTACAAGTAAGGAACTGCGAAATACAAGCTTGATACCTGAGAGATTTCTCTCAGCCCAGTTACTAGACTGATGACCACACTGTGACTAACTCCACTCAATAACCTTTTGGCTGGCAAGAGGACAACATCAAATCAGATACAGATGAACAAAAGAGGTTAGGGTCACCTGAACCCCACTTTATCCCAAGACAGAACATGTTCTTCAAGCATAGCTTTTTGTCAATCTTTTTCTAATATCATTTCAAAGTTACAAGCAGTTGAGGCTTGAAAGCAAGGTTTGTGGAAAAGGAATGATCTATCTTCTGATAGATCATTCAAGGTACCTTGAGAAAAAGAGGAACTTAAAGGCACACAAACCCTTTATTTGGCCTCACATCACTGCTATTTTTTTTTTCTTCTTCTTTTTCTTTTTCTTTTCTTTTTTTTTTTTTTTTTTGTTGTTTTTGTTTTGTTTTTCAAGGAATGGAAAGGCTGTTCCCTTCTTTCCTCCTTTCTGATAAAGATTTCAGGGGGTTGGGGTTTTTGTTATTATTTTTTCCATCATGGAGTGTGTGTGTTTTCCCTTTCTTCAACACTGCACCTTTTTCAGTACTTACTCACTCTAGGAAGCTTGACAGTGTGGCAAAAGAAGCAATGAAAGTAACACAGAAACAGAACAAGAAATCAGCTGGAGGTTATTCATACCAATATTCTGTAATATACTGAAAGAAAAAAAAAAAAAAAAAGGAACAAAACGAGGTTAAAATATGATCTTCAAACACCCCTGAACTGAAATTCAGAACTACTGTGGTTTCTGGTCTCAGTGAAAATCAGAGGGAGGAGAGGCAAAAAAAAAATCACAAAGCCTTTAACAGAGACTTTTCCTCAAATTCTTTATTTTTTTTTCCTAAAGAATTGTTAAACTTTTGTTGTTGTTGTTAAACCAAAAAGATTTAGTGGATGACTACGAAAAATTTAACAAAAAGCAGCTTGAGCCTGTTTTTCACAAGTAGCTTTCTTGTTAAAAACATCATAGCATTTTTACATAGCATTTAACTTTCCCCCTTCCAGACTAAACAGAATATTTCTTATTCCTGTTGCAAGAATTTCCACTGTACTGTCACGTTCACTGTATTACCAGCACTGGAGACTCAAAGTCCTTTAAGCTGACAACTAAAGAGTCTGCGTAGGTCTCTCATTGAAGTCCACCTTAATCACACAAGTAGACACAGGAGGGAGCTCACACAACCCCGTTCACGCTGAGGTTGTATCTCTCCCTGCAACGACCGCAGTGAACATCTCCGATTCTCGATTCACGGTTCCTTTAGGTCTTGGATCTAAATTTCCACAACTGCTAGAATACAGATCTCCCATTTTAGGTAGCAGGGCAACCAGTATGTGGCCCCTTCCATACCAGAAACAGAAAAATCTGTAGCAGTGTGAGCCGAGCTGAGATCAGAGATGAAAACTATTCACATGTAATGTAATGATGCTCTTGTACTCTTGGCTGAAATTTGGGGCTCAGGGCGGAGGGGCTGTCGATTTTCTTTTTGGGTGAGGGGTGGGTTTTTTTGTTTTTTGGGGGGGTTGGTTTGGTTGGGGTTTTTTAATTACTTGTTTGCTTAGGTGTTGGGTTTCTGGGGTTTTTTTGTTTTGTTGTTGTCGATTGGTTGGTTCTTGGAGTTTTTTTGTTTGTTTGATTGATTGACTGATTTGGTTTGGGTGTTTTTGTTTGTTGGGTTATTGGGCTTTTTTTCTGCTGGTCCTTTACTTCCTTCTCCATGCCAGTCCTCACAAAGGAAGCCCTAGGCATTTCTGTTCTTCAGCCTCCTTCTGTTCTGCCTAAGCTCGGTGTCCACAAGTGCAGCAAACTCAGTCTCATGGGGAAAAGGAAGCAGGACTTTTTTTTTGCAATTTGTGCAGCTGCCTAGGCAAAGCAGTAGAAGGAAGTGCCTGCTGAACCATTGGATTCTTTTCTACAACAGGTTTTATTCCTCTTATTGCATCTCCCTTTACTATTGCCCTTCATGGTATATTTTGTAGAATGAAATCATAGAGTGCCTTTGTTGGAAGGGATCTTTAAAGGTCATCTTAGTCAACCCTCCTTCTACAGGCAAGGACATTGTTTGCTGGATCGTACTGCTCAAAGCCCCATCCAACCTGATCTTGAACACTTTCAATGAGGAGGCTCCCACAGCTTCTCTGGGCAATCTGATCCTGTGTCTTACCACCCTCATCATGAAACATTTCTTACTTCTGTTCAATATAAACCTATGCTCTTTCAGTTGCCCTTTGTCCTGTTGCTGTAGACCTTGGTAAAAAGTCTCTCTCCATCTTTCTTACAAACCTGCTCTGAAAGACCACAGTAAGGCCTTCTCACATCCTTCTTTTCTTCACACTGAACAACCTCTCTCAGGCTGTCATCACAGAAGAAGTGTTCCTGCTCTCAGACCATTTTTGCAGCCCTCCTCTGGACCCACTCTAACAGGTCATTGTCTTTCTTGTTTTGAGGACTCTAGAACTGGATCATAGAATCATACAATGGTTTAGGTTGGAAGGCACCTGTGCTGCTTTGAGGCTAGTTGGAATATTTTAATAAGAGAAATTCGATTATAAGTTGAGAAAGGAAAACATGATGATGTCTCCTTCACTCATATGTTTGCTGACTGATACGAAGGTGAGAACCCAAACATCTATAGATAAGACAGAGCTGCTCAGATCTGGGCTGTTGGTCTCTCCCTCTCCCTTCCTTTCCATCTGAATCTGTGTAACCCAGCCAAACAAATCCTGCTTCTAACCCCACCCTGGCCAATCTTCTCTGTTTACCTGGCACATAAGGCAGATACTGAGATAAGGTTGGGTGTTGTGGGGAAGGAGAAAGGGTGGTTGGGAACCCCTCTTGGAGACTCTGATCTCTGGGAGGGGCGTGGTGTTTCTGTATTAGCTTTTTACCGCATGTATCTGTAAATATCAGTAATATATTGTCAGTATGTTCTTGTATATTGTTCAAGGCTGTAAATGTAAATCTTCATTCACAAACTTACAGCTGGCTGAATCTAGACTGGTTGATTTCAAAATTGGGTGGGGGAGGATGCACACAATTACTCCTGAACCACCACAGGACCTATACAGACCAGGATATGACTTGTTTTCTGGACTGCAAGCAGAGATTGCTGGATCATATCTAGTTTTTCATGCATCACAATAAAAATATTTTAATCTGGTACTTTAAACCAAGTTCACTTTCCTCATTACAAATTCAGTAGGACATGAGAATCCAAAATTAATTCTTAAAAGCACCCAAAACAAATTACCTAAAGGGAGAATCTACTGACATAGCCCTCACAGGCTGCTGTCACCTGTTTCCACATCACACACCTAAGGTCAGGGAGCCCTAGGGGCTGCTTGCAGTACAGTTAAATGAAGCTTTTTCATCAAATAACCTTGAATTCAAGTAACTGTGAGGAGACAGAAAGATAAAGTGTTTGCTCATTTGCCAGACTATGGCCGAAAAGAGAACATCACTTTGTTTCAACAGATATGTCTATAAGAAACTGAATAGGTACTGACAGTGTAGCCTATTCTTCTATATTTTCCTTCTTTCTTTCATATCAATGATTTTAGGTAAATTTTTGAAAGAAAGTTGGTTTCTTTTTAACTTCTTCAGAGGAGGTTTTGTATTTCTTTCCAGTCCTCACATTATAAAGCCCAGCTTAGGCAGTCATTGTCTTTGAGCATCAGAGCCATGACAGTACTGCTGTAGTAGCAAGAATTAATCTAAGATGTATTAGAAGATCCCAACAGAAAGCACGTCCAAGAAGACATCATTAGGTTTAAGGTAGATTGTTGACTTTTAACTTCTTATTTATTATCCTAATTTCTCATGCTCACAAATGATGTAGAGATGGGATTATTAACCCACTTTCTTGCAAAAAAAATGCTGAGATGCTGCTGCTAGTTGTCCCCTTTCCAGTTAAAATCATAGAGAAGCCCCCAGCTGGTACATTATCTTGTGGGCTTCTCATCATCTGTAATGTGAGATGCATCTTCATTTGAGGGGAAAGATAGCCAACCAACAAGCCTGATTTTGTTTAATTTATAATTTCTCCATATCTACAGGAGCAATTTTTCTAAGAGGCCTCTTTTTCTGCATTTTGATGGTGTACTTTCACACCCCTGGAGAGGACAGACATTCTACATCACCGTCTGAGTATACTCAGCAGGATATCAGAGTGTGCAAATTTCTCAGGGGCTGCTCCTCTGGCTGCTTCGTTACTGAACAAATACCTTCAGAATGAAAGCATGAGTTGGCAACCCCAGTGGCTCTGAATATACCCTGCCACTGGAGAAGTCAACAGAACATACGTGACATTCTTATCCCCTTCTTCATTCTTATCTCCTTCTCCTCCGGGAACCCCAGAGGGTTTTGCAAACTGTATCATCCTTGAAGAGGATGGCAGGTCATACATTGATTTTTTTTTTATTTTTTAGTTTTTTAAAGGATATAAAGTTAGAACAGACTCAGCTGAGCAACTAAGGTAGTGTCAACGGCAAAGTGAACTAAAAAAAACCCCAACAACCACAAAACCAAAATCCAACTACAGAATGTTTGATGCTTCATAGGCACAGCATCATGACCCAGTAATACCAAGTCAACCTTAGGCAACAGGAGATGTTAATTCTGTTTTAAAAAAAAAAAAAATAAATCCAACCTTTACAATTATTTTGTCAGACTGAAAAGAAATCTATTATTTTCTTACATTTTGGCTTCAGTTTTCTAGAGTTGAGGTTTTTTTGCCTAAATATGGTATTTTTCATAAGTAGTGAACAGTAAAAATCACGGTGATAGAGAAAAGACACTGACATAATAAAGCAGGCTTCTGTTCGCTGGTCGATGTGATTTAAGCCCAGCAGGCAGCCAAGGCCCACCCATCTGCTTGCTTGATTCCTCCACCACGATGACATGGGGCAGAGAAATGGAGAGGTAAAAGTGCAAAAAGTTGTGGGTTGAAATAAATACAGTTTAGCAGGGAAAGCAAAGCAAAATAGGGAATTCCTTCTCCACTTGCCATGGCAGGAAGGTGTCCAACCGTCCCTGGACAACCCCATCAGGTGACACCAACTTGGAAAGGCAAACGTCATCACTCTGAAGGTCCCTCCATTCCCCTTCTTCTCCCAGCTTTTGTTACTGCATCACCTAAATGTCTTGTTACTTCCGATGGTAATTTCCTTCTACTGAGAAAAGACTTGGAGAGTCACCAGTTGGGTAATAAAGACACTAAGACGGAAAAATTATCTTGCGGGGAATTAAACTGAAGGCTGATAAGTTAGGCTTATTAGAGCCAATGAAAACTCTTAGTAATGGACAGGAGCACAGGAAAAATGGGAAGAAAAAAAAGAGAGGAAAAAAGAGAAGGAGAAAGAGTGACAAAGAGAAAAATAAAAATGTCACCACTCCTTGGATCCCGAGTCCAAGTCTTTCAGTGGCAGATGCTCCCAGCAGGGTCGTTGTTGGTAGATGCACTACGTGGTCCCTGGAAATTGTGGCCCTTTTATACTCTTTTGGTAGGGGTGGGGCAGTCTTCAAACCACAAAGGGAGGTGCACACAGAGAGGTGAGCGCTGAAGTGCAGTGCTTGCAGTCACAATAGCGTCACTGGGCTCTCACACACAGGCACCAGTTCGGCACATTTAATTCATTTCACTCACTGCCCTGAGCAGAGTTCTAAAACTTATCTCTGACAGAGACTGTACTTCATCTCAAAGGGGATTTTTTTCATTGTTTATATGCTCCTTTTCCCAAATCCACTGCTTCAGAAGAGGAGTCTTATTCATTCCTAGGCCTGCAAGCTGGCTTTTTGCATACTCCACAGTGCATAGAACCCTTCTTGTTGAGACTGAAGGCTGTAAGTCTCTGCCCATTCTTAGACAAACCCCACATGCAGATGGAGCTCATGGTACTGAGATGTCTCTTTCCTCCCTCCACCTGTCTAAACGTGCGGACTTAGAGGAGAACAGCAATGGGAAGTTCGTGCCCAGCACAACAGTCCCCACAGGCATCTCCCCATCCAGTACCACCTTCCCGGGTGCCTTCGCAAAACAGGTACCATGCTGTGCAAGGGGAGTAAGTGATGGCCAGGGTGATAGCTCACCCAGCTTGGAGCTTTTGATGAGGTTTAGTCGATCTACACCCCACATCAAAACTCCTTCAGCAAAGAATAAAAGGCAGGCCATTGCCATAGCTGCCTCATTTCTGAAGGGAGCAGAATGCCCAATATGCAGGCTAGCCACATCTCTTAGGGAAGTCTGCTGCCTCTCTGAGGCTTTGGTTGATGATGTACTTTGCCCTCATCAGACCCCACCTGGAGTACTGTGTGCAGTTCTGGAGCCCCCAGCACAAGGACGTGCAGCTGTTGGAGAAAGTCCAGAGGAGGGCCACAAAGATGATCAGAGGGCTGGAGCACCTCTGCTGTGAAGACAGGCTGAGGGAGTTGGGGCTTTTCAGCCTGGAGAAGAGAAGGCTTCAAGGAGACCTTATGGCAGCCTACCAGTATCTGAAGGTGGCAGACAGGAGGGTTAAGGAGGGACTATTCAGAAGGTCTCATGATGACAGGGCAAGGGATAATGGGTTTAAACTGGCAGAGGGTGGATTTAACCAGGATGTTAGGAGGAAGTTCTTCTCAGTGAGGGTGGTGAAACACTGGAATGAGTTGCCCAGGGAGGTTGTGGCTGCTCCCTGCCTGGAGGTGTTGAAGGCCAGGTTGGATGAGGCCTTGAGTGACCTGTTCTAGTGGGAGGTGTCCCTGCCTATGGCAGGGGTTGGAACTGGAAGATCTTTGAGGTCCCTTCCAACCTAAACCATGCTATGATTCTGTGTAAGGAGAAAGCTTCTTTCCCAAGCACAGCCCTCAGGCTACTATCTGCTGTTGATCTTTCAAGTAGGCAGCAACAAAGAAGCAAAAGAAAGTCTAAGGGCAAAGAAAAGAAACTTCAGGGCCTTAGGACAACTGGTTAAGGCGCACAAGCAGTGTTATCCCCTATCCCTCCAGTTGCAAGGAGTGATGATGGAATAAATAAGAACCAGAAGATCAATGCCTGGCTCTGTGCCTGGTGTCACAGACAGGACTTTGAGTTCTTTAATGATAGGTTGATTTACAGGACACCAGGCCTGCTGGCAATAGACAGGATACACCTGCCTCAAAGGGGGAAAAGGATCCTAGCACAAGAGCTAGCAGGGCTCATTGAAAGATCTTTAAACTGGATTTGAGGGGAGAAGGCCATGAAATCAGGCTTGCTAGAAGGAAGCCTGGGGGCAGCACACCAGTGTTTGAAGAATGGTGTGCTGGTAAGGTCTTTGGTATGCTCTATCAATAGAGGCAGGGAACTAACAAAAGTGTGTCCTACTCAAGAATCTTGTCAAACTACACCAGCACTGCTATTTAAATACAAGCTCCAACCCAAGCGTTGAGACACTGAAGACTCAAATACTTAAGGTATAATCAAGCCATTCAGTGACCACTTATTGACACTGCATGTGTGGCTGTGGCACTACAACCTTTCTCCACTGCACAACTCCTCAACACACAAACCCACCTCCAGTCCCTTGCTGCCCATGTTCACAAGGTTTCAGTTGTCACCACAACAGCTGCATCTTAAGAGCAGTTACCTTACAGCTGCCACAGTACAGATATATCTGGTATCTGACTTAGGCTGGTTTTCCTTCTTCTTGCGAAGAGGTTGCACAAGGGAACCTGAGGACCATGAAGAGGAGCAAGAACATTTTTACTAGTCTATCTTGCCATTTTGCATTGGAGGAGGTATGTCTTCAAATTTACTGTTAATTAGAAGCATAAAACTATCTTGTGCTCCTTTCCTCTTCCTTCGTGTTTCTTTTAAACACAGCAATAAATTTAATCCCCAGGTGTCATCTACTTTTTCCTAGCTTTTTTGTTTGGTTGGTTTGGAGGTTGTTGGGGTTTTTGTTTGTTTGTTTGTTTGTTTTGGTTTGTTTTGCTTTGTTTCCCTAGAAAAAGCAGTAAAGCTAAATATTTTCAGCTGAGCTACATTTGTTGTTCAATGTCTTGCCCTGTTTTTAGCAGGCAGGATAAACGTTTGTTAGAAAACATACTTTGACCAAGGATAAAAGTAATTTCCTGCTAGTTCTAGCTGTAAGAAAGGTAAGAGCTCTACATGGCTCACTGAGTCTGTAGCAGTACCAAAGATTTAAAAGGTGCCAGTTTAAAACCTAATCCCAGGGCCCTTGCATGAGTGGTCCTATTAAAGCGAGAAGAAATTTACTCTTCGCCCTCATAGATTTACACTGCTTGTCAATATAAAGAACTGAGAATGAAAGAAAGTGGGAACCGCAGCCTGTTCTGAATTGCACCACTTCAAAGAAACTCTCCAGAAGTCAAAGGGTGGACTTTTAATTAATGTTGACTACAGATGGAACTGAGTCAGGAAGATATTTGTGCTAAGAAAGGTGGTATCAGTTTACACACTCTAGTATCTCTGAATGATAGGTATCAAAGACAAAAGTTCAAATACCTCCTTCACAATGTACTCAGAGTATATGTATAGATCCAGACTTCATTAGTTGCTGAGGTTTAATCAAACCACTTCTCTAAGCAATATCACATTTTGTAATCTCGGTGCATATTGCATCTCGGTGATGTCTGTAAGTGTCAAGGCAATGATTGTTCGATTGTTTGATTCTGAATATTCCATTACTTACAGTATTTCCAAAGCAAACAACTCCTTCTCCACTGAGAAATAACATCTAGACTAAATCAAATTGTGAAGTACTAAAAGAAAGCTAGCCTCCTCCACATTAATCTTAAACCATTTATGATAGATCAGGACATCAAGTTTCAAGAACTAACGAGACCTGTGCGCTCTGAAGCAACTCTTTGATTGATAAGTGAGGAAATTAACCACCTGGTTTGTATCATGGAGAAAAAAAATATGTACAACAGCTGGTTAGAGTGTGGAGGAATTCCTGACTTGCATCTTGACTGTCAAGATGTGCATTGCTTGAATGGGTTTCACCACTCCTTAGGTATCTGGCTCAGAAAACCCTCTGCATATTGTGGATTTGCAAAAATGAAAGCCAAATAATAATTTGTCTGATTCTCCCATATGCTAAAGCTTCTTAAATCCACAGCAAAGCCTCCTTAACAGGGACATAAATTGCAGCCATACTAGGACACCCTAAACAATGCACAGGATGTTGGTTTATGTGACAATGAGACCTGCTGAGACATTCTGTCTTGCGAAGATCTCTCCGCTGGGGATGGGGAGGAGAGGAGATAGGAAAAGGATGAAAACTGTCTCTGAAACTTAGAAAAGGTATTGGTATGGACAAAGGCAAACCACTGGCAATATTTTATTTAGATGTGATGTAAACCTGTTTTCCACATAAGGCAATCCTGATCTAAAGGCTTTCATCTCCAGCTGAGTTTGTTCTTTACTGATAAAGAACAATGTTGAGATAAGACTAGTAAATCCCAGAGGAATAAACACAAGGTTATGCTTTAAATAGACTAACAAATCCACTAGAGAATAAGATCCCACTGCCTGTGTACTCAGTCCATGAGAATAAAAATTAATTTAGCTCAGGGTTAGCCTGTCTGCAGTTCCTTGTACTTATTCCAGCCAACATGCATCTTGGCCTTGCAATCCAGCACAACCCTCACTTAAGCACTACTCAGTCCAGTGGACTGAAAAGAGAGACTCTGCCCTCTACAATCACTCTTCCAGCACCGTTCCCCATTGACTGCTCTGAGCATTTCCAGATCTCCTCTTATTTCCTATTTCCTCATTGGTTTTAATCCTGCATCACGAAATGGCAAAACTGCTTTTGAGATAACCTCAGAAAAAGTATCTTAGCCCATGTTGAGGTTTTCAACATCTCTTGGCAGTGGCCTAAATTAAATTTCTTAGAGCAACAGTAAAAACTTTCACCCACAGCACCAAGAGCAATATTAGGTGCCTCAGATAACCCTACTTAAACTCCGTAACAGCACTTTTCTCTGCACCGCACTTTGCAGTCCTCTTTGCACTACAGATGCTATATATATTAAAAATCAGAAGCAGACAGGAATCCTACAACATCTCTTGAAGTCCTTTTTCTTCTCCTGCCAAACTACAAATACAGCTGAAGTGCACAAAGATGATCATGCTTCCAGACAGAGCAGTAGTTAGTGTCTTGTTTTTGGTTTTTTTTAGCTAACTCTGGGCCTGGCAAGAGAACTCCAATTAACTCCTGTCATGTTAAGTCACATCATCTGCAAACTGCCCTCATTTCCCTCCTTCAAACCCTTCACCAAACAACAATGACAAACAAAATAACTCTCATATTCATAGATGGCAAAGAAACCCAATGGCATCGTGGCTCATATACAAATGCTGCATCCAGCAGGAGCAGGGAGGTGACAGTCCCCTGGTACTCAGCTCTGGTGAGGCCACACCTTGAGTATTATGTTCAGTTTTGGGCATCTGATTACAAGTGGGATGGGGAAGAGTGAGTGTAGAGGAGGGCAATGAAGTTAGGGAAGGGCTTGGAGAATAAATCTTATGAGGAGCAACTGAAGGAGCTGGGGATGGTTAGTTTGAAAAGGAGCTAAGAGGAGGCCTCATTGCTGTCTACAGCTACCTGAAAGGACACTGTAGAGAGGCTGCTGCTGGTCTCTTCTCACAGGTGACAGAACAAGAGGGAATGGCCTCAAGCTGAGACTGGGTAGCTTTAGACTGGACGTTAGGAAAAGTTTTTTCCCAGCAAGAGTGGTCAGGCATTGGAATGGGCTGCCCAGGGAGGTAGCTGAGTCACCAAGCTTGGATGCGTTGAAAAGTCACTTGGTTGTGGGGCTGGGGGTTATGGTTTAGGATGAACATCATAAAGTAGGGATAATGGTTGGACTTGGTGATCCTGAGGGTCTTTTCCAACTGGAATGTTTCTGTGATTCTGTGTCATATTCAAGGGGAAAAAAGCAGGATCAGAAAAGGGGGGGGAGAAAGGGAAGAGGTTTCTTTCTCACTTTCTGAAAGACAAATGTTTCTTCAGAGGCAGAGGCAACAAAGCTTTCATAATGTCTGCCAACCTGAAGAAAAAATGATTTTCAGAAGTGTGAAGGAAATCTGTTCCATTAATCCACTTGCACTTTTCCCCCCATAATATTAGATAGCATTCTGTCTCCCCCTTCCCAAGATGACATTCTGCATCACGGCTTGGTTGAGGCCACTGTCATGCCCCATTAAGCATTAGTGGACGTTTTTTTCAGCCAATACAAGTATTTAAAACCTGCCTAGAAAGCACATTAATCAAACAGATCTGCAGCTGTGTAAAATCAAAGTTTTAAAATGTACCATATTGAATAAGAAATGGACTGTCAAGCATCTTCAGCACGCCCAAGCGGCATAGCTCATTGAATCTCCTGATTTCTAAATAACACGTAGAAGCACAGTCCCTTTTGATTTGCCTACTTCTTCCATATTTTTATTTCCTTAAAAAAGAAAAAAAAATCAGAGATAAAATCTAAATATAGAAGCAACTGACAAAATTTAGTACGGAATATAACCTGAGCAGGGCCATAAAGCCCCTGTCAGATCAGCATACAATTGATTTACCTGGGTGAGAAAACTAATATATATATATCTGTATATATACATATATATTCATGGCCTATAAAATTTATGGCTCCTGTTTCAGAACAAAGGTGACAAATACTTGTGCAATTTAGAAAATGGACCACTTTCCATGATCTAGCAAAGACACACAGCATGCTGTGTTCCAATTACAAACTAAATGGCACACATTCACCAGCAAATGGGAAATGGAAAATTATTTGCTTTGAATGCCTTACATCATGGGAGAGAATTTCAAGTGGCACGGTACAGAAAACATCTTCAGCGTGCATTTAATCCACACAGATCAACACTTCAGGCTTCACACATAAATTAGTGACCAGCACAACATCAAATACTCCTATGCCACGACAAAAATAATAGCATTACTAGGCCTTCAATAAATCATTGATTTATTCAGAAGCCTGTGTTTTCTGTTGCTGGAAGACCCCAGAAAAAATCTGCCACTTCTGAACTCTGTGTGTAATATGCAGGACACACAATGTGGCTAAGCTGTGGCCAAATTACAAGTCACACTGCTTTTCCAGAGTATGTCTTTTGTTCCTCTTTTTACCTTCTTCCTGTGGCACTGGATCAGTCCTGGACAAGAGACAGCAGAAACTGATCCCTGCAGTATGAAAGAGGTAGAAGAGAGCAACTTTAAGCCAGTAGCACAGGAAATGCAATGGGGCCAGCATGTGTTCCTGAGAGGTCAAAAACTACTCTCATTTCTTTCTGGCTTACATCACTCTGACTCCATGAGCTACAAGATTGTCCCCCAAAAACCAGCTCCACTAAAATGAATGCAGTTACTGAAAATTTGCACTAGGTCCTGAATCAGGAATTGGAATGGGCTTCCCGGGGAGGTGACTGAGTTACTAACATTAGATGCGTTTAAAAGTTGTTTTGATGTGGAACTTGTGGATATAGTTTAAGGAACACCTTGTAGAGTAGGGCTGTCAGTTGGACTTGGTGATCCTGAGGGTCTTCTCCAACCTGAATGTTCGTGTGAATCTACCAAAACACATCTATTGTGTATGGAGCTATGGAGAATGTAATGTAATCACAGGAAAGGAAAATTAAGGGCTTAAGTACAGAATCACAGAATTAACTAGGTTGGAAAAGACCTCTAGGATCATCGAGCCCAAACTATCACCTAACCCTTCTAATTGACTCAGCCATGGCACTAAGTGCCTCATGCAGCCTTCTTTTAAACAATTCCAGGGATGATGACTCCACCATCTCCACTGGCAGCCCATTCCAATGGGCAATCACTCTTTGTGTGTAGAACTTCTTCCTAACATCCAGCCTGAACCTGCCTTGGCACAGTTTGAGACTGTGTCCTCTTGTTCTGTCACTGGGTGCCTGGGAGAAGAGACCAACCCCCACCTGGCTACAATCTCCTTTCAGGTAGCTGTAGAGAGCAATGAAGTCACCCCTGAACCTCCTCTTCTCCAGGCTGAACACCCCCAGCTCCCTCTGCCTCTCCTCATATGGCTGTGCTCCAGCCCCCTCACCAGCCTTGGTTACCTTCTCTGGACACGTTCAAGCACCTCAACATCTTTCTTAAATTGAGGGGCACAGAACTGGACACAGTACTCAGTGGCCTGACCAGTGGTGAGTACAGGGACCAAAGGACTTCCCTGGTGCTGCTGGCCACACTATTCCTGATACAGCCCAGGATGCCATTGGCCTTCTTGGCCACCTGGGCACACTGCTGGCTCATGTTCAGTTTCTGTCAACCAGCACACCCATGCTCCTCTCTGCCTGGCTGCTCTCCAGCCACTCTGACCCCAGCCTGTAGCACTGCATGGTGTTGTTGTGGCCAAAGCGCAGAGCCTGGCACTTGGACTTGTTCAAACTCATGGTGGTGGACTGTACCCATCTATCTAGCCTGTCCAGGTCACTCCTACCCTCCAACAGATCCACACTTGCTCCTAACTTGGTGTCATCTGCAAACTGATGCTGGACTCAATCTCCTCATCCAGATCATCAATGAAGATACTAAACAGGACTGGGCCCAGCACTGATCCCTAGTTCACACCACTTGTGACTGCCCACCAGTTGGATGTGGCTCCATTCACCACCACTCTCTGGGCCCAGCCATCCAGCCAGTTCCTAACCCAGCACAGAGTGCTCCTGTCCAAGCCATGGGCTGCCAGCTTGGCCAGGAGTTTGCTATGGCAGAAAATGTCAAAGGCCTTGCTGAAGTCCAGGTATACTACATCCAAAGCCTGCTCCACGTCCACCAGGCAAGTCATCTGGTCATAAAAAGAGATGAGGCTGTTCAAGCAGGACCTGCCCCTCCTAAATTAGTGCTGGCTGAGTCTGATCCCCTGGCCATCACTCAAGTGCCCTGTGATTGCACTCAGGATGATCTGCTCCATTATCTTGCCTGGCACTGAGGTCAGGCTGACAGGTCTGTAATTTACTGGGTCCTCCTTCCAAACCTTCTTGTGGATAGGCATCATATTGGCAGCTTCTAGCCTTCAGGTACCTCTTCAGTGAGCCAGGAGTCTTGATAAATGATGGAGGGTAGCTTGGCCAGCTCATCTGCCAGCTCTCTCATTACCCTAGGAGCCTGTCTCATCACCCTAGGGTGAATCCCATCTGGTACCACAGACTTGTGAAGATCCAAGAGGCTCACCAAGTCCCTAACTACTTCATCCTGGATTATAGGGGGGCTGCTCTGCTCCCTGACCCCACCTACCAGCTGAGGAGGCAGCTGTCCTGAGGACAACCTGCCTTGCTATTGAAAACTGGGGCAAAGAAGGTCTTAAGCAGCTCTGCCTTTTCCTCATCTGTAGTCACTACATTCCCCTCCTTGTCCAATAAGGAGTGGAGGTTATCCCTGCCCCTCTTTTTGTCATTAATATATTTATAGAAACATTTCTTGTTATCATTCACAGCAGTGGACAGTCTAAGTTCTAACTGGGCTTTTGCCTCTCTAATTTTCTTCCTACATGACTGTGCTGGTTTGAACTAATTAGAAGATTTGAATGAGAATTTAGACTATAGGCTGAGAAAGGGGGAAAAAAAAAAACTGATGTTACTTCACTCATAGCTTTACTGAGAAATAAAAAAAAATTGTTTAAGAGTTGTAACCCAAACATAGATAAGTCAGACTACTTCAGACTACTTTGGGCTGCTGCTCTTGCATGGCTCTTTCTCCCTGCCTCTTGTAGCTGAATCTGAATAATTCCACTAACTTCTTTCCTGCTGCTAAACCCTTGGGCCAATCTACCCTCACCTATCTGCTGCATAAAACAGATGGTGAGATAAGACTGGGGAAGGGGGAAGGTGGTAGGGTGGTTAGACACCCCTCTTAGGGATTTTGATCTCTGGGGAGGGTGTGGTGTTTCTGTATTACCTTTTTTCTGTATATATCTGTAAATATCTGTTATACATTGTAAATATCTGCTTGTATGTTGTTCCAAGCTGCAAATATAAAGCTTCATTTATTAACTTCCATCTGACTGAGTCCTAGCCTGGGTTATTTCAAAGTGTGTGGGGGACAGCTACCGGCCAAACCACCACAACAACCTAGAAACATCCTTAAATTTTTCCAGAGGTGATATGCCCTCTTTTTTTCTCCCTAGTTCGTTCACAAGTCCCTGACCCATCCAGGCTGGTCGTCTTCCCTGGCAGCTCTGCTTTCAGCACACTGGCACAGCCTGTTCCTGTGCCTTCAATATTTCTCTCTTGAAGTAGGTCCAACCTTCCTGAACCCCTTTGTTTTGAAGGGCTTTTTCCCAAGGTACCCTTTGAGTTAGTTCTTTGAATAAGCAAAAGTCTGCCCTCCAGAAGTCCAATGTAGATGTTTTGTTGATGGCCCTCTTAGCTTCACTGCATATGGAAAACTGTATTATTTGATGGTCACTCCACCCCAGACAGCCTTTGACCACCACACCTCCCACCAGCCCTTCTCTATTTGTAAACAGCAGGTCAAGCAGAGCCTCACCTCTGGTAGGCTGGCACACCAGCTGTGTCAGGAAGCTATCCTCTATACTCTCTAAAAACCTTCTAGACCGCCACCTCTCTGCTGTGTTGATTTCTCAGCAGATATCTGGCAGGTTTAAGTCACCTACAAGAACAACGGCTGGGAGTCTTGAAACATCTTGCAGCTGTTTATAGAATACCACATCCACCTCCACTTCCTGGTTGGGTGGCCTGTAACAGACTCCAACCAGTAGGGCAACAAAGCTGTTGAGGGGTATAGAACACAGCCCTATGAGGAGAGGCTGAGGGAACTGGGGTTGTTTAGCCTGGAGAAGAGGAGCCTCAGGGGTGACCTCACTGCTGTTTACAACAGGTTGTAGCCAGGTGGGGATTGGTCTCTTCTCCCAGGCACCCAGTGACAGAACAAGAGGACACAGTCTCAAACTGTGCCAAGGCAGGTTCAGGCTGGATATTAGGAAGAAGTTCTTGACATAGAGAGTGATTTGCCATTGGAATGGGCTGCCCAGGGAGGTGGTGGAGTCACCTTCCCTGGAGGTGTTCAAGAGAAGACTGGATGGAGGATTGAGTGCCATTGGATAGGACTGGGTGACAGGTCGGCCTGGATGGTCTTGCAGGTCTCTTCCAACCTGGCCTATTCTATTCTATTCTATTCTATTCTATTCTATTCTATTCTATTCTATTCTATTCTATTCTATTCTATTCTATTCTATTCTATCCTATCCTATCCTATCCTATCCTATGCCAGACTTATTGGTCTGCCCTCTGTTTTTTACTCATAGGCTTTGAACCCACTCATCATTAGTTACGAGCTCCATGGTGTCAAGGGCTTCCCCACCATACAGGGCCCCACTCCACCCTTTTTCCCTCTCCTGTCTTTCCTGAAAAGCCTGTATGCATTTGTTGCAGCATTCCAGTTGTGTGTGCATCCCACCACGTTTCTGTGATGGCAACCACATCGTAGCCTTCCTGTTGCACTAGGGCTAAACTAAGTCAATAACCAAGAGAAAGCAGCATTCATGGTGTCTTCACACCCTCCTACTTTCATGCAAAATAAAACAAACCTGAATGGGTTTTGCCTGAATGGGATTGGGAAATGCCATTCACCACAGTTAGCCTTCATCCATCATCAGCTTCACAGCTCATCTACACAGAATCATAGAATGTCAGGGGCTGGAAGGGACTCATCCAGTCCAACCCTGCTGCCGGAGCAGGATCATCTATACCAGGACACACAGGAACACATCCAGGCAGGTTTTGAATATCTCCGGGGAGGGAGACTCCACAACCCCCCTGGGCAGCCTATTCCAGGGTTATGTTACCCTCACAGGGAAAAAATTCCTCCTCATATTTGCATGAAACTTCCTATGCCTCAGCTTCCACCCCTTGCCCCTTGTCCTGTCATCACTGAGCACAGCCTGGCTCCATCCTCCTAGCACTCACTCTTTACATACTTATAAACGTGAATGAGGTCACCTCTCAGCCTCCTCTTCTCCAAGCTAAAGAGCCCCAGCTCCCTCAGTCACTCTTCATAAGAGAGATGTTCCATTCCCTTAATCATTTTTGTGGCTCTGCACTGGGCTCTCTCAAGCAGTTCTCTTGAACTGGGGGGCCCAGAACTGAACACAGTACTCCTCCAGACGCAGCCTCACCAGGGCAGAGTAGAGGAGCAGGAGAGCTTCTCTTGACCTACTAGCCACAGCCTTTCTAATACACCCTGCACTGTGGTTAACCTAGAGAGTGAAACAAAGAGAACATGTAACCTGCAGCTTGTGTTTCAAAACCAAAAATGTGTACCTACCAGCAAAGAAACTGGTTTAGCAAATTCAAACCCCTGCAAACAGGAAAAGCATGCACAGAGGCTTCTAGGAGAAAAAAACCAACAGTACAGCTTTAAGAATCCCTGCATAGTCAGAGACAAAATGAAGGTGCTGGGATAACTTCACTGTGCTTTCTTTGTCATCATCTGAACTAAGCACAGCAAGAGCCTGTGGCAGAGCTACTAGCTAGGAGCACATGCTGGCCAACACAAACTGAGAGGAGATCCTGCCAAGGTGGAGAGAGATGTGGGAGCCTCAGGACACTGACAATTCAGTGCAGCCCTGGGGTGTGGAGGAGAGAGATTGCTCACCCAGCTGGTGAATATGGGCACAGGCAGAAGGTAATTTAGGGGTGCTGTCTGGTTCCATGTCTTCTTTCATTGACATTGCTGGATTCTGCCAAATGAGATCAAGCTACTGGGATGTCTATTCACTGTTTTGCCCCTAAACAGAGGGCAGCATCAGCTGCATTGTAAGGAAATAAATTCCTTCCCCCACCAAGACTATAAAATCATGTGTTGCTCTTAAGTGGAAGAATCAAGGGTCAGAGAAGTGAGAATCAACATATGATGCCAGAGGTTGAAACATTCAGCTCTGTATCGTTGCATATATGAAGGGTGATGGTATGTGCTCCTTTAAAGGCCAGCCTCTCACAAATTCTGAAAACAAAGCCCTAGACCTCCCAACCTGCTTTCAGAGAGACGGCAAGCCTCAGAATAAAAGCAAAAACAGAAAAACAAACAAAACAACACACAAATAAAAATGGCAACAAAACCAACAACCAACAAACAAACCCAAAATATCAAGGAAGTAACTCAGTGTAACCCCAAGAAACTGTCTTTTCTTTAAATGGTGTTTTTCATCCACTTTGCCTTATAGCACAGTACAAATTGCAGAGCTAAAGAAACCCCTGATTCCAAACATAAAAGCCCAGAGTAACAAGGCCATAGTCTGAAGGATCACTGCTTTGCCTTTCTCATACATGGACAATCCTTGCTCTGTTCTGTGCAGAAAAGGAAACTGTCCACAATGCTCAGACCACATCCTCCCGCACAGATGAGCACCCAACATATCAAAGTGGCTTCCCCCAACACACTCCCTGAGTTTTCAGTCATTTCGGAAGAACAACAGCAAACAAAAGCTCAATTGTGAGTGCATCCTGAGCTCCCCATCTCCTAGAAAAGACTGTCCTTCATTCACTGCTGTAGCAGTTCTTGTTGCTGCCAGCTACATCACAGTACTCCAGGGCAAGTCACAAAATTCTCCATTCTTTTGAGAGAGGAATAGTTCAGTTTAGAGAAGAAGCCATTGTCTGTGTGACTAGATACATACACCCCATGTCAGCACTGACTTTGAGAAGTAGGAAACCGGGTTAAAGGAGAAGAGAAACAACTTCCCACATCTACAGAATTTGGTCTAGTAACTCTGGCAATAAGACATTAACAGAGGTACTGCAGCCAAACCTGAGACTTTATCATATTAGTTCTGGTACAGAAATTGTCACTGCCAGAATCTGGTTTTGTGCTAGAGACACAATGCAAAATGTAGGAAGAAAAATCAGTTATTTGCAGCCACCAACCCAGGACTGTCCTGCCAGAGCTGGAGGGCAAATACAGCTTTATATTGCATGTATGGCAGGAGCAGCAAATATCAGATGCACTGCATGCTACTTGAGGACCTAGTTCCATGCTTCCACACTTGAGATTAGTATGGCACAAGAATCAGCACATCAGGATGGGAATAAGCATTGCACATGGCAGTCCTCATAGAATCATTTAGGTTACTAACTAATGGAAAAGTCCATAAGGAGAAACTGCCCTTGTCTCATAGGACTAAAAAACCCCAGTCTGCTCAGCTACTCCACCTAAGACTTGTTTCTCTACACCCTTCACCAGCTTAGCTGCGTTTCCTTGGACACACTTCAGCACCTCAATGTCTTCCTTGGAGTGAGGTGCCCAAAATCGTATTCAAGCTGTAACTTCACCAGTGCCAGGTACAGTGAGATAATCACTACCACTCCCTGGACATGGCCCTCCAGACAGTCTGTTACCCAGGGATCTGATCACACATCTAGAATTCCAAAATTCATCAGGTTAGAAAAGACCTCTGAAATTAACTCCAACTCCACATCCAGTCTCCTTTTAAACACTTCCTGGGATGGTGACTCCACCATCTCCTCGAACGGCTCATTCCAATGCCAATCATTCTTTCTGCAACTAACTTCTTTACAACCAGTCTAAACCTCCCCTGGTGCAGCCTGAGACTGTGTCCCCTCATTGTGTCACTGGTTGCCTGGAAGAAGAGCCCAACCCACACCTGTCCACAACCTCCCTTCAGGTAGTTGTAGAGAGCAATAAGGTCTCCCCTGAGACTATCACCTATCACCTAACCCTTCTAATTAACTAAACCATGGCACTAAGTGCCTCATCCAGCCCTCTTTTAAACAATTCCAGGGATGATGACTCTACCATCTCCACTGGCAGCCCATTCCAATGGGCAATCACTCTTTGTGTGTAGAACTTCTTCCTAACATCCAGCCTGAACCTGCCTTGGCACAGTTTGAGACTGTGTCCTTTTATTCTGTCACTGGGTGTCTGGGAGAAGAGACCAACCCCCACCTGGCTACAGTCTCCTTTCAGGTAGCTGTAGAGAGCAATGAGATCACCCCTGAGGCTCCTCTTCTCCAGGCTAAACAACTCCAGCTCCCTCTGCCACTCCTCGTAGGGCTGTGCTCCAGGCACAAGCTATGAGCAGCCAGTGTTTCCAGGAGAATGCTGTGGGAGATAGTGTCAAAAGCTTTACTAAAGTCCAGGTAGACAACATCCACAAACTTTCCTTTGTCTGCTAAGCAGGTCATCTTGTCCTAGAAGATCAAGTTAGGAAAGCAGGACCTGCCTTTCATAAACCCATGCTGACTGGGCTGGTCACTTGCTTGTCCAGTACTTGCCACACAATGACACTCAATGCTCCATGCAAAGACATCTGCTCCATGACCTTCCCTGGCACTGAGGTCAGAGTCAGTGACTGCTTTCTACTACTGTCTGATACCGGACCACACAGAACAAGAGTTAAACTCTTTTGTCAGGATACAAAGAGATGGGAATTCTCAGCCACTGAAACACAAAATCCCACTCCTCAATACCAAGCTCTTGCAAACTGGTTTCTGAGCCAACTTCAATATTGCCAGGAAGGTTCGTGATGGGAAGATCAATTTTTTAGAGGCTGACCCCTTTGATTGTGACCCCTGGTGCACAATCAGAGCAACTGAGCAAACTAAGGAGCATAGACTGTAAAGGGAGATGTGATGCATTTGGCACCTCCATGTCAGGTCAATATCTACAGTTCCCATTGCCTGCGGTGGCAGGAGAGGCAGACTTTAGCAGCAGGAAGGTGAGGATGTTGCACAAAGTCTTTTCCCACCCTAGCAACTGTTTCTATAACAGTTTCTTTGGGTTGTTTGTTAGTTTGTTTTCCAGAAACTGTGTATCTTAGGAGCATGTTCTTACCTCCCTAGAGTTACAGGGAATAAAAGAGAAAACAAACATTCAAAACGGCAAAGAATTACAGCATATAGCTCTGATATAAAATGGCAACTCCATGCCTCCAGCTGCCCTCTCTTGATGGTTGTTAGCAGTCATCTGCTATGAGCATACACCACCATAGCTTGCCATCAGGCATCAGCGAAGGCTGGAGAGGTGATGAATGGTCGTGGTTTAACCCCAGGCAGCAATTAAGCACAATGCAGCTGCTCACTCCTTGGGATCCCAGTGGGATGGGGGAGGAGAATCAATAAAAAGGTAAAACTCGTGGGCTGAGACAAGAACAGTTTAATAACTAAAACAAAATTATAGCATTATCAGTAACACTAATAAAAAAAGAATACAGCAAAAAGAGAGAGAGAGATAAAACACAAGAGGAAAACAAGTGATGTGCAATGCAATCACTCACCACCTGCTGACCCATGCCCAGACAAGCCCTGAGCAGCAACTGGCTCCTCTTAGCAACTTCTCCCCAGTTTATGTACTGAGCTTGACAATTTATGCTCTGAAACGTTCATCTGGCTAGGGAAGGGCAGGTCTTTTTCACCTTCACAGTTACTTGTGTGCCTACTCACTGCCAGATCATGGGAAAAGGAAAAATCCTTAACTTTGGCTAAGTGCTACTTAGCAACAGCTACATCAGTGTGTTATCAACTTTGTTCTTACTCTAAACGCAGAACACATCACTGTAAGAGCTGCTAGAAAGAAAAGTGACTATTCCAGATGAAACCAGGACATGGATCTAACAAGAAAGCAGTGATGCTAGGACTATAATCCATGTAATTTCCCTCCCTTTCCTGAGATCAAGGGCCAGCATTACAGTCTACTGGAAAGAATGAAGTGGGGGGAACGAATAATTGATGCCATAAAAATTATTTTATTTTATTTTACTATTAAATTTCTTGTCCTAGAGTTTAAAACTAGTTGTGGATCAAACTAAGGGTAAATACATGCAATCATCTCTACTCCAGCCTGAGTGCTGCAGCCAGAGACAACCCCCAGCTCTGAAGCTCTCAATTATAGAATCAGTCAGGTTTGGAAGCGACCACAAGGATCATCTAGTTCCAATCCCCCTGCTATGCCCAGGGACACCCTAACCCAGATCAGGATGGACAGAGCCTCATCCAGTCTGGCCTTAAACACCTTCAGGGATGGGGCCCCAACCACCTCCCTAGGCAACCCATTCCAGGCTCTCACCACCCCCATGCTGAACAACTTCCTCCTCATATCCAGTCTGAATCTCCCCACCTCCAGCTTTGCTCCATTCCCCCTAGTCCTGGCACTACCTGAGAGCCTAAATAGTCCCTCCCCAGCCTTTTTGTAGGCTCCCTTCAGATACTGGAAGGCCACAATAAGGTCACCTGGGAGCCTCCTCTTCTCCAAACTGAACAGCCCCAACTCTTTCAGTCTGTCCTCATAGGAGAGGTGCTGCAGCCCTCTGATCATCCTCATGGCCCTTCTCTGGACACACTCCAGCATGTCCACACCCCTCTTGTAATAGGGGCTCCACAGCTGGACATAGTACTCCAGGTGGGGTCTCACCAGGGTGGAGTAGAGAGGGAGAATCACCTTCCTTGACCTGCTGGCCACACTTCTCCTGATGAGCCCAGGATCTGGTTGGCTTTCTGGGCTGCAAGTGCACACTGCTAGTTCATGTTGAGCTTCTCGTCCACCAGCACCCCCAAGTCCCTCTCTGCAGGGCTGCTCTCCAGACAGTAACTGCTACAGACATATCTCAATCATATCTTCCACAGAACCACAGCCTGCCAGTGAAAGGGGCAACAGAAGGCAGGAGACTCTACAAGGACCATTTTCCTTGCCTCATCTAAAACACTACTTGTATTTCAAACTCTGCCATGTCTTTCCCTCTTCCAGAGCAGCCTCCTCTAGCTGCTGCTTGAGCCTCACTGAACTTCAGGCTTCTTGGTAATTCATAGTGTGGTACTTGGAGAAGCTACATTGCCACATTTTCTCCTTTTTAGGTGAAATTTAATTTTGGTTTGGTTTGGCTTTGTAATTAAATAAAATTTGTATTTTTACTTCAAATTTGTAGCCATTGGTGGGTTTGTTTTCCCATAAAGAAGATTCAAGACCAAGCTATGCATGTTTAAAGATAGCAATAATTTTACAAGTTTCTCTTGTTTCTATTTTTTTTTCCCACTCCTTGCAGTCTGTTCCTGCTTACACAAAGAAGAGGGAAAGCACGATAGTTGCTCACTCCTCCCATCCCTGTCAGAAGGTTTAAAAACTGATATTTTTCAGGATATAATGAGAACTTAAAAGCTTTTGTGAAAAACAACATTTTGTGGTTTTTAAAGAAGCAACTAAAAACTCGACAGGCAAGTTTGAAGAAAACAACCGCTCAGCAAAAAGTTTTCCATCAGAGAGTTTTGAGTAGTGGACACTGAAGTCTGGCAGTTAGGATGCTGCATGTACATGAACCTATCTTAACTCAGAAGCACATCAGTTACTCCCCCAGATGTGTCTTTACTGGTCTGCATGTAGCCTGAAACTCAAGGAGTTTGGTGTTGAGGCCATGTGACAACACACGTGAACATCTTTACAACTTTTTTGAATCTACAAGGCATATAGAATCATAGAATGGTTTAGGTTGGAAGAGACCTCAAAGATCATCCAGTTCCAACCCCCCTGTGCCACAAGCAGGGACACCTCCCACTAGAACAGGTCACTCAAGATCTCATCCAGCCTGGCCTTCAACTCCTCCAGGGAGGGAGTAGCCACAACCTTCCTGGGCTACCCTGTTCCAGGGTCTCATCACCCTCACTGAAAAGAACTTTCTCCTAATATCCCCTTTAAATCTCCCCTTCACCGGTTTAAACCCATTCCCCCTCGTCCTGTCATTACAGGACCTTTTGAACAGTCCCTCCCCAGCCCTCCTGTAGGTCCCCTTCAGATGCTGGAAGGCTACTATAAGTTCTCCCCGAAGCCTTCTCTTCTCCAGGCTGAAAAGCCCCAACTCTCTCAGCCTGTCCTCATAGCAGAGGTGCTCCAGCCCTCTAATCATCTTTGTGGCCCTCCTCTGGACTCTATCCAACAGTTCAATGTGGGTTCCAGAACTGCACACAGTACTGCAGGTGGGGTCTGACGAGAGCAGAGTAAAGGGGCAGAATCCCCTCCCTTGCCCTGTTTGCCATGCTGCTCTTGATGCAGCCCAGCACACAGCTGCTGTCTGGGCTGTGTGTGCACACTGCAGGCTCATGTTGAGTTTTCATCAACCCAGACCCCCAGGTCCTTTTCCTCAGGGCTGCTCTCCAGTCACTCACCACCTAGCCTGGATTTGTGCTTGGGATTGTGCTGACCCAGATGCAGGACCTTACATTTGGCACCTATAATTGTACTGCAATGCCAATCTTCCTCAGCAACTGCCAGGATAATTTCTTTTGCCTTTTTTGCACTCTGACAAATTACTCCCTGCCTTGTTACTGTTTCCTCGTAAAAAAGGCCTTGTCTTTAGGAAGAAGTGATACATAGTAAGGTGCAGGCAGACATTGCTGGAAAGATTTTATTGCATTCAATTCAAGAGGGACAGGGATCTACTTGAAAGAGTCCAACAGAGGGCTGCAAAGATGATGAAGGGCCTGGACCACTGCCGTGTGAAGACAGACTGAGGGATCTGGGGCTTTTTGTGCTACTGAAGGGAAGACTAATAAATATCTGAGGGCTGGGTGTCAAAAGGAATGCGACAGGCTCTTCTGAGCTGCACCTTGTGATAGGACAAGGGGCAATGGATGTAAAATACAGCACAGGAAGTTCCACCTCAACATGAGGAAGAACTTCTTCACTGTAAGGGTCACAGAGCACTGAAACAGGCTCCTCAAAGAGGTTGTGGAGTCTCCTTCTCTGGAGACCTTCAAGACCTGTCTGGATGCAATCCTGTGTGACCTGCTCTGGCAGGGGTTGGACCCAATAATCTCCAGAGGTCTCTTCCAACCCCTAACATCCTATGATCCTATGATTGTATTTGAACTGCTCAAGTCCTGAGATAGATTGTTATGTCTGCATGAAGCAAGATTTATGTGACTGGAGATAAAAGGAAAAACTATGACCAGATCTCCTGAGTAAATTCCAACCTTTGGAGTGGCTATGTGCAGAGATCATCTGCTTTCCAAACCTTCTGTTTACGTATTTCAGATTCTTCACTGTCTCATGTTAGCAAATGTGCTTTCTTCCATGCTGATGTCAAGCATCTTCATTATTCCTTCTCAATCTTTACCTTCAGCAGCCTGCTTTCTTTTTGCCTTATGCTGCCTTCCCTTCTTCAAAAAGCCACACCATACACACATCCCTTATCTCCTAAGGGCTGGGACTTGTTTCCTAGGAAACATGCAAACACTTAACTGCCGCTTAAATCCTAAGAGTGTAGTACCTGCTTAGTTTGAGTCTGTGGCCTCACTCAGTTTTTGAAGACTTCGTTGTTAAGAACACATTATATACCCTGAGCCTTTTATGACTTTTGTCTCAGAGTAGGCCTGTTTAGACAGGACTGTAAATGCTCAGTTTTGTAGAAGAGTAGTGGGGGTGACATGCTTTATACCATCAAGCTGGTGGAAAACCTGGGCAAAAAAAACCAGAATAGCTGAGATCATTCTAGTCTCCATCCAGTGACCAAGCTGCCAGGCTATAGCCTTTCAGCTGCACAGAAAGGAAGAGAAGGTAAAATTTGATCCACTGCGAAATTCTGCACAGCATATGAGGTTAGACAAGTCTGATGATCTCTACTGGTCTTCTATTTTCCTCACAGTATGACAGTGTTCATCAGGAAGTATCAGGATTGCAAAGGCTCCAAGTAATATGCCAGAGGACATAAACTAGAGCAGAATGGGACAGAACTGAGCCAAAGAGAACTGCTGTCTCAGAGGCTCTCCTAAAAAAAAGTGATAGATCTGTGTAATTTGAAGCATCAGAGAATGGATACAATGAAACATTTAATTTCCTGGAGGGTCCTCTCAGTAGGACCACAGTGGGGTTATCCCCAAGAATAGCTGTGCTAAGTGTGGAGTGCAGGAACATAAAGGCAGGATTCCACCAAAAACAGAGCTCTTAGCATGAACTATATATATATTATTTTTTGTCCCACTAATAGGGCTACTGGTCATCAGTGTTATTGGTGTTCTGGATCCAGAGCTTTCCTGAATGATCCTTAATTTTGAGGAACCATACTTGAATATCAGCCCTGCAGCAGCACCAAGAAGCCCACTATGAGTCTCCTCTTGAAAGCAAATGGCACCCTGAGTGAAGCAAGGGAGCACCTGAAAGAGGCTTTCTTCTCTGCTGGACATCCTTTCTTCCACTGACACCAGGTCAACAGCATGGTTCACACTGAAGTGAGCTGCTAGTGAAGTGTGAAGCCCCAAGCTTCCTGGTCAGTGCCCATTTCCCATCCAGCATTTATCATCTGTGCTGTGATCAATGTATCCAGCGGGAAACCCTTCCACAAGCAAACCACTCGTAATGAGTGACAAACAGATAGAGAGATAACTAGGAGGATGAGTAGTTTATAGATTAAATCAGCCAAATTGTTCCTCCCAGATTTTCTTTACAGGTGTCTAACTGATTCTGTTAAGCATTAACAAAATCACACCTGTTTAATTTCTGAATCTACTTGGTAAGGAGATGTTAGTTGGATGTAGTGGCTATAGAAGCCAACTATCATAGGTAGATCATTGGTTACTCTGTTGTTGCTGCCTGTATACACACTTTTATCTTACAGTAAGTGTGAGGTAGTTTATCCCACAGTCAAAGTGTAGTTGATACTCTATAAATCCGTTTGCATAGTTTCAGTGTGACTTGCTTACACTGAGAGAAGGGGAAAGAGGGAAGGAACTACCAGCAAATCATCTGTAGTCTTTCTCCTTTTTTAAATCAAAATCAAATAAAATCATATGTTAGTTCAAGTACAGGGTCCACAGAGCATCTTTCCCAACAAAAGCAGCAATCAGCAGGACTATGTGCCTTGTAATTTGCAACCCAAGGACAGCATTACAGCAGCTATGACAAATTTTGAAGTGAAACTGTCCTACCAGAAAAATTAAATTCTATATATTGCAGCTATATATTGCTCCCCCATCTTGGGCTGCTAGAATTCCCTGTATCGATCTACATAATAGAATATTTCATCTCTGTCCTCCCATGCTTGCTTGATCAATGAGACAGTTGTGGACTGTATAAGGCTCTGCCCAGACGTGAAGCAATCAGGCACTCTTACAATCTAAACCCAAAGACAACAAATGAACTCTGACAGGCTATAGGGGAAACAGCCTACACATGGCAGTAGTAGAGAGTAACTGATGACACAACTGTTTCACATCAGCTTTCTTCACAAATATTCCTTTTGCAGTCTGGCTGATCAGAAATGAAGGTTGCATATGGAAACACTGTTGTGTGTCTGCTTAGTTTAACAGCGAGCTCAAATCTGCTACAACTTTCCCTGTATTTTTTTTGCTCTGTATCTGTACTCTGTTGTTGTGGAATACCCCAGTCTGAGCCATCCTAAT
Source organism: Psilopogon haemacephalus (assembly GCA_013396835.1). Classification (NCBI taxonomy): domain Eukaryota; kingdom Metazoa; phylum Chordata; class Aves; order Piciformes; family Megalaimidae; genus Psilopogon; species Psilopogon haemacephalus. The sequence continues at coordinate 429,045 of VWZI01001714.1, read as the reverse complement.
CTGGCAAATATGATTTCGTCATCAGATCAACTCAGAAAGACTTTTGGAAAGTTAAGCAGTGGCCCACTATCTGTTTGCAGGTTTGGACCAGCCCTGGAACACAGACAGAGGACTGGAATCATAGAGTTGTTCCGGTTGAAAAAGATATCTGAGATCACTGAGTCTAAGATGAGTACTTCCATCTCTGTTATACCTATGAGTGTAAAGCAGAACAATTCTCTTGACATCAACAAACTTCTCCCATTTTATGCCAACTCATGATCCAAGTCACCACAGCATAAAAAGCAACCAAACGGAATTCCTGCATGAAGAAAAGAATGAGCTGGCATTCCTCCTTGGCTGCTCCCACTGTCAGATTCATGCAAGGATTTGTGTGAAGTGAGAACTCTTACATTCTCCGCTCAAATTAAACCATATCAGAAGGAACTTCCCTAAACAACTGGGATGGCAGTGGAAGCTTTCCAGAAATCAAGGGTTTAAGGCAATTCTGCTGTGCTGCTGGGCCACCTGCAAGGAAATTCAATGCGTTTTGATTTATGCTTATGCTATTGGACAGCTCATGCCTCTCCTCAAGTGTTTATCATCAGCAGCTTCTCTGGTCGCACTGAATTTGGCATTTTGTGCAAAATTATCTCCCCTGTCACTGGGTCTCACATAAGTATGAGGCTTTATCCTTCTTCCATAAGCAGGCTGGGTTTTTTAGGTGCAAAATACTACAGGCTCACATAACCTTCTGCTTGGTCAGCGCATATTTCTTTTCCAAATCACTACATTTTTTCATCTTACTTGGATAAAGAAAGAGCAAAGTTACCAAGGTCAGAGAACTCAAGAACTTATCAGGTTCTGTAATTGAAGGAGAAAGGATTATCTGGATCAGTTAACCCCAGAGAGGAGAAAAGCTCACAGGGAAGAGTTCTGGGTACAGCTTGGTGAACACATTCTTCAGGAAGGACACAAGAAGCAATGGTGGATCAAGCAGTACAGTTGCACAAAACAATATATGTCCCAGGCTCAACTGGATCAGATTTAGCAAATAAATGGAGACCAAAGACTTCAACAGAAAAGGTTTTTTCCCATGAAAAAGGAAAGCAAGAAAGGAAGAAATGGTCCAAAAATGAGGTAATGATTTACAGTGACTGAGACAGGACCACAAAACAGAATATGTAGATAACTTTTTTTTTTTTTTTTAATTGTAAGAAAAATAAGATCAAAACATTGTTTGGGAATTGTCAGACTTCCAAGAGTGGAAAGGCACAAAAATAATATTTAAAAATACATACTGACTTCAGCAGGCACAGGGGCTGGAGAGAGATCCAGTGCTCTGTGCTGATTTGTCACCGTACTCACCCACACAACTGCTTTGTTTCAATGTGTCTGGACCTACAGCAGACAGCCTGGCTGTGCACCTGGAGTCAAACCCAGAGTCACAACAATAATTTAAAGAGATAAGTCCAGCTGCACCTAGCTGCTCTAATCCCTGAGGGCTGGCTAAAACACTAGGAGATTAATCTCTCACTAAATTTATCCTTCACTAAATGCAACAGAACTATGCACACATGAGGTGAAACCACCAGTTCCACAGGAAAGAAGCAGAATTCCAAGTGTTCTGCTTGTGGCAGAGATCCAACCCACAAATGAATCCACAGACACGACTTCAAGACTATTAGTTATTTTTCTTATTATCTAAGTGTTAGAAGGAGATTTAAAAGAAAGAAACTGAATCTAGGTAGCTGCATGCCACTTATTTCGGCCTGACCAATATGCAGGCATTAAAAAACTTCTCTGAATAAAAAGAAAATTTTAAAAGTCCAAGACAGAGATAAACTGAAGACAAACTTTGCTAAAGTTTGATCCAGAATATTACAGTGACTGTATCTGATAAGGCAACTGCTCCCTCTGCAAAGGAACTGGAGTAAATTTCATCTACCAGGACACCAAGTAAAGCTGCTGCTATGGTGCTAAATTGGAAGTTGTTAGTCAAGATGAAAAGAAAAAGGGGCTTAGGACAGGAGCTGCAAGAACTGCTGACAAAGGAAATGGCAATAGGTAGTACTGAACAGGGAAATATTAAATGGAGGAAATTTATTAGTAGATTCCCATAAGGGCCAGTCTTGTTCTGTGCTTCTACTTACAAAATTACACTTGAAAAGCATCAGGAATTGGCCAAAGGCAGGAAGAGAGGAATCATCATTAGTATATTGAAGGATCACAATCGAGGCGAGCAAATAGACTAACAAGAATTGTGTCATTAAGCCAGGAGCTAATCAGAAGATAATGTAGAGTATGTTGTATTAGTCACCCAGCAGATGACACCAACAACATGTAGGAATGGGAAAAAGCCATCATTGTAAGAGCCCAGGTGCCTTCTTTCCAGTAAGAGAGAAAGCTGTTAGACCATTATAAGAATTTTCCTCTGGGATAAAGTAGACAATTCCTGTCACCCATACTCACAAAGATACATTAAGATCAGAAGTAGTACGAAGTAGGGTAACAGTATCATCAGAGAGAGGAAAATCTACCTCACAAGGGGAAGATAGTTTAGAAAAGCAAAAGAGAAAAGAAACATGGAGTGTTTGTACAAATCTTAGGTGATTAACACTAACAACGAACATATACCAACATTTAAAGCTTGGGGAATAGAGAAAGATTTCTAACTACAAGTATTGGACTATGGAACAACTTTCTGATAGCAACAATCCTTAGCTCCTTTTACAGAGAGTTTAATCACTTGGTGAAACAGTGAATGCCTTTTATAGCACAGACACAGACTTCATGCCTTTGCTTTCATGTTTCTCAACTCCTTAATCCATGTTTCCACCTGCTGCCAACAAAATATTTGTTCAATAATTATATTCTTCAAACATGTATCACTGTTACCTGTTCATTAAGTCCTGAACATGAGATTAGACCTCTACCAAAGAAAGAACACATTTAGGCACTTTCCATCTAAACAGAATGCTTTCAGCCTTTTCTACAGGTTTCCTTCACCCAAAAGGAATCTCAAAACAGTTAAATGCCACACACTGCTTTACTGCAAGAAAAGACTTACCAGTTGTAGGATGTGGTTCCTCTGTTTTAACAGTACACAACAGACATACATAAAAGACAAGAGCACATCATACTGAATGTCCAGGGGAGATTTAGACAGGCTGGGACTACACTTAACTTGGACTCTTGCCAGAACTTCAGGTCTAATATCAAAAATAGTCCCATAGTGTTTCTGAAGCATCCGGGAACCTTGGTTGAGGCTACAACCAAATGCTGTTGAGTCCCAGACAGCAGGATGGCACAAAGATGGTCTTTTAAAATATCTGATAGATGAGCATAAGAACATAGCATCACTGTGAGACAAGCTAAGGATATTTTTCCCAGTTTACAGATAAATCAAAGCTCGCTGTATCTAAGTGACTTCCCTACAGTATCAAAGCAACCAGCAACAGAACAAGGGGATGCAGTCTCAAGTTGTGCCAAAGGAGGTATACACTGGATATTAGGAAGAATTTCTTCACAGAGAGAGTGATTGGCATCGGAATGGGCTGCCCAGGGAAGTGGCGGAGTCACCATCCCTGGAGGTGTTCAAGAAAAGAATGGATGGAGCACTTAGTGCCATGGTCTTGTTGATTGGACAGGGCTGGGTGATAGGTTGGACTGGATGATCTTGGAGGTCTCTTCCAGCCTGGCCTATTCTATTCTATTCTATTCTATTCTATTCTATTCTATTCTATTCTATTCTATTCTATTCTATTCTATTCTATTCTATTCTATTCTATTCTAAAAGAAGTCTGTGCTGGATTGAACCCCAGTAAACGCTCCAATTGTCCCTCCTTTAGCTGCTCAGAAAGTTGCCCTTTGCTGTGAGGAATAAGTAAGAGTGAAAGCCTCCCATACTTATGAAGTGTTTCTACACAGAAACCCAGACTAACTGCTCAGTGTCAACAACATGTTTCACCATCTCTTGTATCTGAAGCACTCAAGTAGCATGTGCTTCCAAAACAACCTACCTCCATGCATTAGTTTGCCCATGAGCATGGATACTCCTTTGCCTACATACCATCTAAACACAGGAGATTTACTTGTAGCCCAGACTGTACCATCACAAGTAGTGAAGGGATTTTGTCCTGCAGAGTACCTAAAATATTTTTTTCAGGTATTAATAAATCAAATTTATTAACACATTAATAATTAAATTATTACTGCAATAATAATTAAATTGTTAATATGTTAAAATCAAATCCATTATTACCTTTTGAAAGAGCTTTCCAGATGTTTCACAAACACTGAGATCCAGCAACCAGATCTACTCTATGACAATGATCTGTGTAGACTGTGACTGAAATCTCCCCATGGCTTGATAAGGGGAACACTATTTTCAACCTTGTTTTAGAGCTGGAGTAAAGAATAGCCAAGAAATTTACTCACAGCACAAGGAGCTGATTACCCGAGTCATGCAAAAACTCTAACTACTGGACTATTCTCCCCTTCACTGTAAAATAATAAAATAGATGGCAACAAGATCAGGTGACAGTCTTATACTTTTCTAAACTGCATATTTCTTCAACTAAACACTTAAGATTATTGGAAACCAGCATTCCTCAATGTCCTATCATAGCCCAAATCCTCCTCTCCCCCTACTCCAGCTCCAAATTCCATTGCATTTGAAAATGTCATCATTCACTTGGTGACACATCCCAGCCATGTGGGGTGGCAGCTGAGTCATCCCCCTGCTATCAACGAGGTGTGATGGTGACAAGCACCTCACAACTGCACAGTCCTTTTTTGGGCACATTGTGTTGGAGGCTGCTTGTCTTGTTCTATACAAAGGGATGGGTGGGAGGAACAAATCAGAGTGGAAGAACTCCACCACATAAAGGAGAACGGAGGGATTGGAGGTGGCCCTAGCAATCAAATTACATCTTCATAGTTGAAAACTAAAGGGCATCTAAGAGAACCAGTCACAAAGACTAAAAAGTCCAGGAGTTAGTCACAGGGTTGTTTGGGCTGACATTCTGCTGATGTCTGCTGTAGCCACTGAATTTAGACACTCTACATCTCTTGAAGCATCTATGTTCAAGGACCTTCCTCCATCTCATGTTTGCACCTCCCAATAGATTTTTATATTAGTCATCTATTCCACCCTAAAAGACCCTCAGTAAACTAACTTGTCTAGGTCCTTCCCTCTCAAGGACAGATTTCTTTAGGAACAAAACAGCCTCAGCAGGATGACAGATCAGCTACATACATATACTTCTCTTTAGAATGCTCAGGAGCCTGGCAGTCTGTGTTTTCTAGAACTGAAATGACAGTTTTATGTAAAATATAGTCCAAACAGTGTGGTACCTGCTTAATCAAAGAAACCTGGAACTTACCAATGAATGATAACTTTCTTGTGCATTTATTTGTACCTCTTTCTTCTGAACTCAGGGAAGTATGCAAGAAGAATAACAGTCCCAGACAGGATAATGATGCCCTGGAAACAATATTTCCTGGAAAATTAAGGAAAAACTTTGATTTCCACTTCAGCCTGCACTACAAAAGATAAGTTCTGCCATCAGTGGTCCACCAACTTACTGGAACTTTTATCAGCCCAAGTGTAAAGAAACAGGGTTAACTTCAAACAATGGCTAGCATGTCACTGACAAGTAAGGACAGGAGGCTGTCTTTGTTCTGTTATTGTTCAGCACTTAGTTACAGGCCCATTTACTATGTCATGATGACCTGAAGACTGTAATCAGATGAATGTAAATGTCAGTTATACTCTAATTCTATGCCTTATTTCAAGTCAGCTCAGAATCAATTTCAAATGTGTTTAAAGTAAACCCTGTACAGGAATAATTTAGCATCACTTTCCTGCAACTTGAGTTGAGCAATTCTTACTGTGGAGACCATACCAAGTATCTGCAATGGGTTTGACCTCACAGGATACACCCTTTATGTAGTCTTTGTCCAGTTCACTCTCCAGGAGGTGAAACAGAGAAAAGTTTAGGAGCAAAAAGGCAAATTCAGTGCACTGAAGAGCATCCTCCCTGGAGTAATTGTCTTGGCGGCTGCACAAAAGCAGAGACAACCTATTTCTGGGGCTTCTGTTGGAATCTCGGCTTAACAGCTGACCCTTTCATACAGCCTAGTTACAAAAAAAGAGCTACTCCATCATTCACACATCACTTCCTCACCTTTGGCTGAAGTAACTGGAAAGGGATCAATGACAAAGATAAAACCCCTCAAAAAAGCAGATGTACTTCCAGAGGACCCAGGAGTTACATTTTACTTGTATTCAAAAAGCCTTGAGAAATGTTAACTATAAGTCAATGCAGACAGTGAAAGAAATACAGCTGAACTGTCCTTTGCTCCTAGGAGCAGGCAGACAATACAAGGCCATAACATTCACACAGTAAAAAGAGATCCACAGCAAAGTTAATGCCTCTCTCAAGCTTGCAGCAGGCCACAGTGTGACTGTGAAATCAGGATGCTGTGTGACTTGCTGTAATGTGGCTAAAGCCAGTCACTTAATTCTCAATACATGCTGCTTTGAACTAATTGGAGAATTTGAATGAGAAGTTAGACTATAGGCTGAGAAAGGAAAACACTTATGATGCTACTTCACTCATAAGTTTACTGAAAAAGAAGAAAAAAAATCATTTAAGAGTTGCAACCCAAACATAGATAAGACAGAGTTGCTCGAGCTACTCTGGCTGCCACATCTCTCTGCCTTCTTGGCTGGATCTGAATAATTTCACTAATTTCTTTCCTGCTGCTAATCCCCCTGGTCGATCTACCTTCACTTATCTGGTGCATAACACAGATGGTGAGAAAAGATTGGGAAGGGGAGAAGGTGGTAGGGTGGTGAGAAACCACTCTTAGGGATTCTGATCTCTGGGAAGGGTGAGGTGTTTCTGTATTACCTTTTCACTGTATATATCTGTAAGTATCTGTTATATATTGTAAATATCTGCTCATATATTATGCAATGCTGTAGATATAAAGCTTCATTCATTAAATTCCAGCCACCTGAGTCTAATCTGGGTTATTTCAAAGTGTGTGGGGGTGGGGAACTGCCAAACCATCACAGCTTGCTTCAGGGCATTTGGCATCACTGAAAATGAAGCATGGCAGTAAGCATCAAAGGAGCAATCACCACCCAGATTCATTAAAGGTGGAGTCACAGACATGGAGTACAGCTCACATGCAGGTCTCATGCAAGCAACTCTGCAGAGACAGCAGCATGCCTGCAAACTGCACAAGAGGTTGCATGGCAGGAGAGTGACACTGAGTTTCCAGCCTTCCACCATCTCTGCCAGATCAGAGGGCCCAGCTGAAGCCTGTAAGGTAGGTAACGGGCTATTATTGACAGCAGCAACGGTTCTGGATGCCCAGATGGTGCTTCCTGGTCAAGGAACTGCAACTTTAGTCTTTCAAACCAAAAGTGAAAAAGCAGACGGAAGCCTAGAGATCAGCTGCAGGCAACAGGATTGTGATGCATCCTCACTAACCGTTCTGTTCTGATGTAGTCTTCACGGCATTCACTTTAATGGGAGCATGAACTGTGGTGCTGAACCACAGGAATTTTATTTAAAAGGTACAGAATGTTTCTTGCAGGCACCCAAGATGAGGGTTACAGGTCTGACCCTGTTCACCAGGGCCCAGTCCTACTCTCTCATCCCATCCAGAAACAACAATGTCAGCACAATACAGATCTGCAGCTCCTGAGACGGTGAGGCTCTCCCAGGAGGCAAGGACAAGCATAGGACATCTGACACAGCCTGGGTGCTGACCTGTGTGCATAGCAAGAATTGTTGTTCCAGGAGCCTCACTGCTATTCTACAACATTAAGTGTGTCACTCCAGAGAGACCTACCTGCTACGAGACAAATAGCAGACAACTGCATGCTCACCCTCAACAGCTGCGCACAGTACTGTTATGAACTATACAAAATTAATAATAGATATTAATTTTTATACCCAGGCGAAGACTGTTAATAACTATGAAATTGTTTATTAACATTAAATCTTGCCAGAAAAATTATTTACAATGTTTGAAACGCAGGGTTTGGTTACTTATATACATAGGGAACAGGCAAAACTACAACACTGTAAGAAATAAGTAGCAAATGCAAACATTAAAACTGGAAAGAAGTTCTTAGTTTCAAATGTACCTCTTGCCCACCAGGAGACTTGAGAGTCTCCTTTCTGCTGCTAAAGAAGAAAGGCACAACAGAATCTGGTTACAGAATTTCTTAAAGAGAGGCTTTGAAATATTTTCTCACAGGATGGAATCAGACAACACCCAAAGCTCAAAGGGAATTCTGTCAGTACCTTGAAGGTCATTTTAGGCAAAGCACGTGGCAGGGCAGAGCAGGCAAAGCACAAGTAAAAGCGAAAGCAGCAAAGCACGTGGCAGAAGCCTATTTATTGATTGCCCAAATGTAAATGCCTGCTATGGCCACACAAATTTACCAATCAGAATGGCACTTTGCCAAACCTGACCACATTAGGTGAAGTCAGGAGCTTGCTTTCCCTTACTTGGGAGGAACAAGTCTGGGCAAGTCTTGGACCCTCAAAGTGAGTGTCTCCAAGCTGTTTGTCTTCTCCCTGCATTCTGCTTCCTCCCCCCAGCAGAGGGAAAGGACCATGGGATCATGCCTGGGCAAGCCAGGACATGGATCTTCCATGACAATACCTCAATCGCGATGCCTTCTGCCAAGAGCTGAAGCAGCTGAAGGTTGAGTTGAGCCATAATGGTTAGTGGAGCTTGCTGGTCACTTCACAAATGGGATCCCTGCACCTAAGCCCCATGGCATCTTTATGCAGGCAAACCTTACCAAAGGATCACTAGGTTCCCAGCAGCATCAAGTAAGAGACCCAGGTTAATTATGGTTAAAACCTTTATGTAATGTCATCCCCAGTCCTTAGGAACTAGTCTTCAGTGTTCACAGTCCTACAGGCATCCTTCTTAAAGGGCTTCTTAATTTTCTGCTCTTCTTGTGTCAGATACTTGATCAAACCTGGTAAATTTATTCTATAGTCCCTTTTGCATCCTCACTCTCTCTTCAAGCCAATTTTCAAATTATTTTTTTCCAGTGTCTGCCCCTTCCTGTTTCTGTATCACTGCTGTAGATGGGAATTTTCTTCTCAACATCAAGAGAAGCAAAATAAGCCTTCCTAAGATAGCTTTCTGGCTAATTACACAGAAATAGTACAGCAGTCATAAGCAACAGGTAAGAAGCTCTAGCACATCATAGTTCTGCTTCTTTGGGTGCTAGAACAGCATAAGTATTTTAACACAGCTGCCTCAACTCTCAGCCACAAAGGTGTGCACACAACTCGGTGGGAAGGGCTCCTCCTCAAACTTTCCAAGGACCACAACTGCACACCTGGCATCATTCCAACAGCCACACCACATTCCTAAGCCACCCTGGGCCGTTGGGGGCTGCTGCACAACCACTGGGCAGTAACGCAGCCTAGGTCACTGTGATCTGAAGAGGAATGGCCTTCAAGAATGGCATTTCACTGCCTGTCTAAGCCACAACTCCTGTCCAGATCATGCCTTCTTCATGGCATATTCCCTCCCCAAAAAATGTGTTCACCTTTTTTTTCCTCGAAAAAACCCCACCGACTAAACCATCAAACCCCCCTATGCTTTGTTCATGTTTAGGTAGTAAGCAAGCAAGCAAGCAATTTTGAAAAAAGAATTCCAGGTCAAAAAGGTGGAGCACTTGGAGAATAATTTCCTGAGAACAAGAGGTCTTCATTTGCTGGCAGAACAGAAGTTATACGTTTTATACATCACAAAAGCATACAAACTACAGTCCTGGTCAAAGGTCAAAAAGGAAGGTGGAAGGGTGAAGAGATGTATGGTGGAAGCAGAGCCCTGGTGTGACTGTGGAAAGTGCAGAAATCCGCTATGGAATATTGCATATGATAATACTATATGTGTGTGCATTTCTTTCCTATGTGACCGTTATTAAATTGTCATGAAGTAGTCTTTAGAATTACTTACAAATGCTCTAAGTAACAACCATGTGCATGACTCATCTACTGAAGTTGCATTTAGCTTTCCATCTCACTGCTAGTTCATAAGATCATCAGGCAGTAGCACAATTTCACTTGCATTCCTACTACTGCAGGCAACTGTTTAAATATTTTACAAATTGAAACCCATTCTGAATGAATTTTTTAAGCAGAGAGGTAATGCTTCCATTCCTACTTTCTTTGAAGAGTTCAACACAGATAAAGAATGCCTTAAGTGGGGCCTGAACTGAGAAAGGAAAGGCTTTTTTCAGCGGCTACAAAGAGGAATTCTGCACTGATTGCAGGTCATGACTTTTGAGATGCTGGCTGCACTTGGAAACACTGAATTACAGACATTTTCGGTTTATTTTGCCTTCCTAGTTGCTTTCCAACTTCGTAGAATTCCCAACATGTCTGCACACAAATCTGAGCAATTCAGAGGTCCAGACGATATCTGCATGAGAAGCAGTGTCTTAATGAGGTGCCCAAGAAGAATGAGTCACTTGGCAGACATTAAGCTATTTCCTACACATACATTTTGCATCCATGTCCTTCACCTGATAAATGACCACAGAAGTCTAAACTGGGAGTTTCCTCAAAAACACAGCCCAAAACTAAGAAACTGACAAGTAGTTTGAGAATAAAAATGATACCTGGATAACTGGTCAAGTTCCGTGTTCCTCAAACAGCAGGAGAAGAACCATTAAACAAGACCAAGTCCTGCACAATGTTTGATGTGATCCAGGCAAAAGCTTCTTAGAATCTTCTGTGATTCTAAGAATTCTTAGAATCTTCTGTGATTCTTTAGAATTTAGGGTCCTTAGCCCTTGCATTTGGACTTCCAGTTCAAGAGAGACAGGGACCTCTTCTCTAAAGAGTCCAACAGAGAGCCACAAGGATGACTGGGGGACTTGAACATCTCTCCTCTGGAGAGAGACTGAGAAACCTGGGGCTGTTTAATCTGGAGAAGAAAAGGCTGAGAGGACATCTTATCAATGTGTACAAATATCTGAGGGGTGGGTGTCAAGTGACTGAGGCCAATCTCTTCTTGGTGGTCAGCAGCCATAAGACAAGGAGCAACAGCTACAAACTGGAACATAGAAGGTTTCAGCTCAACACGAGGAGAAACTTCTTTACAGTGAGGATAACAGAGCACTGGAACAGGCTGCCCAGAGAGGTTGTGGAGTCTCCTTCTCTGCAGACTTTCAAAACCTTCCTGCATTCCTGTGTGAACTACCCTAGAGGATCCTGCCTTGGCAGGGAGGTTGGACTTTATAATGTCTGGACATCCCTTCCAACCTCAAAAGTTCTGTGATTCTGTTACTTTCCAGTCTTTGCTGAGCCTTTTACTTAGTGGAGATTCCTTCAGGTAAGAGCTTATCCTCATACTGAAGTCCTTTAAGCACTTTCAGTTCCCGACTTTTTCAGGGACATAGAATTTTAGCAAAGCCCTTGACGTCTCCTGTGGCACTTTGCCACTCAAAAAAATCCCCTAGGATTTCATACCAAAAGTGTGTGACAATGAACTGGCGTCTTTGTGGAGATGCGGTCAGAAGCAGGAGTGGACCTTCTGTCATCCTTGAAGAGAACTTAGCTGTAACGTTTGCCATACTGGAAGCAGCTGGATTTAGTGGCCATTCAGCCACATATTATTAAGATAGCTTCAAGATTTATATGAGAACAATATACAGCAGGCTGGCAGTTTCCCGCAGAATCCCTCTCTGGCATTTAAAACATTTTTGCTTTCAAGAACCAGCTTTCACAGAGTAGTTTAAATTCTTTCTTTCTCGCATGCTTCTGTAGAAGCACTAAAATCGATCATGTCTAGAAACCATCAGATCCAATAGGAGAGGGTTATGCAACACCGTGTCATTAGTGAGTCAATAGCAGCTGACCAGGCCATGTGCTTGTCAAGGTTGCATTGATTTCTTTCACATCATATTGTTGCAGATTGGCCTGCCTAGCAGATCTGCCCTTACTGCAGTGTTTACAGCTGAAGAGAAAATGGTTTTCCAGTCCCATGGACTGACTGAATAGTAACAACAGACACCTGTAGAGCAAACAGTATGTTATTGAACAAAGAGGGCATTTCTGGGATTCTGCCTTCCTCCTTGTGCAAGTGCAGTGTTGCTGACACATTCACTATAGGAGCTGTGTTATTGCAGAGCTGCTACACAGGTGTAGACTTGCATTGCTTGCTACGCTGCAGGACACTTGGTAACTTTCCCCCCCCATAGCAAGTTTCCACTCCTTATCTGGACCACCATTGCCCTCTGTGTGCTATGGCAAGCTTCATCAAATGCCAGTGCAACAGAAGCTCCTGTTTCCTGTGGCTCAACTGTGCTGGTTTGAACTAATTGGAGAATTTGAGTGAGAAATTAGACTATTGGCTGAGAAATGAAAATAGATTATGTCACTTCACTCAGAGCTTTACTGAAAAAGAAAAAAATAATTGTTTTAAGAGTAGAAACCCAAATATAGATAAGTCAGATGGTTTCAGACCCCTCTGGCTGTAGCTGCTCCTTGCATGGTTCCTTTGTCTCTGCCTTATGTAGCTGATTTTTAATAATTCTAGTAACTTCATTCCTACTGCTAGCCCCCCTGGCCAATCTACCTCTGCCTATTTGCTTCATCAACAGGTGGCGAGATAAGATTGGGGAAGGGGGGAAAGGTGGTAGGGGTGGTTGGTTACCCCTCTTGGGGATTTTGATCTCTGGGAGGGCTGTGGTGTTTCTGTATTACCTGTTCGCTGTATATATTTATAAATATCTGTTATACATTGTAAATATCTGCTTGTATATTATGCATTGCTGTAAATATAAAGCTTCATTTATTAACTTCTAGACAGTCCGAGTCTAGCCTGATTTATTTCAAAAGGTGGGGGGACAGGTAACTGCTAAACCACCATGCTGGACATACACAGATCATAAAGGTTTCAGCTTTGGACATTAAGAAATGGTGCTTATTATCCATTGAGTACACAGCAGGAAGTAAAGTAGGACAAATCTATTAGAACCAGAATCGTTCACCACTGGGAGTATCGACTTTTAAAGCAGAGAGTGATTAAAACCTCTGCTTCTAATATTTTATTGCATGCCACTTATAAGATGCACTGAAGAAAAAGAGTTGAGATGAAGGACAATAAGCAGAAAGATCTATCATAACAGACCATAGGTTAAAGTTGCAGAATACAAGCACATAGCCTGGTACAAAGACCCAAGTCCAGCAAGAGCTGGGAATAAAAGCCATTTCACACAGGGATCTTATGGCCTAGGCTCCAAGAGTGGCACTGGACAGCCCAGCAGTATCTTACCAAACAGAGCCACAGAGGCAAATCAGAATGTGACATGGAAGCAAGATCATTATTTCTAGACAAAGTACAGGCCAGCGGCAGGCAGAAAGGCTCAGTGTGCCAAGCAAAACTTGTTAGCCAACTGTTTCTGCACTTGGAGTGTGAAAATGTTGCTTTTGTTCTGCCTGGATTTTTTGGGTGTATTTTAGTGGGTTGTTTTTTTGGTTTTTGGGGTGGTTTTGTTTGTTTGGGGTTTTTTGTGTGGTTTTTTTGTTTGTTTGTTTTTATAATACTGTCTCTAACCTAGTCTAAAGCAGCCAAATTCAGAGTTGCTAATAAAGTAACTCCTAGTAGGCACGAAATTTAACAATAATTTTAAAAATCCCTGTCACACAGGTAAGAACACATCAAAACCTCATTGAGGAAGAAGGCTGATGTAGGAAATTTGGAGCAAACCAGATTCCAGTGTTTGATAACCCTTCCAGTGAAGAAGCTTCTTCTAGCATGCATTCTAAAACTCCTGGGTCCACTTAGGCCATTTTCTCTCACCCTAATCTCTGAATACAAATCATTCTCCAAGCAGCAGAGGTTAATGGTGTTAACTGACCCACCTATATGCCCTTTGACATGCTCATTATAATGTAGAATTGTCTGTCCATGCCACCCACCCTATTGCTTTTGGATTAACTGTTTATTTTCAAACCATTTTCTTGAACCAGTGGAGGCTACAGAAATATAAAGTCCCTCAAAAGGGTTTCAGTACAAGTTTCAGGACAGAGGAGAGAGTCTCAAACTAATGTCTCTTTTTCTAGTAGACATGAGAAAATTCAGCCCTTCCTCTCCCTGGCCCCAGCCATATAGATGGAAAAGGCAGAAAGAGAGATGCACAGCCACACTGGGAAAGTCTTCATACTTTTCACTGTTCCTTATACAACTTCTTGAAAGTTAAGACACCTTCTGTGAAAGTAATTTCAAAGGGGCAGCATCACCCTGGGATCTGGGTACACAGTGAAAAGAGCATACAAAACCCCCTCCCAGCTTCTCACAACAAACTACTCAGTTTGTGAGCCTAGAAGACAGATGGACAGGTGCCACCCCACTGTTCTTTCCAAGGGCTTTTACAAGCATGGATGTATAGACTGTTGGGTCTCTTGTTGAAAACGTCCTCCTCCAAACAGAACTCTGGAAGAAGTCAGGCTGACAATTTGTATAGCATTTACAGTGGAAAGCTGCATATAATGGAGACAAAAGAGAAAGGTGCTCTAAACTCAGAGCAGTCTTAATTGCACATGTTCATAACCAGCGAGGCAATACCTTGCATCAGAACCTCTCTGTGGCTAGCAGCTGGTGCCAGCTCGGCCATTGAAATTTAAGTGTTTGGGGACAATTACTTCTCATTTGTGAATCTCCCTTTATCCTGTCTATAAGATGGAAAACAGGAACCTAAGTTGGTTGTTTAGACAAACGTGCAAGTTCCTAGTTATAAACCCACCAGTCAGTGACTTGGGAGAACAAGTTTCACCTCCTTGGTGTAACAATGGCTTTTGTAAGCAGGTCATGTGGGCCCCTGTTCATGCTATCTCCTCTGGCACCAAAGAAATGCTTGCAGTTCTACTGTGGGGTCTAAAATCAAAAGAATAATGAATGAGAAGATACTGTGTGGCTTAATTTAAGTATTACAAAATCACAGAAACATCCAGGTTGGAAAAGACCCTCAAAATCACCAAGTCCAACCAATAACCCTACTCTACAAGATTCACCTTAAACCATATCTCTAAGCACCACATCCAAACAACCCTTAAAGATATCCAGGTTTGGGGACTCAACCACCTCCCTGGGCAGCTCATTCCAGTGCCTGACCACTTTCTCTGTGAAAAACTTTTTCCTAATATCCAGTCTAAACCTACCCAGTCTCAGCTTGAGGCCATTCCCTCTTGTTCTGTCTCCAATTACCTGTGAGAAGACACCAGCAGCAGCCTCTCCACAATGTCCCTTCGCGTAGTTGTAGGCAGCAATGAGGTCTCCCCTCAGCCTCCTCTTTTTCAAACTAACCAGCCCCAGCTCCCTGAGTCACTCCTCATAAGAGTTATTCTCCAGGCCCTTCCCCAGCTTTGTTGCCCCGCTCTGGACCCACCCCAGCACCACTACATCTTTCTGAATGAACACAATACTCGAGGTGCGGCCTCACCAGAGCTTAGTACAACGGGACAATCACCTCCCTGCTCCTGCTGGTATTGTATACTGTCTCTTTTCACTGACTAGTAGCTAAGAGTTTTGCAAGCTAACCCCTCTGCCATGTTGCAAGTTGCAGATGAGCTGTGTCCATTAATGACTGAAACTAGCAGAAGCACAAAGAGAGAAATGACTCTGTAAGAAACAACATTCATTAAGATCGCACAGAATTTGTTAATGTCCCGTACGTAATTTACCATAATAATCCTTAGATCTCAGCTAATGCTTCCTTTATAAAAGGTTAATTAATATGATTATCTCTGAAAGGAAGATGGGGGAAATTATGGTATAGACAGCAAACAGAAGTCAGATTTTATCTGGTATCTTTGCTATGGGCTGTAACAGCTTGCAAAGTGTAGCTGTTCCTTGAACACCACAAGACTGTTATAAACATGAACACTGTATGCTAGAGGTGGCTACACCCACATCTGAAGAAGATCCTATTGATCTGCTGGGCAGGAAGATACCATTTTAACAACCATTTAATTGAAACAAACTGTTTATGAACTGTTTCTGTTTGAAAACTTAAAAGTGTCACTACAAGTACTTGAAAGAAAATATCTTTACATCAGAGCAGACAGACACCTGTAATAACTGCTCTCAGCTAGCAAAACATTAAAAAAAAAATCCAAAGATGATTCTTTCTTCTATTAAAGTTGAGAAGAATGTATGGCATTTTATTTGCACAGAACTTTACTGATCTAATAGCTGTTGAACTGCCTGGGAATTCTATGCAAAATAGGTCAAACAAACAAACAAAAAAAAACCCATCAGATGATTTATTTTGACAGCCTTCTAAAAGGAGCACATGGTGTATTCACTTAAAAAACGTTGTCTATCTGTTGATCACAGATGAACAGTATCAGCTGGTCCAAAACTGCTTCTCAATGAATGGCTGATCACAAGCTATTTGTGGTATTTCTCCTAAGCACTTTGAAACGGTTATGGAGCTCAGAGTAGAATTAAAAAAAAATTCCTGTTGGCACAAATATTCCAATATCCCCCTCCCAAAAAAAAACCCAAACCAAAACCAAAACAAAACAAACCAGACTTATGTCCTGGTATGGGCATGATTATTGCCCAGAGTTCACTTCCTGAGGTTCCCCTCCCCCTTCCGTTAAAAGGTCCAGAGGTGGGTTGCAGGGGGACACACCACGTGGTTCTGGAACCAGGAAGTCTTGGGCTGCACGCACAAGTCACACACACAAGTCAGGTGATCTGTGCTGTCTCTTACAGAAACCCACCCCTGGGCGCCGGACTTTTGAACCAATTGGCCATTCAGTGGATGCTAAATGCCTACTGGTCAGTTCCATGCTCCCCTAATGAAGTATTTAAGGGGGGGTGCAACAGCTGTTAGTTACAGTTCTCTCTCTCCACCACCACCTGGAGGAACTCACGCCTTCATCCCATCCAGCAACGGCCACGTGCTTTGCAGCCAGCAGCAGCAGCATTGCAGTGCATTGCAACTGCGGCAAGGCAAAACCCTCTCTTTCCTCTTTATTTGGGACAAGCTTTCTCTTTATTTGGGACAAATCCTCCTTCTTTCCTCTTTCTCGGGAAGACTCCATACATAAGCACGCGTTTCGTGGGTATTTTTAGGCGCGGTTAGGATTGCTTTTGTATTAGACTCTCTGTTTCCTAAGTTCTGACTGTTTAAACTGTTCAATTCTGTGTTTTAAGCAACTTTGTGTATTTATTCTTGCCAATCGAACATCCAAAGAACCCGGGGAACTATTCCCGGAACCCCTGCGATTATTAATAGTAATTAAAATTTAATAATCGCAACAACTTATTAAACCCAGCAGGCAATGCATAAAATGAGCTTTGTGGCTTTGGTGCATGTGTAATAAGTAGTAAAACAGAGGCCCAGGAAGCTGTTTTTTTAAGCAAAGGACTAAGAGCAAACAGAATCTCAGTGGCACAAACAACCCCACAACTAAAGGGTGCTAAAGCCTTCAGCTAACAGAGGTTTGGGGTTTTTTTAAACCACTCTGAAGTGTGTGGTGGTTTTACACCACTTAGAGCTTGGGGTTTTACTCCCAAGGAGTAAATTAGCACGCTACTCGGAATTTGGAAGTAAAATTAAATTATTATTTCCAAAAGTAGGGTAAACGTAGAAGGCAATGAACATATACAAATACTTACAAACAACTAGACAATAGCCCAGCTATCACCCTGGACACCCCTCTGTACAGAGCCCCAGGGCTGTTACCAGCATCCCTCTGCACAAAGTCATGGGGCTGTTTGTTGCCAGCTAGCACAACATTTTCTCCCTTCTTACTAGTAACCCAAACAATGATCAGTGCAGAGGAGTAAAGCAAAGTTCAGAGAGGAGAAAAAGAGAGAAATAGGTGACAGAGAGAAAGAACACTCTGAACTTTAAACTATACAGAATTTTCTTAGACCAACAGAATGGAATAAATATAAGGGGGCCTACAAAAAAAGCTGGGGAGGGACTTTTTGGGGTATCGAGGAGTGACAGGACTAGGGGGAATGGAGCAAAGCTGGAGGTGGGGAGATTCAGACTGGATGTGAAGAGCAAGTTCTTCAGCATGAGAATGGTGAGACCCTGGAATGGGTTGCCCAGGGAGGTGGTTGAGGCTCCATCCCTGGAGGTGTTCAAGGTCAGGCTGGATGAGACTCTGTCCAGCCTGCTCTAGGGTCCCTGCCCATGGCAGAGGGATTGGAACTAGATGATCCTTGTGGTCCCTTCCAATCCTGACTGGTTCTGTAATTTTTGTTCAGCCCTTTGAGAGCAGAGTCCATCTGCCTGGACTCTCTCTGAATTCTCCAGAAAACTTTATTTACAATTAGGTCCCTAGTCCTAAACCATAACAAAGTGAGAGAAAGAGTTCACCATAGCTGTGTCTGAGGACCACTTTTCACTGGGACCTTACAGCAGGCTACATAGCAAAGACCTTGATTCCTATGACAGACACTGCCTGATTCTGTGGGTCAGGCATCAGCATAGATCACTGCACTCAACAGCAAATCAGAGAGGGTCATTTGTTGCCCCAGTTAAAACTCTCTGACTGGGGAGGACATATGTGGAAATTTGGCCAGTACCTTTCATCATTTATTAACCTCACTCACTCTCGTGACCCATTCCTGTCACTCCAGACAGAACATACAGCCAGATGCAGCCTTCCCATCAATCTGTGCCAAACAAGTGGGGGAAATAGTCCACTGTATCCACATGTGGTAGGTTAGGACTTACTGGAATGTTCTAGTAAGATAAAGTAGTACTTTCCTGAAAGTTCAGTGCAGAATCTGAATGAGCAGGTCATTGGCTGTGAACGAATAACAATGATAAAGTCTGTATTATTCCTTGGCTTGCTAAGAGGTATAAAAAGCCAATGCCTAAATAATTTTTTCTCTTGGGTCTTGGACACTGAATCTTCTCACTGTTCCTTTGCTTCTCTTACTTCTCCACTATCTTTGACTCACCAGATAACACATGAGCTTTGCTGGTTATTTTATGCCTGGGGAGAGAGACACTGGTGTTGGCCCCTTCTGGGCTTTCTTTTCCTGGGGGAGAGAAGATTGTGGTTGGGGGCACTTCCCTGGAGATGTTTAAGGCAAGGCTGGATGAGAATCTGTCCAGCCTGATCTAGGGTAGGGTGTCCCTGCCTATGGCAGGGGGGTTGGAACTAGATGATCCTTGTGTTCTCTTCCAACCCTGACTGATTCTATGATTATAATATTTCTAAATTGTATATAATTGTAAATGCATGTAAATATATTGTGTATATATGATTGTCAATTTAGCTTTGCTGTAAAACAGAGTTTTACACCAAAGCCACCTGTTTGGAGGTGGTCTGGTAAATTTTAATGGGGGGGAAGTTTCTAACCCACCATACCACACCTCTTTTTTAACACAGATCTGTTGAGCTAGAAAAGAGACCATAGCACAAATACACAGCATATTTATCCAGCCCTTACTCTGGAGTTTTATCACTGCTTTTAAAGGAAAAAGAAAACCCTTGTTGAAAATTTTATACTGGAAGAATTGAGCAGCAGAGAAAAACAGCCATGTCAGCTCACAACAGAAAGCCCATTCAGAACTGGAGAATTTCTTGTGTTGTACCCTCAATTCCCTCCAGACCTACCTGATTTAACAGTTTCCAAAAGCAGCAGGGAATTTGCTGCTTTAAATTGCTTTTCATGTGCTCCTGTAGATCACTCCCACACATGCTCAGCTGAGCAAAGGTGAAACCTGTCCCAAGGGAAGGTAGCTCTAGCCTTGAAATAGGGCAATTATGCTGCAAAGTGAATGAATAGTCGCCTTTAGCAGAAGACTGAGTGAAGCTTCCCAAGAGCAGCAGGGTCATTGTGTTATATATCAGGTCTGCCAGTGAAAGAGGGGACAGTTTTGTTTTCAGAACATGACTTGCTCTGGTGAAGCGGTTCATGAGCGTCTAGATGAATTTGCCACATTCTGAACATTCACCGGGTTAGAAATGCCCTCCAGATCACAGAGTGGACTGGATCCTCGAGTCATAAATCAGGTGGTGACTCTCAAACAGTTACAGAAGTTTAGGATATGGCTTTTGTAAGATGTCTAAGGCCACCTTAATCCTGCATATGGAACAGAGTCCTGGTATAAGCACCCCAGCAGTGGCAAGTATAGGATTTCATCCCTGCAACTTTAAACCAGCAGTTGCTGGCATTCAAATTCACAAAGGGACCCCTTTGAGTGGCAAGATGAGCAAGGGAAACCCATTCAAGCAGCTCTGTTACTACCATCTGGAAAATTGGAGCAAGCATCTAGCTCATACACTTAACACCCTCATTTCACAGCACTTTTGGCAGTCATAAGGGGATCATCCTCTCAAAGAACAGGAAAGGAAGGTAGGAATGAAGAATTTAATACATCTCAATACATTTATTCTTTTCCTGAGCGTGCTGTCAGAAATCAACCAGCAGTCAGCAACTGCTCCAACTATAATTTCATCTTAAGGCTCCTTCACAGCTCATACAACAACAGAACTCTGTCCTATGCTCTGACAGGGACCACATATTATTCAGTACATTGTGACAGAAAGCAGGGGGAGAGTAAAATCAAAGTTAGACAAAGAGTATTCTAAGTGTGAAGAAAAATATTTTTATGTGCTGCCTGAACAAAGCCTTAGAAATAGATTTGTTTTCTACATGCCAATCTTTAAGACTGACTAAACACTGACAAATCAGTAACTAATAATCCAGGTAGAGACCAGTGTGAAATAAGCAAACACCTCATGAGAGCGACAGGACTCAAACTGGACTAGCTAAGTTTCCCCCAGCACCTGTATTTCTGTGCTGTGTTTAACAAAGGCTTACTACTTTATTCTTTTCTTTTTTCCTTTCAAGGGAAATGTTTAAATCATTGATCATAATGTCTCTGTCAGGAAACTGGAAATCTCGTGTCTGATGATCATCAGTCTGGTTTATTTCCAAATGTTAGAGCAGATAAAGACAGCACACAAAAAGTGGAAGGTACCCAGCAGGTCACTGAGGCCAAGATTCTAAAAAGATGCCAATGAAGAGATGTTCTGATGGAATCTGGCACTTTAACCTTGAGGTAAATTTTGCTTAGCAAGACTTTTAACTACAGAGGACCACCCCTATTGAGTTATGCCAGGTTGAAAAGTGTCAGCATAGGTTCCTACAGGCAGCAGTATCACAGCCCTCATATTACTAAGAGCTGTATTAGTTTCTGCTTTAGTCTGATAAAGTGCCTGCAATTTCAGAGCAGAAACATCCATCCTCCACCCCTCCATTAACACGAGTTTCAAAATGAGCAACCTATACAGCAATGAAAACAGGGAAATGTGAATAACAAATTACTAACATTTGTTGCTGGTTCTTTAAACATTTTGCCCATTCCAGTTTGAAACCATATTAATCCTATAAACCATGAAGCTCTGGGCAATGAAAGCTAAACAGAGGAGTCTGGCAAGCTCCAGCAGAATTTGGTTGAAAAACTTGCAAATCACAGCCCAACATTACAGAAGGAAAGAGAGGCACAAAATGATGGTACGATAGAGTCAAGGTGACAATGCAATCAGTTAAGTCAGAAAGCAGAGCAGACCTCAGCCCTTGTGCTCTGATCAAGCAATGTCTCTGGCTTGCAGTTGACAGAGCAGAAAAACACAGCAGCACGCAGCACAAATGTTTGATTATCCTTCTTAAAGCGTTCAGTTCAAACTCCAGTCTCAGCTCCATACAGACACATTTCAGGGGCACATCTTCCCATTACCAGGAGCAAAGGAAATAAACCTCTGAAGGTGACTGAAAATAAACTGCCTGTTAGAGAGGGAAAGATCATTATAGCTTTAAAAAAAAAAAAAAAACAAAAAAACTAAGACATTAGGGGCTTTGTTTCACTTCATTTGATGGCAACGCTTCAGAAAGAAAAAAAAAAAAAAAAAACAAACAACCAAAACCAGCAAAACACAACCAACCACACACACACGAAAAAACCACCCAACCAACTAAAGTGGGTTTGTTGGTTTTTTTTTCTTTTCCATTTTCTCTATATAATTCATAATTTTTCTTCCAGCTAGTGCTGTTACGAGGGCCTAATCAACTACAGGATACAAAGTATGTTTCTGTCACCATCAACGCTTTGCAAAGGCAGGAAGGGTGGGGGTGCTTTGTAGAAGCTGTAATTATTTGGTGGAGAAAACACCTAGAGAGATCTTTATACCCAAGATTGCCTTAAACAGCATGTGCGTATCATGTGCATTGTCCAACCTTTTAAATGTCAAAAATCCCACACTGTTTTGTTAAAAAGAGAAACATGTCATGCACCACTAATTGAGTAAATCGATACACCGAGGAGGCCATGAAGGGAATGAAATGTTTTTGACATATACAAGCAGTTGTTTTTACAGTGTGTAAGAGGGGGGAAAAAAACTGCTTGCCCTTTATGCTTTAATTAAGACAACCCCTGGAACACAGGGTGAAAGACCTTTTCTCCACATCCTCCTCACCGTTCTGCTCTTAACTCCCTGCTGCCTGACCATTAGTAGTGGTCAAACACGAAACAAGTCATTGCAGTCTCTCAGAAGGGATTCAACCACCAGTTGGGTTGTCACTAAGCACCAGAGACAGGCTCAGAAATTCTTGAAGAGAAGTATGTGATAGGCTGTTGCTGTAACAGGGGCTTGGTATAGGGTCATAGAATCATAGAATGGTCTAGGTTGGAAGAGACCTCAAAGATCATCCAGTTCCAACCCTCCGCCATAGGCAGGGACACCTCCCACTAGATCAGGATGCTCAAGACCTCATCGAGCCTGGCCCTGAACACATCCAGGGAGGGAGCAGACACAACCTCCCTGGGCAACCTGTTCCAGTGCCTCACCACCCTCATTGTGAAGAATTTCTTCCTAACATCCCGTTCAAATCTCCCCTCCGCCAATTTGAACCCATTGCCCCTCGTCCTGTCATTACAAGACCTTGTGAACAGTCCCTCCCGAGCCCTCCTGTAGGCCCCCCTCAGATACTGGTAGGCTGCTATAAGGTCCAGTGACATGAGCTGTCTGGAGTCTCAAGTAATTTCTTAATTTATGAATTTCTACATTTTCTTGGAGATTCTAAAGCCTTTGTCTCTAGAGAAGTGTTCCAAGGGCATTCTGACAAGATTTTTACAGGCAAATGAATAAGAATGCAGCAATTTAGGCAGAAATTTTCCTCCAGAATCTTTCTCTGGGCTGATGAGCACGCATGAAATAGCCTAAGACATCTTGCTTTGAACACACTGTAAGGAGCTTCATGGAAGCACAGCTTTTGAAGCCACTGAGACTTGCTCTTTCCCAGAGCTTTTCTTTTAGTGCAAATCTCTTTGCCGCAATGCAAAGATGAGCAATCTCCTCTGGCAGCTGAAGCTTTGGGCCTCTGTTGAGTAGCTCTTGCTGCAATACATTTCTACCCTGTGTTTGCCTCTCTCGAGGTCAGGGAGCCAAGGACCATCCCTGTGAACTGTTCTGTTACCAAACAGCAGAGTGCATGTGTGAGGCACTATGTGTTCTGCAACTAGTTTCCCAGTCTCCAGAATCCCTTGCAGAGATTTGTATTCCCTAAGCATGGCAGTGGCTTAGATTAATGCCTTGGAGGTCCCAGCCTGCTTATTTCACACAACCCAGTTTTTAAAGGCACCTTGTGTGGACCAACAAGAAGCCATTTCAGCATTTCAAGAACATTTTCACCCATGGTCTTTTGCTTACTGTCAACTCTGAGATCCACAAGCCGGGACTGAAAGGAGAAGTAGTCTTAAGGTAAACTAGAGCAACCATAAGCTGAGCTCAAGTAAGGCTTTTTAAACTGTCCCTACAGCTAGTCAGATAATGGAATGCTGGATTAAAAAATAACGTGGGATTTTCTTCTGATCAGAAAATGAAATTAGGACACCTGAATCCTGTGAAATGGTGTATGGTCAAGTCAAGAAGATATAATATGGAGATCAAAAGGAGCCACCTGTGGCGCTAAGCTATAGCCAGATAGGACCAAGATGAAACCTTCTTTTCTTCTCCTCCTTAATAAATTTGGGCCTACAGGAGGCAGGTTTAAAGCCCAGTCCTGCTTTCACTGCTAATTTAAGTATTGATCTATAAAAACTTGTAGAGTGCTGTCTACAAGAGACTGCTCACATCAACCTTGGGGTTCTGTTGTTGCCATCTCTGCACATATAATGCTCCTCAGTTACCTGACATTTGTCTGTAAGTTGTTTCCACTCCCATTCAGAGTGCCGGTGACTGCCAATCATTCTTCAATCTGTTCAGGAAGGACATTGCCTCCTTACAATTCTTACACCTTCCCGTGGGTCAGACCCTGAAGTGCTCTCTTTTACATGTCTCACATGAGTAACACCAAAGCTTCCACATCTTTTTCTCTTTAGCACCCAGGTGTCATAAGCAGAAGTATGGAACATTAATTAATGTGGTCAAGATCTGAACCCAGACTTCTGATTTCTAGCCAGAGATCTGAGACAAAGGACAATTTCAGTTCTCCACATGGTAGGGGATTAGAGACGAAATTTAAGTGACTAGTCAGGCAGCAGGCAGAAAAACAGTGCAAAAAACATCTATACTCATTCTCACTTCTGCATGACACAAACCAAGAAATGAACCTGTTGATCTAATGCAGCTCACTATCTGTCAAGCACCTGGTTGTCCTGCCCCTGAGTTTATGCAATTACTTGATGCTGTGACCCTGGAGCGAAATCCTAAAAGACCTTTCCATTTTTATGACTTCAAAGAATAATAGTTCCACTTTAACTTTTAATCCTCTGACTTTTTGTGGCTCGGAGTAACATCAGAAAATCTAATACACTCCATGATCTTAGCAGCCTGGTCTGGAAATCCTTAAGGCAAGGATAAATCAAACCAAGTGATTTTCTTTAACAAGACTTTTCTAAGCATGAATTCTTCCTTCTCTCTATGTATATTTTTCAGAACCATGCAAATCTGTTTGCAATAAGATACAGGCCGTGAACAGACAACAGTTTTTCCAGTATAGTCAAAACTGCTAGGAAGACAACAGTAGCTGACAGAAAATATCAAACTGCCATGAAAACTATGAGAAACTAACCTAGCTGCTCTCTAAATACTTCTATCTCTGCTCGTTGAATTTAAAATTAGCACTTAATGCCTCTTAAGATAACTTTAAAGTTAAGACAATAAATTAAATTAACAGGCATAACTGCAACAGTGTAATTTGAGTAACACACGTTGTGTCTTCTGCAGAGGTCATCTTAATGTAGCAATGTGGATCTTTGTACTAACCTTGCCTTAAGATGAGAAAAATAAAAAATAATACACAAATAAAAATCAATCACTATGAAGAAGATATGAATACTCCATTGTTTTCACACCTTGGGATACAGTGTGAAATGAGAGGTGAAGAAAGAATTCCAGATGATACAGTTAACAAAAGACTTTGTCTGATCTATTTCTATAGCCTCAGTAATAATCACTTCATTCTAAGCCAATCCCAATACAACTTAATGTTTTCTTGAGGGTATTAACAATCACATCCTTCAAATTGTTTAGAAATAGACCTTATTCCAGATGTTTTGGGAGGACAGATCAGATCAGAATCCTTTAAAGAATTGTCCCTCCTGTAAGATTTCCAGTACTTTATCATCCCAGTGAAGACTGGCATCTTGAAATAAGAGCTTGCTTCACAGTTAAGAGTCAGAATTTAGCTCATTCAGTTCATGACTTTGGAGAAGTGACATACTCCACCCTCTTTTTCTTTTATACAATAGCTTCAGTGGTTCATAAAGAATCAGAGGTTTGACTGATAATGGAAATGTTATACAAAAAAGTGCAAGAGTTTACGAGTCCTCTGCCCATGACAAATATATCATCTTGGTTTGTTTCTGTGTTGGTTTGGTTGGTTCGTTGAGTTGGTTTTGGTTTTTCTGGTTGGTTGGTTTTGGGGAGTTTGGTGGTTTTGATTTCGTTTGGGGGCTTTTTGTGTGGTAGGGTTTTTTTCTTTTTCCTGGTTTTTTTTTTTTTTTCCTCCAGTGAGGATCATATAAAAATTCCCTTGTCCCATGGCTAACATCTCCATATAAACAGAGAGATTTGGCATTGAACATATGTCTAAAAAGAATAACACATAAATGTAACCAACAGCTAATTCTCACTGCAGTTCTGTGGATGCAAAGTGGACAATGCTGTTCTGTATGGGCCAAGAACACATTTCTTAATCTGTAAAATTATTCAGTGTACTACAGTCTTATGGCTTCTCTCCTTACTCTCTGGAGCCAAATGACTTCTTTCATACTTCTTTCATACTGGAGGGTAGCATAGAGAGAAAATAAATCTAGTTACTTTTGAGGGAATCCGAATGCTGTCCATCTTAATTGCTGAAATTCAAAAAGTTGTAAAAGGCTTCATCATAAAGCTTTCTGCCATTACCTCCTCTATGCTTCCAGTGAATTCAGTGCTTGGATTTTCCCCCTTCCTTTTATTTCCCATGATAATGAAAGTGAAAAGCAGGAATCAAGATAAAAGTCTAAGTAGGTGTCTCATATCAAACATCGCTGTGCAAAGTCTCTGAAGGCCTCTAGAACTTAGGAGCTGGCACCCTGAGGATAAGAAATGACTCTGAATAATATTGTTCCTACTAAAGTGTTCCAGAAAGCCTATTGAGAAGAAAATAAATTTCATTTCCCTTTCTTTTGTACACTTTAAGGTTCACCACAGAGTATGTTGTGCTTGCAGCCACATCAGTATGTACTTTGAACTGGATCTCACAAGTCAAGCAGGGTTAAAACCAAAGCAGGGCAGGAATTTTTAGTAAACATCTGTATTTGAAAAAAAAAAAAAGCGAATTCAGACTTTTTTTTTTTTTTAATTTCAGAAGAAGCTTGTCTTGATGAAGCTGGAATTTCCAGTTAGTATCTAGACATGACATGCATGCCAACATACCTCATAACCCACCAGTGGGACAATGTGTGGGAAATCTGTGCTGGGCTCTCTTCTGTGTCCATTTCAGACCCGGACCTTTATTTTTTGTGTGGCAGATAAATACATTAAGTATTGGCCTGAGGAATCAGCATAAGGATTGCTTAATTTTGTAGAAAGGCAACAAGTAAGGTCAAAGCCCTCTTGGAACTGAAGCTGGCAAAGGAAGTAAAAGAGAACAAGAAGGACTTCTTCAAACGTATCAGTAGGAAAAGGAAGAATAGGGAAGGTGTGGCCCACTGCTGAAGAAAGAGGCAGCCTTGATAACTGAGGATGCAGAGAAGGTAGATTTGCTTAATGACTTCTTCACTTTGCCCTTTACAGCTAAGGCTGAACTCCCCTATGTACTCCAGAACCTGGATGAAGGAGAGGAAGCCTGCAGGAGGGAATGATCTCCACTGGTCAGTGCAGACTCAGTTAGGGATCAGTTGCACAAATTAAATGTTCGCAAGTTTGTGGGCCCTGACGAGATGCACCCAAGGGTGCTGAGAGAACTGCCTGATGTTATTGCTCTGCCACTCTTCATCATCTTTGCCAAACCGTGGCAGACAGGAGAGGCATCTAAGGACTGGAGGAGAGCCAATGTCACTCCAGTCTTCAAAAAGGGCAAGAAAGAGGTTTCAAGGAACTACAGACCAGTTAGCCCCACCACCATCCCTGGAAAAATGATGGAACAGCTCCTTCTGGAGAGCATCTCAAGGCACCTGGAAAAGAAGGTTATCAGGAGCAGGCAGCATGGATTTACCAAGGGAAAATCATGCTTGACTAACCTGATAACATTCCACAAAGACATAATTGAATGGGCAGATTCAGAGAGACCAGTGGGTGCTTGACCTTAGCAAGGCCTTTGATACTGTCTCCCAGGACATCCTAATGAGCGAGCTCAGGAACTGTGGGATGGAAGAGGAGACAGTGAGGTGGAGTAGGAAATTGTTACAAGATAGAGTTCAGAGAGTGGTGATCAATGGTGCCAAGTCCAGCTGGAGAGCTGTAACTAGTGGAGTCACCCAGGGATCAGTGCTGGGTCTGGATCTGCTGTTCAACATTCAATGACATTGATGAGGGGACAGAGTCTGCTCAGCAAGTTTGCTGATGACACCAAACTGGGAGGCTTGGCTGATTCAGCTGAAAGCTCTGTGGCCAAACAGCGAGACCTGGACAGACTGCAGAGCTGGGCACAGAGGAACCCATTGAGGTTCAACAAGGACAAGTGCAGAGTCCTGCATCTGGAGAGGAATAATAAACTGCAGCAGCAGAGGTTGGGAGGTGATCTGCTGGAGGGCAACCCTGTGGAGAGGGACCTGGGAGTCTTGGTGGATAACAAGAAGGCCAATGGGATCCTGGGGTATAATGAGTAGAGTGTATCTAACAGATCAAGAGAGGTTCTCCTTCCCCTCTAATCTGCCCTAGTGAGATTCATCTTGAGTACTGCATTCAGTTTTGGGCTCCCCAGTTTAAAAGGGACAGGGATTTGCTGGAGACGGTCTAGCAGAGGGCTATGAGAATGATTAGGGTACTGGAGCACTGCCTTATGAGGAGAGGCTGAGGGACCTGAGGCTTTTTAGTATGGAGAAGTGAAGACTGAGAGGGGATTTAATAAATGTTTATAAATATCTGAGGCCTGGGTGTCAGGAGGTGGGGGACAGTTTCTGCTCAATTGCACCCTGTGATAGGACAAGGAGCAATGGATGTAAGCTGCAGCACAGGAGGTTCCACCTTAACACAAGGGGGAACTTCTTTACTGTAAGGTTCACAAAGCACTGGAACAGGCTGCCCAGAGAGGTTATGGAGTCTCCTTCTCTGGAGGCTTTCAAGGCTCCTCTGGATATGTTCCTTTGTGACCTGAGCTCAATTATGGTCCTGCTCTGGCAGGGGTGTTGGACTCCCTTCTAACCCCTGTGATTCACATAATAAAGGGGAAAAAAAATCTGAGAAGCAGCACATATCCTTACAAACACATCATATATGGCAGACACTGAAGCTGAGATCCTTGTGGCAGAGCTAAAGTATTGACCAAGAGTCTCACAGGCTGAGGTCACATATTGTTTTGCAGGTAGGAACTTCCTTGCCTGCTGTACACCTGCCCACTACACATACTTCCTTCCACCAGGTTATACTGGTCATTCTTCACCAACATCTTCAGAAAGTTATGTAAGCAGAAAGCTTTGGTATTTTCTAAAAACACAATGGTCTGAAGAAACTACCTAACTCAACTCCAACCAGAAACTATCCACCACCTTCATAGCTGCTTCTAAAAATGCTGGAGACTCTGAAGGTAATTTAGTGGTTTTTAAACCAACTAATTGGTAGGAGAAATGAATTGCCCTTTGATTGAGGACTGAAAGTCAAGATCATTAATCCTGCATTAAGTCTGCACTGTTGAAAGAAGCAGGGCATAAACCTTCCTCTTCCAAAGAGGTCATCACCCTCTGAACCATGATCTTGTGGTTCCTCTGATTTTGACTCCTAGAGTGGTGAAGGGAAGGGTAAGGGGGGAAAAATTCAAATCAAATACAACTGATTCTACCAAAAAAAATTTAGAAGACTAAAAGGCATTTCTGGCAAGAACAATTTCATGTAAAACAGAGATAGAAAAATAAACCCCACTTCATTTCATAACAATTATTGAGCAATCCTTTAGGGTTTTTTTTCAAAATCTACACTTTTTCTGAAATTTAGCACTTGTCAGGTTGCGTTTTAATGTTTGATTTTTCACTGGCTCTATTTAGTACATCCATCTGCAAAATGCTGTAGGCTTATTTGAGGGGAAGAGCTTACGCATATGAAATGATTTTTATGTATGTGCTTATTAAAGAGGCAAATTGCAAAGTCGCATCCAGTGTGTCAATACTATTTCTTCTAGAGCATAAATTAATCTGATGTTAAAAACTATCTTTGCTATTCTATGATCATTAATCGCTTCCTGTGTGTTCAAACGTTAGAAATACACACATGCTTTACTTGAGGTACTATAGTTAGGCTTAATTGTAAGCTTCAAAATTCAAAGAAATTGCTTTAGTTGCTTTGGGTGAACTGATTTGGAAATTATAAGCATCACTACCCACCCTTGTTAGCTGCCTTGATATAGGGAATTAGAGGTTTTTCTCTTAAAAAAAAACCAAAACATTTAAAGCTACTTATTATAGGTAACAGAAAGAAACTTCTGAAAAGCTTATGCTCTTTCTTTTTCATGTTAACCATGGAGTGCACTTTCCAAACTGTTTGAAGCAGCAGCAGCAGCAGACTTCTAAAGGCTGAGTAACATACTACAAGCAAGCATAATTCCATGTAACAGCCTACTCATTGAACACAAAGTAAGAAGCATATTTCAGATTATTAGGCACACAGTTACATTACTGAACTTGATGAGTTTTGGAAGTACATAAGACAACAAATGCCTCCCTATATTAAATAAATCTGTATTATTTGATTTGAAGATTCCTCAACTAGAGAGTTACTTGGACAAAAATAGGATTTAATTTCCTTGTGTCTGATTCTATTTATTTCATCCTCATTTTTTACCAAGTCTAGAAACATTGACGCCTCTAGTGGGAAGCTATTTCTAGAGATTCAGTAATTGTGAACACAAGAGAGGCTCATGCAGGCATCTAATTGCTAACATATCTGGGGTACTGGAAACACCCATGGAAACACTCTTACACCACAGCAAGGTGATATTATCTAGCACAGTTTAGACCACAGTGAATGGAAGTTAAATTAATTGCATTACTTTTCTTTTGACCCATCAGTCAGGAACAGTTACTGCAGCCCAGCTGATGTGCAGCAAGCTGAGTGCAAATCCATACCTCACAGCCACATCACAGGTGGTGCAAATTAGTATGGTGTAGTAATCCTTGCATCACCAGCACAAGGCAGTTGAAAATCCAATCTTCATCCTGCTTATCTGGACCTGATCCAGGCCTGCAAACACTCCCAGGCTGTAACTTCCTTGGGCAGAAAACTGCCAGGTAGCTGCTCAGCAGCAGCTTCTTTCAGATCCCTCAGGCTGTCTGTGTGCAAACACAGGCCACATGAAATAACTGATGCTGCAACCACCATCCAACTCCAAGCAACACACATCTCACCAGCATTTCATAAAACACCAAATCTGGGGCCAGCTGTGAAATGCTGCTACTGTGCCATTTAACGTTACATAAGCAACTTCTCATTGAAACAAGCAATTTACACAGCACTCTTCCCTGAAAGAAGAAAGAGAAGGCGGACAGCATCCCTCCACTCCTCTGGCTTCTGTTGCTGGATAATTATTCATACGCAGTTTATCAGTTAATTACACATGTCCCTTGGCACTTAAAGATGTAGGATACTTTATTTAATGGCTAGTAAAGTAAATACACAGGCCTCCTCTGGTCCCTCTGCTCTAACAGAGCTTTTCTGTTTCCATCCTCATGCTGTCAGCCCCAAAGGTTAAAGACCCCAGGCCAGCTGGCTGTTACCTTGTTGCACACAGAAGGCAGGCTCATACCTCACATGATGACACAGGCCTCCTAATAATTCTGCATTAGTGCTACAAATTATTTGCTTCAGAGATGGATGATGACCTTGATCTGTTCAGAGTGTGTGTGGATGCCTCATTCCTCAAAGTGTTTAAAACCAGTCTGGATGAGGCTTTGAGCAACCTGCCCATAGCAAGGGGTTGGGAACTAGATGATCTTCCAACTCAAGCCATTCTATGATCCTATGAATGCAGCTTCTGTTTCCAGCTTTAGGATTATGCTTAGATAATTGAGTATGAAGCTTCTTTCATCATGGGATTACTCAGAAAAAGATTAAGCGAATCAGCAAGTAGCATGGAGGCAGCACACAAATTGAGGTTCTTTGAACTCCCAGGTGGACATCATTGTTTTGAAAGTTTTTCAAGCCCTACCTCTTATTTCTCTAATCTAAAGCCACTTCATTTATGAATGAGGGCATCCCTGAGTTTATTCCTGTAGATTAGCTCTGTCCCAAGTAGTATTTATTACTGAGGAACCTTTAAAGTTTCCAGCCTCCAAACACTAGGAAGACGTATTTACTTATGCCTTTAACAAGTGGGCACTTGTGCTATTCAAGGAGAATTTTATCTAAATCAAACACTTGCATCTCTAAGCCCTCTTTGGAGTTATGCCCCAGAACACCTATGATTTTGGTAATGGAGGAACTTTAGAGCAGAGTTGTGGTGGTTCAGCAGTTCCCCATCCCCCCCCATCCACCACTTTGAAATAACCCAGGCTAGAACTCAGTCATCTAAAAATTAAGGAAATGAAGCTTTATATTTACAGCTTTGCACAATATACAAGCAGATACTTGCAATATATAACAGATGTTTACAGGTATATACAGTAAAAAAGGTAGTACAGAAACACCACACCCCTCTCAAAGACCAGAGGCTCTAAGAGTGGTTTTCATCCACCGTAACGCTTTCCCCCCATTTCCCAATCTTACCTCACTATCTGTTTTACGTGCCAGATGAGTGAAGGTAGATTGGCCAGGGGGACTAGCAGCAGGAAATTAGTTAATGAAGTTATTCAGATCCAGCTAAGAAAGGCAGGGAGAGAGAGACATGCAACAGCAATCATAGCTTAGACAGCTCAAAGGGGTCTGTCCTATCTTTGTTTTGATTCTAACTTTATACCATTTCAGTAAACAAATGAGTAAAGGAGACCCTGGAATGTTTTTCTTTCTCAGCCTATAGTCTAATTTCTCATTCAAATCCTCCAATTTGTTCAAACCAGCATAAGAGTAGAAACTTGAACCTGCTGCTCTTTTTCTAGCTGGTAGCGAAACCATTTGCCCATCAGTTATCTGCACTGCCCGAATTGACCAGCCTACATGAGTGGGAATTTATCTGCTTCTCTTCGTATTAGAAGCATTTCTGCATCAGTTGAGGATAAACATAGAAACCATCCAAAGCCAGCAAGACTACAGCAGCACAGAACATAATGAGTTATTTTTTACAGCTTACGAACTAAAAAGGGGTCAAAACTAGATAGGGCACCTCAACTTGAGGTACTCTGTCTTTTGAGCCTGATAGAATTCCTAACTTCAAGCTTCTCAGTGCACCCACGTGGTTGGTTTGTTTTTCATAGCAAATGAAAGAATAGTCCAAACACTTCTATAAAGCAGCCCATTTGAGGTGGCTTATGGCTCACAATTAGATTAGTATGAAACTGTAACGTATGACATAAGAGGATTCTTTTTTAAATTGTCTGAAATGAGGAAAACATTGAATTAACTATTATGCTGGTTTTAAGACATTTAATAAGTAGCACTGGGACATTATGGCTTATGGCTTTACATGGTGGCTAAGTTTCTGATAGATGAAGCAATCTTTAAATACATTATTTTACTAATTAGGCAGATCTGGAAATTCTGTTATTTGGAGCAGAGATTGAAAAAATCTTCTCCCCCCCCAACACACTTTCTGGAAAGTGACTTGCAAGTTCAAACTGCTCTGGAGACAAAACAGAAAACCAGAAACTCAGGACATAAGCCTGAGTCTGAACTGTGTTGTGAATCCCTTCCTATCACATTTGGAAAGTTATCTGACTCACTAAAAAATGAACTACAATGCCAGCACTCAGAGGGTGACCAAAGGCTTTTAAGCACCTAATCTCTCCTACTTTGATATATTTGCACTTGTTAGTAAAGTGTGCATCATGCCACCCTTTGCCACTGGTCCAGAGCAATTGACTTATTCTTGCTACCAAAAGTGGAAACAGCAAACATTTCTGCTGTCATGGTAAAAATATCCTGGTGTTACACTTGGACCTTATACATCTAAATACCTAGCTAATGGGTAGGTAGCACATATGAAATAATGCAGGGGATCTATGCTGGTTTGAGGCTAATTGGAACATGTTAATGAGAAAAATTAGATTATAGGCTGTGAAAAGAAAACAATGGTGATGACCACTTCATTCACAGGTTTACCAAGATGTACAAAAGCAGGGACATAATCATAGATAGGACAGAGTTGCTCTGGTCTGAGCTCTGGCTGTTGGTCTTTCTCTCTCCTTGCCTTCTAGTTGGATTTGTGTAACCCAATTAATCAATTCTGCTTCTAACCTCCCTGGCCAATCTTTCCTGTTTACCTTGCATGTAAGGTAGATTCTGGGATAAGATTAGGAGGTGGGGGGAAGGTGGAAGGGTGGTTGGGAACCCCTCTTGCAGACTCTGATCTCTGTGAGGAGCATCGTGTTTCTGTATTACCTTTAACTTGCATATTTCTCTATATAGCTGTAAATATTTGTAATATTTTGTAAATATCTGCTTGTCTGTTGTGCTAAGCTGTAAACATAAAACTTAATTCCTTAAATTCCAGCCAGCTGAGTCTAGTCTGGGTGAATTCAAACTTGGGGGGGAGGAGTTCCTAAACCAGCACAGTTATAGGTCAAATAAAAACATTCTGAATCTGTATTATTTCTTTCATTTAATTGTGCATCAGTTCTACTGAAAAAGTTTGCATCTTTCACATCCACATTTATCTGTTCCTGCTGCAGTGGCACCAGTTTCCCCCTGATCCCAGCCAAGTTTGCACATATACCTTTGGGGAAAGAGACTTCGAGTGCTTTCATAGAAAGGCAGGAGAGGCCTAACTGTAGACGCTGAGAGAAAGAAAAATGAGAGCTTATATAGTGTCTTGATTAACAGTTGTCTGACCAGGTAGCTCTGTTTCTAGAGAAACAAATAGAATCATACAAACATCTAGGTTGGAAAAGATCTTTAGGATCATTGAGATGAACTTAATATTGCCAAATCCACCACTAAATCATATCCCCAAGTGTCACATCTACACATGATTTAAATACCTCCAAGAATGGTGACTCCACCACTTCCATAGGCAGTTCCAGTGCTTGGTAACCCTTTTGGTAAAGAATTTATTACTAGCATCCAGCCTAAACCTCCCCGGTATAATTTGAAGCTATTTCCTCTCATCTAATGACTTGTTAGTAGTATCAGAGTCCTCAGATCCTTTGACACAGCATGTTAAGGAAAAGGGAAGACAGCATTAGGAGCACAGCTGTAATAGGCCAGCATTAATTTACCAGATTTTGTATTGGTGTAGAGATGTTTCACCATAGTTCAAAGCTCACTGTGAAAGACAAAGTAATTTCTGGAATAAATTATAAAATATCCTATTCTGCTTTCACTTGTTTTGTAACTTTGGGCCTTTTCCATACTTAAAACGATGTTATCAGAAACAAGACCACACGGGGGGGAAAAAAATATTATACACANCAGAAAAAAAAAAAAAAAGATAGGAGTCCTGCATTTCTCCTGCTCTTGAGAAAGCAGAGAGGAGGGTATTATTCAAAGAGAAGCAAGTGGAGGAGGGAATCATTCAAAGAGAAGTAAGTGGATGAGTGTTTCCTGTAGCACTTTGCTTACTCAAAACAGTACAGCAGGACACAAAGAATCCAAGATCTTTGTGGTGGAGACAAGCCTTTGTCTGAAAAGGTGGAGAAGATTATAGGAAGTAGGTGGTAATTTTTAAATGGGCATTTAAATTTGATTCCAATAAGGAGAAACTAATGAGTACTAAAAGGTGGAAATTATCATAACACATCAGAGTAAGGGAAAAGAGAGCAGGAGAATGAGGAAAAGGAAGCAGAAAGGGAAGCAGAAACAAACAAATAGCAAGACCATTTAGAACTCTGAGGCACAGTCTCTTGGGAAGATAATCTAAGGTGGAGAGGAATGCAGGAGAACTGGTAGTGCTGAAAGGGTCTGCATCAATAGCACAGTAACAGTCTAACCAAAGTACAAAGATAGTGAACATAGCTTGAAACCAGTATGGTTACATTGGAAACACTTTAAAGACCAGACAATGAGAAAGCAACTGTACAGAAAGTGTGAACCAGGACAGGCAACTAAGAAAGATTGTAAAGGAATAGCAGGAGCATGCAGAGATAAATCAGAAAGACTGAGGCATAAGATGAATTACAACTAACAAGGATATAAAGGCAACAAAGAAGGCTCTATAAATACACTGAAAATAAGAGAAGAGCAAAGAAAAGCATAAGCCCATCAGTCAAGACAGAGAAGAACCAGTCTGATGATGCTGAGAATGCAATATTATCTCTGTCACAACCTCCAGAATAAAAGGTTAGTTGACAACCAATTCTAATAAGGAGACGAGAGAGTTGAATAGACTAGGGAATGAGTTGAAGGCTGGTAAGATGAGTTAGAGTTTGCCAGCCCAAAGATACAAGACCACAGTAAATTCAAGTGTGAATTTACTCCACAATCCTGCACCAACCAGCACCTGCTTTAAAAGGAATGCACAGCTGTATTCACAGAGTAAGTTGGGAGGCATGGTGTATTGTTCCAGAACCTGCCTAGTCTTTGACCTTGGCAAGGAGGTGGCAGTGACAGACCCAAGATATTCTGAAAATGAAAGAAGGAATCTACTCACACAGACAAATTTCAGCACTCTTAAGGGATCATTTCTTCCTGGCCAATTCCTTGAATTTATTCAACTGAATAGATTCCTTGAATCTATACAAAGGACCTGCATTAGGGCCCCACAGCTACCAACTCTGTGCAAATTGGTAATACCAGCTTCAGTCTGAAAACTTCCATGAAGGCTAGACCTGAAATTAAAAATTAAAATACAAGCAAGAGTGCCTATAGCTAGAAACATGACCTCTTGGTGTCATGGGATGTGAACCCAATGGCTTCCACTGCTCTATCAAGATACAGACAACCTCTTATGCTCCAACATCTTGTCATCCCTCTCCTGGCTGACCAGGATATGTCCCTGCCTACCATCCTCTGTATGGCAGAGACTAGATGAAGTGCATGTTCTCAGCACTCCAGGCTTTAACTACCCTGTATTAATAACACAGATTCTTCTTTCTGCAACACAAAGTGACTCTGCATCATTTGCTGGTGAAGGAAATTATAGCTTGGCATCTGTTCTTTTCGCTGCCAGAACCAGATTGCTCATCTTATTATATCTCTACAAAATTGCTCAAGATCTGCAAGGAGAAATTTGATTTTCAATATGGCCTTTTGCTGTTTTAATAGGCACACTTAAGATCATGAAAAGCACCATGCCAGTTCCAAACGCATCACAGCTCTTTTGCAGGAACAACCATTGTAAGGGCACTACGAAATAAAACTGAGGAGCTTCGAAAAATAGCATCCTAACAGTGATATTAAGATCTTCTTGTTCAAGAAGCTTTGTACAATGCTGTCACATTTCAGCTCAGCTAGGAACAAATGCATAACTTACCCCTAGATGGTGAGTGAGCTGAGCACAGCGAAGCACATCCTCACATCACAAAAAGAGGAAGACGTTTTGTAGCTATTCCCTCCTCCTGCAGTTTCTCTACTCACAAGTGGACAAACTACCAAAGCCAAGATTTCCAATGGAGCCATCACAGTTGTTAGGGGCACTAGAGAACAGCATTCACACTTTTAAAAATGTGGCACAATGACACAGGTACAAAAGAAGAGGCACCCTGACAGCTAGAATTGATATTCCTGTTCATTGTTGCCCCTGTTAAGGGGTCATAGGGAACACCCTGTCAGGAAGAGGTATATTCCATTGAACAGAAGTTATCTTAAATCAATAGAGAAGATCATTCCTGACTATTTTTCTGTTGCCACACCTTGACAGAAAGATAAGGGTGACAACCACCTGCTGGGTTACACATGGCTTTCCTCAGCTTCATGCTATGAATCAACAGAAATAAAGCCGCAAGAGGTAAGTGTCTGTGGAAAATAGCATAGCCTTGCAGATAATGTGCCTTCTGCACAAAGTTCACAGAACTAGTGAACATCTCCATTACCAGAAGTAATTTCAATTTCTTTATAGGGCAGTCCAGCTGTTGTGCTAGCCAAATGGCAGACAGAGAATCAATTATCCACCTGGTACTCCTACCATTTCCTTGCACCTCAGGTACTAGTGACCCTCCACCACAAACCTACACAGCTCAAAGACAGCCTGGAGCTGGCCATGTCTGAGAAGCATTTCCAAGAGGCAACACCTGCACACAGATTCAGGAGCTGTAGGCAAACTCAAAACAGAGTCCTGTTCCTGTGCACAATGATCAGCCTTAGGCTTCTGCTGAAAGCACCAAAATGCAAAAATCACAAGAAGAAAAATCATCTGACTTCTGAGTCAAACTGTCACACCCACCCTACACTTACAACTCTGATTTAAGTCTCTCCCCTTTCCCTAGTCCTGCTCAGTCAGGCCTCAGTACACTCCTGAATGGAGAACCAGAAACCTGCTATGATGTTCTAAAACAAAACTACCATGAGGTTCTAAAAGGAAATGTTAATCCTCAAATAGGCATATTCACATTGCTGAGAAACCTGTCTAGAGACCTCTTCTGTTACCTTCTTGCATCCCCCAGTTCAGCAGGTACATCCACCTCAATGACACTCATGATTAATAATGTTTCCTTGCAGGTCATTATAGAGTGGCTGAGCACAGACAGTTTTCCTCCTTGTGCTCAAGCATCACAGGACCAACGCAGAGGATATTTTCACCTCCAAAAGCCAGGGGAGGAACAGCTAGAGCAACCTCAGATCAACCAGGGTGAGAAGTACTTCAGCCTATGGAGATGTAGTGTCTATCCAACAGGCTCACTGTGCATCTTAACTACAGTTACTGTGCTGCTTTGATACATAAATCATACATTAGCACTTTTGTTCTCTGTCTGCAGGGCACACATAACTAAACAACATAGTGCAGAATTTGCTTTGGCTCAGTAGCAGAGCTGCTATTCTAAGGACATTCATTAAGTGGAAGTGGTGAAGGGAAACAGACACAGCACAGTGGATATTTCCCTTCTAACTGCCAGTGAATCTTTGGAAGCCTTCTTACTTTTGCTCATTTTTAGCATCTAGGACTGCATATAGACACTGTGTTGAGAACCTTTCCAGATTTACTGAAGTTTTCCCATTCCTTACCAGAAACTCTTTCCCCAGTTTCCTTCCCAGTTACCTGAAAATAACAAAGACAGGGATTGCTGTCTGCCACTATGGTTATGCACC
>VWZI01001714.1:365928-390039 GCA_013396835.1 Psilopogon haemacephalus | reverse complement strand
TTTTTTTTTTTTTTTTTTTTTGTAAGACATCTGTGCTGATTTGAGGCTAATTGGAATATTTTAATGAGAGAAATTAGATCATTGGTTGTAACAAAAATACCCCAAAACTATTAAAAAGTCTATATCATTCATTGCCTTGCTGAGAGGGATAAAAAGCTAACATGTCAACAGTTTCTCCCACTTGGTTCCACAATGCTGCTCCTGTTCACTTCCTCCTTCACTTCACTCCAATATCTCTTCACTAACCTTGGCTAGCACAGAAAACAATGTCAGCTTTGCTGGTTGTATTGTTTGTCTATTTGGGAAAGTAGGAGAAAAAGAAGGTACCCTTGAGCCCTTCTGAGCAGCTTTATCTGTCTGGGAGGGAGTTTACAGTTCTGTATTATTTCTAATTTGTACATAATTGTAAGTATTTGTAAATATTGTATATAGATATGCTTGTAAGTTTTGCTTTCCTGTAAATAGAGCTTCATCTTACTTCCAAGCCCTCTGAGCTAGTCTGCTGAATTTCAATAGTGGGGCGGAAGAGTTTCTAACCTATCACAACATTGTTATTCTCCCAGTCTTCCAGCATTTTATATTCACAGATCACTCATTCATCAGTTCTATCTCTCTTCATCGTTTGTCTTTGCTGGCTAAAATGTCTGCTACTGCTTCTCTCAGATCACTCCAAGTCATGCAGTAGTTTGTCCCTTCCGATGCATGCATAAACCCTGTGTCACTGTTGTGATGGAAGGCTAATTAATTGATACAATATATTATTTTGTTCAAAATTAATATTGTTTATCATAAATTTTTGTATTCAGAACTCTCACCACCCCAACCACTAATTTTAATAATAATCAGGTTCTTCTGCAATGGTCATGGAAACATTATACAAAAATGAATAACTGGATCTAGAAATAGCTAGCAAAAATATATAAACATTAAATTGAACTAGAAGAGAAGGTTCTTGTAGTTAGTAAACCACTTGCCCACTAGATGGACTCAAGGAAGCTCCTTTCTTCTTATGGCAGAAGGCAATTAGTGAATTACAAGAGGGTTTAAGTATTTACTCATAAAATATTATCTCTTCTGACTCACGGGGCTAGCTACAGCTTCAGACAGTACCCAAACACTTGCAGGGAATTCTGTTCATGTCGTGTTGGCCACTGAGATTTCTGATTCTTCCCAGGATGCTGGGGAAAGGGACAGACAACCTATGACCTTATCCTGATTTCTCTGGATGATCTGTGTGTCTCCAGGACTTCCTGTCTTGGCAAGGGACTTTCAGGTATAGGCAGGATGTCTTGTGATGTGCAGTCTCAGCATGGATGTCACGCTGGCTATGCAGGGCTATCACGTGGAGGCATTTAGAGCCTGTTCCTGGTAAACCTGAGGCAGGCAGTTTCCAGGCAGTTCAGCAGAGCTCAGTTATAGCTTAGTAAAGCATAATGCTATAAAGTATGGCAGCATGCAGCAGAAAGCAAGCATGAATACAACAACAGAGCATGTTGCATTACCTGCTCGTCTCTTTTTATCAATGCAGCCTGAGACTAATGGGTCTTTGGATATAGAATAGCCAATCAAAATGGCAGTTAGCCAAGCTTGACCATATTAGGTGAAGCCATAGGCTTGCTTTATCCAAATTTGGGAAAGCTATAAGCCTTGAACAAGGCAGGCACAAGCCAAGTGTTTACCACAGGATGTAAACAGGAGCAAAACAAGTCTCGGCAAGCCAGGGTCTCTCAGGCTCCACGGCTCCAGGTTCTTTGTCCTCTTTCCTGTGGTCACTTCTGCCCATAGCAGAAGAACAGAGAGCAGAGAAACATGCCTGGGCAAGCCAGGACATGTATAAACCTATTTTGACGTATTAGGCCTGTCACAACAACTGTGAACAGGCTAGGTGCAGTGTGCAGAAATCTCCTTTCAGAACAAAATTTGTGCTTTATAATGCAAATGAATTTCAGTTGCTCTATAGTGCCAATGAATCTGAACCTACAGCCAGAAGATCAGTGGTCCTACTCCAATGCCATTTCCTTATGGCAATTTGACAACCTGGTAATACTGAACAGAACATGTAGGCATTGAAATAATTAACATTAAAACATTAGGAGACTCACAGTAGCTGCAACTTCAAGTGGTATTTGCCAAGGTTGTGCTGGTCAAATTAAAAGCAGCAGATTGCATTTACTAAGAAGCTCTAAGGACTCTTGTAAGAAGTTTGAGAAGAGAGCTGAGCTATGTTCATTGGGACCAATTCCAACCAAGGCTCAGCCTATGCAATCCACCTAAGTGTTAGAGGGACTGGTGATGCTCAGAAGTTCACAGCAACCAGGTTTGAAGACTCTGGAAACAAACAAGCCCAACATAAAACACACACAAAGAAATGCGCACACAGACACACACACACAAAACAAAACATAAGGTGATTTAAATAGTTTCAAAAAGTAAAATTCAGTTTTAGGATGGTAATCTGAAAATCTGAATTAGGATGAGTCATGCATTCCCCCCCCGCCCTTCTTCAAATACAAATGCATGTCTAATGTACTTAAAGTTTCTTCTATTGCCAGGCTGGTTTACTAGCAGATGTACAAAGGGAAAGGGATGACAAAGAAACTATAGCAAGACAATTCTCAGTACTTGAAATCCTAAGTATGGCAGCACTGTAGAGGTAGCAATAATCCACATATCCTAAATGGTACAGAAAGAGGCAAGGAGAAGTGTGAATAGTGAGGCAGAACAAGAAAGAAAAAGGATACCCTCCATTGTTACTGGGATATAAAGAGATAGATGCAAGATCCAGCTGTATTTGTCTCACTGTGTTGATCTCCAACTACCTTGATGTTCTGCCAGTGCAGGCAAGGTTTTGGTCTTGTGAATATCTTAATCATCATTCAGTTTCCTCCAATGGAAAATATTTCCAGGCACCAAGAATACCAAAACAAAACCATCATGTTTTTCCACTTTCCCTGGTCACATGCCTGATTCCCAGTTAGGACATCTGAGAACTTAAGCAGCACAGGAAACTTGATAGATGGAAAATACACGAGTAAGGGAAAAGGATTATCACAAAGCTTCCTGTCTGTTTTGCATGACCAGANTAAAAAAAAAAAAAAAAAAAAATCTGTCTTCCTATCTGTGTCTTTAAAAAGCCCTGAGGAGAATGCAGAAAGTTGGCACAACTCAGCCCATAGATGTAGGGGCAACAATGAATTACCATAGCTTTGTAAGAACAGCTTGCAAGGCCAGGTCTCAATAATATCCTTCTTGGGAGACAGAACTCAAGGCCTTATCGGTAAAGCAGAAATGAAGTTTGTTTGGGGCTCTACAAGCCCCATATCCATTCTATCTTCTACAGCATGAAAGCTTTCTCATGGCCAAGATTCCTGGAAGCTCAACTCACTGAAAGTAAATAATTTTTTTTCAGTAGCACTACTTGCTTCACACAGTCTTATTCCTAATGACTAGAAGTTGTTGCTCACAGAACAGTAGGTATGAGATATGGAAGGAAACCAAAAGATCAGTTAGGTCATTAATTGTCAACAGAAGATTAGCCCTTAGAGCATTTTTTTTTTCATTTCTCCAGTTAACTTTTCAAACAACCCCATCACTTCCCTTGATTAAATTACCCACAGCTTGTTAAAAATGTCTCACCAGGATGGTTTCAATTCTTTC
The DNA here is from genome assembly GCA_013396835.1 of Psilopogon haemacephalus. Classification (NCBI taxonomy): domain Eukaryota; kingdom Metazoa; phylum Chordata; class Aves; order Piciformes; family Megalaimidae; genus Psilopogon; species Psilopogon haemacephalus. Next base: position 386,382 of record VWZI01001714.1, on the reverse strand, counting down.
CAGGCTACCATTTCCCCTTTTCTCAATTTTATGTTTCTGCACTCAACAGCCTTTTGTGGCCTGCTTTGTAGGCCATTCCCCAGCATGCAACCTTTCCTATACTCAATCACAGAAACCATAGCCAGCATTTTCATCCTTCACTAGCATCTTCTCCCAGCCCTTTACATTTGGAGAAAAGTGGTAGATTCTTTTGGGATGCCTTTTCCCTGAACTCCTCTCCTGCCTGTCTCTATATTCTATCCTGCTGTATTTGAAAAGCTCAGACTGGCACACTGATCTGCTGATAGAAATAGGACAAAAAGGCATAGCACACTATGGAATGAAATCAGTTGTACCCAGTTCCTTCTACAGGGGAAAACACAAGTATTTTTCTTCTCTGGTGAAGCTGTTCGCTCCTCTCTCAGTAAAAGCTATCCTTTGAATGCACTTCTGCCTACCTAGCAGATACATCAGGCTAACCTCTGGTATAGATCAAAAACACAAGCATGAACACATAAAAAAACAATTCCAAGCAAGGGTGTTCCACTATTACTACATCCAGCCACAGCAGAGGTTTGAATCACAAAGAACCACTCCTGTTTCTGGATCAAGTCTCAACTGTCCTATGTGCTGAAGTGGAGTGCAGCTCCAATAATGATTTGTGAGACAAATGATAGCAATGAGGGGCCTGGGCTTTCCTTTGCTAGATGCAAAAAAACACAGCTGAAGAGTGGCTGCACAGTGGAGGAATTGGTGGAGATAGCAAGTCCAATCTGAAGGCCGGAAATCTGAGATAGACATAAGAGATCACATAATGCAGAGTCCAAAATTACCTCATAAGAAGTGTTTATTCTGGTTTTGCTTAAGTGGGATATAAAGAGCAATTTCTTAGTGCAGAATCTAACAGAGCTGCCACCTGTAATTACAAGCAGAGGAGAGCAGCAGATAGTGCAGCAGGGCTGATAGATATCCTCAGGCAAAGACTCCTAAGGGAGACAGATCTCAAGACCACTGCCTGCTGACTTGCCCAAGTAGAAACACTGCAAAATACACAATAAATTACTCCAACCTCACTGAAGCAGGAATCATGTGAGATTTATATCTGATGAAGGTCTGGCCAGGTGAGCACCACCACACCGGTGATTCCTCACAGCTCCACTGACTTCAGAGTGGCTTGCACCGGTCAGAGCATATCTGGGCAAGGATGAGCATGAGAATGGACTTATTCTGCTGTGTATGTCCACAATAAGCAGCTTTGTTCAGCTGGAGAAGAAAAAATCCCCAGCAGTTTTGCCATGACTGGAGAGCTACAGGCTCTCTAGGAAAGTCCAGAGGTGGTTCAGCCTCGGGTAGTGACTGAGCTTTCTACAGAGGGTAAATAACATCTTCCTCCTTTTCTGCTCCTACTTGAACAGGAGTTTAGGATCACGAGCAACAGAAATCTGGTCCTGACTATGCCTGCTACACCTTTTCCTCCAACCGATAGAGGAGGCCTCATTAATGCAGTTTTACACCACACCATCATTATCTCTCTTGACTTTCAATGGCTTTGAGCTACAAGCACACACCTTGAAGAGCCGAGCTTTTTGCATGCCTGATAAACTCAATTTTAAACTGATTATTGAAATTTCCAAGCTGTTCATGCAACGGCTGCCAGCTGAAGCTGTGCTCTCTTCACTGCTTAATCTTCACTTACAGTGTTAGAATTTGTTTGTTCTTTCCCACTGCATTCTCTGTTCCCAGCTGTGCGTTCCCAAGATCTCACACACACCTCTCTTCCCACCTCCACCGAGCACACTGCTTACAGCATTTCTGGAAATGAATCATTCATGAGTGAGCTTATTTGTTTCAAGTGATAAACAAAACAAAACAAAACCAAAAAATAACCACCACAAAAGGAACAACTCAATTACTGTTTACCTGATGACAAAGGTAGAGTATCTTTTATACTTTTTAGTGCAGCAAAAGAGTAATTTCATATTTAATTCTTCTTCACTTCCTTTCCTGACCTCTGCAGCAACAGTAAGTAGTAACCATTTCTCTACTCTGCCAGAAGCATTTGCATTTTAGATGAAAGCTATCCCAATTAAAGTTTAAGTACAAAATATAAACATCAAGGTGCATCCACCATATCCAGCAAAGGGGATGGGAATCTTTCACCACCACACCATCACCTATGGCTTCAAGAAATGTATGGATTTACCTGAGCTGTAAGACCAGTGTTTCAGCAAGAAATTCCCACACCTTTACCATGCCAGACAAGCCTCTCCTTTAACTTACCACCAACTGCTTAACCAAGAGGGAGAGAGAAGAGGAACTCTAAGCTCTCCACCCAGAAACATACTCCATATTGCTAACCCCCTGCTCCTCCTCCACATTTCAAACCTGAAGGATGTTTTCTCTTGCAGCTGTTTCCACTCTCTCCTGAGGGCCAGGGAAGCAAAGGCAGACAGCTGTGGCCTTTCTGCAGAAGAGTGTTTGCTGCATGCTTGCCAGCTGTGGGACAATGTCCAGCTCCCTGAGGAAGGCACATATCATCTCCTCTGCCTGACATTTGCACAGTGCTTTAGAACACAGCTATGTAAATGTAAGACAATCAGGGGATATTGTTCAAATCCTGTAAACCTATCTGTAGGCAAGAGGGTAATGCCATTTTACACCATCCAAGTATCTAGCGTCTGTGTAATTAACAATTACAGATGAAACACAGGGGCTCTAAGCAATGAGGCCAGGTTTACTCAGGTCTACGGCCAGCACTCAAGCACAGTTTTACTGAAAAGCACAATTCTCCCAGAAGAGAACAAAACTCAACCCATCTGAAGGATGATCTGACACTGAGTTTGTCATTGCAGTGGCTGGAAAATCATCCAACCCAATGAACAGCATGTACAATCTTTGCAGTTGGGTCAGGAAAAGCCTAAGGCACAGAACAGCAGGTACAGCAGAGGTCAAACAGCACTCTGGTGTGGGCACTGAGGCCAGCAGAAGCTGTGAACGCACATGGGTTTGAGGACATCGCTTGGCACTGTGACATTTTCTACTTCTCTTCCACTGAAGCCATGGGGACACTAACATTGCAACACTCCCCTGTCCCCACTCTTCCAGGTACGAGATGGCATCAGTGATTGGCCCAGTTAAAAGATGACATTGGTGATTTCCCCAGCCCCCATGTGCAGTACAATCAGATGGTTAGAAACATCCTGAGCCTCCCTTTTTTTTGTTGGTTTTTTTTTTAATTTATTTATTTTTTTCCTGACAGATCAAAGAGCTTCTTTAACATATTTCCTCTTACACCACACAATGCACTGGCCTAGGACACTTGCTTTTGTTAATCAATACTGCAACCATACCCTGAAATTCAGAGGTAAGAAATGCTGGTGCTCCACAGGGCAATGCTTGTGAAATACTCCAGTACTTTTGTCCAGGGCTTTCCATGCAGCTCCCTGTTTAATGAGTCCATCATCAGGTTTAATGACCTGCCAGAGCTTTAGAAACACTCTGCCCTCCTCATCAATGATTCACACACAGTCATAAAACCATGCACTGATTAAAGAGGCTCCTGCTCCTCCACCTCACTTCAACCCAACACAGTGTTAAATATTTCATCTCACCACACATCCCAAAGGTGCTCTGAGAAGCCCTCCCTGGGAGTTTGGCTTTACCTGGCAGACGGCCTGCTGGCACCACAAGAAAGCTGTCACTGTCAGACCTGCACACATGTTTTATTTACTTTCTTTAATGAGTCCTGCATGACCCTGGCTGTAAAGAGTGGGGATAGGATTTTCTGAGGTGGTTGGTGCTTTCTATTTATGGAAAAGCAGATGAAAGCCCTGACTGGAAGAACATAAAGAAGTATGTGATCCACTATTATTGGGGTCAGCAGGAGCCTTCCTTCAGCTTCAAGGGAAATCGTTATTACACTTTTCCTGTTATTTCCAGTGGGATTTGAAATGCAAAACTAGTCAAGATACTGCACTTCTCAGATAAGGACATTGAGGATGAATTGTTTTCTAGGGTACCCAGTTTTCTAGGACACTCAGAACAACTTGTAGGTCTTACTGCAAAGATCTCACAGTCCAAACAGCAAGAGGCATCTCCTGCTGCAGAAAGACTGTGTCCTGTGATACAGTCTTCAGGAACACCGTTTTGGTCCCTGGGGAAGGAGAGCAGAGTAGCCCAGGGAGAGGATAAAAAAGACCCAGAGATATCTCTCAGCTCTGCCACACAAGATGCTGCTGATTCTAGTATCAGCTATGACTTTGCCATCTCCCAAATGGGAAAGCTACCAGCTGACCTCGCTGTCCAAGGCATTTGGGGATGTACAGTACAAGCAAGTACATTAGCAGAAACAACCATGTTTATGTGATACTGTGGCCATGCATATCACACACTTCTAGCAGACAAAGGTCTGCCCAACCTGATGGATTTTGTTATAGATGCAACTTCTCCACATATTCTCCACATATTTTCTAGGCAGATTCCTACAGCTTAATATTGGTTTTTCAATAATTCATTTATATATAGAACCACAGAATGGTCTGTGTTGGAAGGGACCTCAGAAGGTCATCTAGTCCAACCCCCTCTGCAGTCAGCAGGGGCACCCTCAACTAGGTTGGGTTGCCCAGATCCCTGTTGAGCCTCGCTTTTAATATCTCCAGGGATGGGGCCTCAACCACCTCCCTGGGCAACCTGTTTCAGTGTTCCACCACCCTCATGGTAAAGAACCTGTTCCTAACATTCAAATCTAAATCTACTCTTCTCTAGTTTGAAGTCATTGCCTCTCCTCCTATCCCTACAGGCCTTTGTAAACAATCTCCCTCCACACTTCTTGTGGGCTCCCTTCAGATACTGGAAAGGGGCTGGTACCTTAGGACTATACGCTAAATTTAGAAATTATTTTTAAAGCTTAGGAAACAAAGAGTGAGAGAATCACTTAAGGACATCATCATACACACTCTCACATGCTTCTTCACTTTGCTCTCACCCTCCTTTCATCATCCTGCCTGCTGGCACTCATGGGTAGTGCCCCCTCAGCATTTAGACTGTTGATAGGTCACTAATGTAATGGGAAATCAAATTTCCAGCATTGTGAATAGCTCAACAAAGACAAAAATTATGTTCTCCAGATAAATAATTTGTAATTTTCAGTCCGAAAATAATTTTGTTTGTTTGGGGATTTGTTATTGCTTTTGTTAGCCAACCAACTCTGAACACAGAAAAAGGAGGACAACTCCTGGGAAGGAGACAGGCAGATATATAAATGCACACATGTACAGACACACAATTGCCTTTGTAGCTGCTTCAGCAGCTCTGGATTTCTGTCCTTCTTTTAGTGTGTTTCTCACCTAGAGGCCTTTGAAGAGGCAGGGAGCAGGTTGCAGCCACCCAAATACTTGTGTCCATATTTTAGCTTTCCTTTACAGAGGAGTCATTTGACTTTACAACCTGCACGAAGCAGCAACTAGTCTGTGTTTCCCCAGTGTTTTATAAAGGGAGTTTCTTAGCATGGGAAGGTGTCTGCTGAAAGCATGTGGAACCAATTCTGGTCCTCACAACAGGAATACAGGACAATGATTGGTCCATCTTTTCCACCCATTCTGACCAATGGGGACTACCTCAATTTCCATGTCCATTCAGCTCCAGGAAAGGAGAAATTCATCACAAGAAGCTGAACAAGGAGCAGATCTATCTGCTCATTCCAATGAGGCAGTTCACTTTCTCTCTTTTCCCAACTGGATTGTGACAGGAACAGGAAAGATCTTTAGAACTTTCTGGTTTCCACACACCTGAGTATCAGTGAAGGGATAAAAAAAATAAAGCCCAAATTCCCTAAGCCTTTGTCTCAGTTTGTCACTGCTGGTTTCTGGATCCACAGCAGCCCAGCCTCTGCCATCATAATGGATCTTGGTTAACAGCCTCACTGCCTCCGCATACCTGTGGTTGCCTATATAAGGGAAAGATTCCTCAGCAGATCATCGCTCCAGAGAATTCCTGACCTTTGGATTTTCATTTAAACCAAGTCAAACATTTAGGACCTCTGTGGCACAAAATGGCCAGCAGCCACACAGCTGCCTTTACAGCACCCATCCATAGTCAGAACTGTGGGCAAGTGACAAAAAAATCCCTGTGTTGTCTGGGACAGTACAACAAGCAGCTCTTGGTCACTTCATTTCCTTGTCCTCATTTAGTCTCTCAGCCCATACTGAGGAATGAGAACAAAAACCCTTGAAGTGGTAATAGGGATAACATCAGTCCTTGAGGATGGCCAAATTATGAAAATTTTTGATCATTGGCATGTTAAGAAAATTAAGCCCTACCTTCTCCATTGCAATTCAGCCTTTCCTATGTGAGGAAAGAGTTCTGTGGCCTGCAAAGGGTAGTCCTGCCTGAGAAAGAAGAGAAAGATGCCTTTACCTAGAGCAAAAGCAAACAGAAGTGAGCAATAAAGCACTGCAGAAAATGAGCAGGTAACTACTTCCATTTTATCTTCAGTCAATACCTTTTCAGCATGGCTGGTCTCTGAAATCTGATTTTGTGTTGTACTGCAAATCCATACCCCCTGGGGAAGTTTGCATCTCTCTTGCTGAGCATTAGCTCTCACTTCATTTGTCCACACAATCTCTACACAGATGTCATCTCAACATTGAAGCAAGCTTAAACAAAAATATAACCTCTCCATAAAGCACACCTCTATATTCAAGTAGCTGTTTCTCTCAGGTGTCCCATTCCATAAAATCTATTCCCTAACCACTTTGACTTCCTCAGTAAAAGGACGATGTTCAGAGAAGAGAGCTCTGTAATGCATCACAGGCTCAGGTTACTGGGACTAATTTCCTTTCCCCGGCTCACTTCTGGGGGTGAGAATGGCGTAGCTTCTTGGCCAGAACCACTGCAGCCGTCATGGAAGGATTCACTGTACATTTCACTGTGCAACAATGCCATCACAATACGGTGTGGCAAGAGAGAGCTTTCAGTTAAAGAGCTGTGTGATGAACAACTGGACCTTGAGATGGATGCAGGAACCAGATGATAAGACAATAAAGTATCCATTACTATAACATCAATTTGCTCCCTGTCTCAGTCTTTCATACACCTTGTCCAGCACCAAAGTGCATCCAGAGAACATTTTTTTCCCCATTACCCTCTGTTAGCTCCTGATATCTTGCTATGATAGCACAGGGTGAACGATCACATTTCTGCTTAACTTCTGTCCAAAAATCCTTGCAGTTTAACCACAGCAGTAAAGTACTAGACCAAAGCAACAGATGAAGTTTCTGAGGTTGTTTCCAAACTGCCTTCCACCTATCTGTCTGCAGTACAGCTCATCCAGAGAACCATCACCACAGCCCTCCCTAGGAATTATCACTGGAGTAATGGTGCTAAAGCCTGGGAACCACATTAGGCTACCAGTGGCAACAGGGCTCCTAAAGCAAACACATCTGGTACCCACTGCACCATTAAAACAACCTTATACAGTCTGCCAGTTGGACTTACATGAAAATAATTCTAATCAAACTGCAAGGATAAAAGGAACATCTCTATCCCTAATACAAAGTGACCTGAAAGAAGTTTTATCAGGGTTGAATTTATCCCAGATTATATAAAATTGTCACAGTGATCTCAAAGATGTGAAACATGGGCATGAGAGGTCAATTATGTTAGTTCATTGCATTGAGGAGTTAAGGTTAGTGAAACCAAACTCAAGCTGGTATGAATCATCACAGTTTGACTGGAGGGAACAGTTACATTATTTACTCCAGATGAAAATCTCTTTCAGTAAGTTGAACAGAACAAGAAATGGCTATAAACAGAATCAGGCTTACAAAACATTAAACCACAATTTTCTGTCCTTGAAGTAAGCCTCTCTCTCACATTAGATTTCACATCTGAGGGCCATGTCAGGTGAAAGCCAAGGCTCTCTATCTGCTGACTTACACAAAAGAAAGGACACAGTTTGATAAAGCTTGTCAGATATAACCCACTTGCTGTGTAAGAAAGCACAGCTCATGGATTGATGAGCCCAGCCACCCCTCAGTCACCTCAGCCCATCATTTAAGTCCTTTCTCCAGATGCAAAGCCATCTCCAAGAACTGCAGCACAGGTATGGGATTTCAGAAGCCTGGGCTCCATCCTTGCTTCTACTACAGCTACTCCTCAGAGAGACAAATGCCATTGAGAGTGATGGCATTTGTCTTCTCAAGTGGCCACTGTGTGTGATGCAGATCTGCTCTCCAGGAGCTGGCTGAACACCTGCCTGTTGACATGAAGTGTTGAATTAATTCCTCATTTTTCTTTACTTGTAGGAACAGTTTTTACTTTAGCTATTAAACTGCCTTTGTCTCAACCCATGAGTTTTCTCACTTTTGGTCTTTCAGTTCTGTCCCCTATCCCAACACAGGGGGTGTGAACGAGCAGCTGTGTAGGGCTGTGCTGCCAGCTGAGGTTGAACATGACACCAGGCAATACATAGATGCCCTCTAGCTTCCATCCATTACAATAGGGGTAGGCTTTGCACATTGGGATATTAAATTAGCAATTTGCTACTCTTGACACTGTCACAGGACTTCACTGCTCAGGTTTCTCTGTCACAGGAGTCCACCTCATGGTCCTGGGCTCCTTAGCTATGGCTATTGAGCTAATCTGCATATTAATCCAATAACACTTTGCAATTAAATAAGATGGGAAGGAGAGGGGAAAGATACAAAAAATGAAGCCCTCTGCAGATACTGTCCTGACATATGGTCTCCCATATGGTTGTGTGCCACTACTACTTCACTTTATAGGAGCTCTCTTCAGAGAGTAACTCCAGCCCCTTCCATTTTGCAATCAAGAGATTGATTAAGAAACAGGTAACATTGCAGGCCACTTTGTCATTGCTGATAGAAGTGCTGAACAGCCATTGCTAAATTACAGCTATCAATCTCCCAGACTGTGCATGGATACATTAATTATTTCTTCTGCTTCCCACAGAGACAGATGCTTCCTGTTTTCTTGACAGAAGCTGTGTGGATCACTTGCCCATCTGGCTTTTCTACATTGTTATAATGCTGTCTTTCCCTCAGATGTCATCTTTCAATTTCTAATAGCCTCCACAGGGAGACAATATTATTACTTAGTATTTCTAAAGGATATGTCTCTAATCCTCCAAAATGTGTTAATTCACCCTGATTGTGTTTGGATATAGTATTAGCCTGATGCACAGGAGCCTGGTAGCAACTACACGACTTCACAAACATCACAGCAATGATGAGTGATGAAATGGGCACGAGCAGAGATTTTTAAGTCAGATTTCACACAAGTACATAAGGATAACAGAGAATGAGACACAATAGTCCATGACCAGCCTGTTTAGCAGAAGCAGAGTTGTTATAGGTGGGAGTGGTTCCCTCCTCCAACAACTTAGTGTAAACCTACCCCAGAGAGCAAATTCACCACAACTCAGGATTTGGAAAGTCAGAAAATGAAACTGTATTTTTACAATTAGTCTAAATATAACAGTATAAGAAAAAACAAAACAAAACCAACAAAAAAACCCACCCAATCAAAACAAGAACTATTACAGAATATAGCAACCTTAGAGCGTGTAGAGATGAAGTAAGCAGTGCAGCAAAGCTAAGCAGCAGCCAAAGCAGCAGCAGCAGGAGAGAGAGCAGCAAGCAGCAGCAAGTGAGACAGATACAAGCTGTGCTTTCAGATATAAAGTTTTCAATGCTCCAATTAAATTATATTAACTTATCTATTGCTGCCATTTTATGGCCTATCCCTGGCATGTTATCCTTTTCACTCAGAACGTTTCTCTGTGTTAGGAATGTTCCTAATTTTTTTTTTATTTTTTTTTTATGCCTAAGCTAGAAATCTATCTCAAATGGCCACAAGTATCCACATATTCAAAATGGTATGGCTTTGGCTACACTCAGACTCAAAGAAGATGCCATTCCTTTACAACATGCAGGACACCTGTGGGATCCCATCAGGTTAGATGCAACAGCAACATAGGGCAAAGCCAGAGCCATGCTGGTGGGGCCACCTGCAGCAGCTTGCCAGACTTCTCAAGTCCTCTGCTGATGAAGGAAGCTCCAGGGTTTGTGCAGGGGCAGAAAGCCTCTCAGCACAAATTTCTTCAACAAATCTGAAAAGCTCACTGACTAGCAGATAAAAAAAGGAGCTGGTTCAAGGGACTTCCATTTCAAGTTCATACCCAGTCCATAATCTTTGAGAGGAAGATAGCCATAGATGTGATGTTGGAGCAGTTCTGCAAATGATCTCTCCTAAGTTTCTCCAGGCAAAGAGGAATGGACAATCTTTATAGCAGTTCCTTTTTTATGACTCACTTCCATGTCATTACACCAATAAGATCCTGCCTCTCTAGGGTGTTTTTCTAACATGATTAAAGCTGTGAACCGTCAACCTTGTGCCTTATCAACGCTACACAACACACACTGTAACAACTCAGAAACTTGCTGCCTTTCATCCCTTATTGCTTAATAAACCTACCAGCAGACCTACTGCAACAGAATAATGAAGCTAAGCAATTGCATTCAGCTCAGTAAATCTGAGAGTAGAGCCTGTTAAAAATAAATAAAATTCAATTAAAAAAAAAAAACAACAAAACCAAAGCACACACAATTAATTGAAGAAACGTGAAGATCCTGCCAGTTCAGCCAGAGTTCACAAACCACTCACTCCTGCTATTTCAGCTGCTGAGAGAAGCAGTACTGTGAGAGAAGATATGGATAGTTGGCTGCATAAAGATAGAAGAGGAGCAAGAGAAGGTTCTGGGACAGAAACTCAGTCTGCACTTTACAGAGCTGCTGCAGGAGTTGCAGACAGCAGAACTTCTGGCCTGAGGTCCCTAGGAGGGGGAAGACATGGTGCTCACAAACAGGTGCTTTGGCAGAGTGATGTGGAGAAGGCAGCCCAGCACCTGGCTCCTGAAGTTTCAAGTATGGTGAAATTGCAGCCAGTTGACAGCAATAACCTGCAGTTTAAGTTGTGTTAGTGCTGTAATTCAGCATTTACTGGCATGGAGCAGAAGATGGATCCCCTTCCAAGACAAGGCCACTAGAATAAGGTGCAGCATAAGCACTGCATTTGCAGGTATATCCAACAGTCTGCTACAACATACAGTCATTTGATGGTTATTCAGGTCCAGATGCCTGAACAAACTGCTGAAGATATGGCCCTTTCCCACCACTGCCTTTGTATGGAGCCTGTGTCAGGCACGTTTCCACCTCTGGATGCCTTGTTTGGAACTTTTGGACTGGCCCACAGAACATCTAATCAGCAAGATCATACACAGATATCCCACAAGGCTCACAACACTGCCCATCACATGCTGGGCAGCCTGACACTGTAAGCGTACAAGATTAATAGCCACAGAAAAATGTTCAGCACCCAACTGATGGTAATAGAATAGAATAGAATAGAATAGAATAGAATAGAATAGAATAGAATAGAATAGAATAGAATAGAATAGAATAGAATAGAATAGAATAGAATAGAATCAACCAGGTTGGATGAGACCTCCAAGAGAAGGCAAGAGCCATGTTCACTCCCATATCCATTTCCCTCCAACAACGAAGACATCATAAGAAAAATGCTCAAAGCATCCCAAGAGTGCCTACTACTATGCTAAATCTCTTCTGCCTGTACAGGTCCCTTGTCCACTGGTTTATCACATATATCCCTCCCTTCCATCCTTCTTCAGAGAGCAGCATCAGACTGCAAGGCCTCCTTATTCCTCCATTTCTGCAGCCATCAAGAGAGATCAGAATGAGAAGCACTAATGTTACTAGTCATGGAAAGGCCTTCTTGACCAGACAGCTAGTCAGGACCACAAGGAAGCATGAACACAACAAGGAGACCCCCTTGTTTTTCATACAGGCAGGCCCAAAGGGTTGACTCATCCCAATAAAATATGAGTAGCCTACAGGATCCAGGGTCATCATATTTCTTCAGCTGTTACCACTACCAGTGGCACCCCAAAGTACTTTCTTTGGCTACTGAGTGACAAGAAACTGACTGTAGAATTGTGTCTAGATTTCTGGGAGAAATTACTGCTGCAGGTGTAAGCTGCTGTTGGGTCTCTCCACCAAACTTTACAATTCATCTCCCAAATAGACAGGAACAAGAAAAGGGAGGTTCGTCACCACAGTGCACTTCACAGTAAGTACTGCAAGTGACAGCACATAAACACTGTATAGATACTGCAGCGTTTTGCAAAACATTATCATCTCAAAGGGTAGGTAAGAGGTGGGAAAAACAGCCTGTAACAAGTGTAACATAGACAGCTGCTTTCTTTTCTGTGTCTAATGCTGTTTGGGGAAGGTAAAATAGGTCTACCAGCAGTGTTTCTGCTTTTGCTAGCATACGCTGCAGCTCCACATGGGGCTTCTGCTGAATAATTAGGTTAAAGAAGACACAATCATGTAAACAATCTTGTAGAGGCTTTCTGGGAGAAATTTCTGACAAAATCATCCATAAATCCAAGTGCACCCATTCCCCAGAAAGCAGAGATGTGGCCCTCATGCTGGACTTTTTCACTGCATTTAACACAGACTGACCCAATCACTGTGGATGAAAATCTGTGGCCAGGATTAATTTCTCATAATGGTAGGTATCACAGATAATGGCATGTTTCAGCTGCACACAAGACTACTGAAAAGTTTTCCGCCACCAGAAAACCCAGTCTTCTCTTCCTACCCTTCCTCCTCCCTGTCCCCAACCTGATCATTAGCCACATGGTCCCAATCCCTCCCTCTCCCTTGCATCAGTTCAGCTCACTAATCTGACAGAAAGTGCTTCCTTTATTCTATCCTGAGGGAAAACTTTTGGCCAAGTTCTTGTTTCTGCCAATTTAGTGAGTCGACTCATCTCAGCAGGAGCTGACTAGCAAAACCAAAATCAAAGCTGTACTGCTAAGGACATACAAACAGAAAGCAAAAATGTTCAGGATCAGGAAGACATTGGATCAACTCAGCTGTGCTACTGAACTGAGCTCTCCATTAAACACTGAGCAGCTCATTTCAGACTTCCTTGCATTAGACAAATAGCTAATTTCTGTCTATAGCCCACAGGATAAAATAAATATTTTCACTCCTCTAGTCTACTCTAGTTGCTGTATAACTTGGCTCTACTGGCCAAAAAACAAATAAGCAAACAAACTTTATCTCATTTCTGCTTGGAGATTGCCCTAAGGAAGTTTGGCAGGATGAAATACGACATCTGTAATTGTAGCAGCATGAGAAAGGACTGCCAAGTTGATCCTGGTTTAGTAAGTGGAATCACACTGGACTTCCACAGACTTAAAGAAACCATAATCTGTTGCAGGATTTTAGCATATAGGTAAATGGAAGCTTGAAATATTTGTCAGGGCTTTTGCAGACTTGCTGTTGCTGGAACGAGACTTAACGCACACTGTAGGGCTATTGCACACAAAGACACAACAGCTGGTTCTAAAAGCCTCTGGGATCACTAAAAGCACAGCACAGAGGTGAAGAGAGCAGATCGCTGTGTTCTTGCACAGGTATTTGCTGCTGGTTGTTGCTGGCAACAGCATGGGCTTTGTCACAGATCTCTGCTCTGATCCACCTGCCCTGTCCTCACATCTAACCTAGATACTCTGCAGCCACAGCCAAACAGTGGTCTGAAGCCTTTCTCGAGTCCTTCATTCTCTTCTGCTTTGAGCTCTCAAAGAAAGCTTTACTTCTCCTTTTAAGGATAGGAGACTGAGATTCTTCCACGTTGATGGTTTATCTGAGCAGCAAGAGAATTGCCATGGATACGGTCTCATTCGTGGACTTGGGGAGTACAGCAGGATTCACGGATCCAAATGCAAAAGCACATTTGTACATCAGAGAGTCACAACTGGAGACGAGTCAACATCAGAAGGAAAAGAAATTGCTTCCCTCACCACACAACATGCCAAAAGGGACAGACAGGAAACCCAGAACTGCACCATGGATTTGAGAAGTTGAACATAGTTACTGTCATTAAAAGGCTTATGGAAATATCGAGCCACCAATGGGTCAGGGAGACAGCTGTAATCCAGTGAACTTCCTCCTTGAAGGCAAACTCTGATTATTCTTTTAGAAGTTCAAACTCCTTTGAGCAGTTCTCTGTGCTCCTTATTTTGTTTCAACCAGAAGTTGTGAGGCTGTGAAGACCCCACATGCCTCCTGGCATCTTTGCTTACAGCAGCCCTGAAGGAGGCTACAAGAGGAGCTCAAGGCAGAGCTCTGCCTGTGAGACACAGTTCACCTGCAAGTCATAAGCCTCCAAGTCATAACAGTCACAAGATAACCCTATGCCTGCTGTGTGCTACTGCTAAGAATCATTGAATGGTTCAGATTGGTAGTGACCTTTAAAGGTCATCTAGTCTACTCCTTCTACAGTGCACAGGGACAAATTCAACTAGATCAGGTTGCTCAGAGCCCTATCCAATCCGATCTTGAATGTCTCCAAGACTGAGTCCTCTACCACCTCTTTGGGCAATGAGTTACATCCTCACTGTAAAAAAACTTTCCTTAGTCTAAGTCTATTCTCTTTTAGTTTAAAACTATTATCCCTTGTATTATCACAACTGGCCCTGTGTTAAAATGATTGTCCTGGGTAGCCACATCCTGGCTGCACCTTTGGATAGTGCTTCCCTCTCAACAAGCAGCCAGCTGTTGAGAGAAAATCATGTGTATTTGCACAGATGAATAACTCTGTCTATGCAAGGTCACCACCATCAACTGGTATAACTGTAGAGTCTGTTCCCTTGAGGCTGGTGTCTGCAGGTATACTCCCCCCAACACACAGCAGTATGAGCAGGTGCTACGAGGTCCCCAGCCCTGTAACACCCTCATTTTTAGTGGTAGCTCCTGTGATGCACTTTTCCTGCAAAGCAGCCAGACATGCAATCATACTCAAGTAACTGCAATTCAGGGCCTCCAATCATGCTTCCCACCAGATGCAGACATACATCAGGGCTAGCGTTGCCCTCTGAGGCTGGAAGCCAAGTTCAATAAGCAATCCACAAGCTTCTCTCTTTACATAGGTACAGAAACCCTCTCCACACCAGAACACAAACTGATTTCATCAGTCAGAGCCCTTGGAAAGTAACTAGAAAACGAACCCTTCAATTTCATGGGCAGCTAAGCAGTTTGAGCATGTGGCAGAGCAAAGGAAGACCCTTCCCTGCTGCAATATGCATGACCTCTGCTGTGCTGCAGATGTGCCTGTGCTATCAGCACTGCCCCTTTGAGACCTGCTTGCCCTCAGCCAAGTCAGTAGCAGTAAAGGAGTTCAGAGAGAGCATTTCTCCTTGAGTGAATGCCACTGTTTCCCAGGAAATCAATGTAGTTACAGCCCCAACTTAAACTGCTCTAAGTACTATCACTGAAACCACATTTGTGTTATTACAATTGCACTGCACAGTTAATTGTTAAACAAATATTTGTGTTGCCTACATTCATCACAAGACTGCTGCTGCCTCAGGGTGAACTTGCTCAAAATCTGATGTGTTTTCCTCAGACTGGAATCTTAAAGTGGATGTATTACTTTTGCATGCTCAGAGAAACACTGCACCCTGATCCAAAATTACTTTCATCTAGAATTGAGTCCAGAGCAATAGGGACCATTGCCTTCAGAGGAAAAGCCTGTTGGAAAAGAAGAAATTCAGACTTCCCAGGTTGTATTTTTGGACCAAGAGGTGAGGCTTAATTTACCTTTCCTCTTGTAAGCACATTGTGATTTGTTTAGATTTACCTCTGGTCTTTCTTGCTCTGCTCTCTCTCCTTTCTCTTTTAATTAGGCCATGGAGGCCTTGTCTTCAGAAACCATCCTGATCCCAACTGAAGCTTTTAAGTCTGAGACATCAAATGGCAGGCATTTTACTATAGTTAATTATGGTAATTTTTGCTTAGTAGTAGCTTCTCTCTGAAGAGTCAAAACTACTTAGAAAAAGCCTCAGCCTCCGGCTTGAGTTTCTAAGAACATATTTTTTGCCATTTATTATCTCATAAAGTTAAGTAGAATCAGAAAGTTACAACCCAGAGGGAAAAAAAGAACTGACAAAAAGAATAAGCTCTTGAGGGCTATACACCAATACACAATACACAACCAAACCACATTTGCCTTTTACAGGCATCGGGCATCACCATGCTGAGCTGTGGAACAGGGTCTGGGTCTTCTACAGTGGACCAGTTTTCCACCAGAGCTATGCTCTGCTACCAAGGTTGCTCTAAATTGCATGGAAGGGCAGGCAGCCCTCCAGCTGACCCCAGAGCAGAGAAGGCACAAAGGCAGCCCGAAGCCACAAACAGTCTGAGCGTGGGGATCAGGTCGGTTGTCACATGCAGAGCATAAGTATCTGGCTGTCCCAAGCAGCCAGCCCCACAGGGATGCTGGCCCCTCTGGATGTAGAGCATTATGTAACTCACTGCTTTCAAGCCCTGCTGCACACAGCTAGGACACCTCATGCTGCTGGAGACCAGCAAGGTAATGAAAAGTAGCAGAAAAGCAGTCTCAAAGACTTCCATAGCAAGACCATATGCAGAAACAGGGCTTTCACAATGCCCTACAAAGGCAGACCCTGCTTCTTAGCAACAATGAAGACTGTGGATCAGCCCTGACTGTATGTTTATAATGACAGGTCCCATGACACAAATGCCAACTGACATGTCTCCTCTAGGTTACTCTAAAAAAATGCCTTGCACAGCCCAAGCTTTGACCCAGCCTCCTGGCAGCACTGCTCTTACATGCATCTCCTATACATGCAGCTGCTCTACCTAAATTTCAACCCAGCTTGCAGCTCAATATGAGACAAAGTGAACACAACTATAGGGCTCAAATAATAGGATCCGTTACAAAAGAATGGAGCTGATTTTTGGAGGAAGGCAAGCACAAGGGAAAGAAACACACCCTCTTCCAAACCAGTAAGCCAAATGCTGAGTAAGTCAGAGTGACTTTCCCAATGTTTGAGCAAACCATCACCCTGCTACCTGCAGATTATTCATCCTTGCACGAGTTAAATATTTTGCCTTCTGCCCCCGCTTTTTTTTCTGTTGGAAATCAAGGATATTAAACTCTGTCTCTTTTCCCAAATTTCCTTCTAGGTTCTCACAGAAAAAAAAAATCCTTTTGAAGACAAATTCAGCACCTGGAAAGGAGTGGAAAACAGAGGGAGAACTGACAATTTGCCTTTGATATCTATGCCTACAGAATCTGCCAAGATAATCTTTTATGAAGGGCCTGCAAAGGCAGAACTTTTATCAATTACTACTGAAACACGTGATCTTCCGGCCTGCTTTGCTGCTGCAGAGTTTGTTTAATCAGGCTCCTCTTTTAGGCAAATTAGCATTTCATCTGGGAATCTAGAAACCATCTGGAGCAGTTTAAGTCAAACTCAAATATTTATTACAAATTCAGAGGTAGGCAAGAATGTAAAACACAAGTTCGGAGCCTCTTGCATAACTCATTTCAGAACTCGAGGAAAGGAAGGGAGGATTTCTAATTTAATAAAAGGCAAGTATCTCAGCATTCACTATGGTCCTTTCCAGAAGTTCTCATTCTCCAGATGTTGCAGATATTTGTTTGCCAAGTAGTTTGAACAGCTTAATCATTCTTTAGTGTAAAAGAAAGTAAGTGATTTTTTAAGTCACTCAGACACTGCACAGCATTGAGAAAATTGCCCAAATTTTCAAGAACATCTTTTTAAATGCCTTCTCCAGCAAAGTAGATCTGGATCTCTGACTGCTTTCAGACAATGAAATTCTGGCTCTCAGCCAGCTTTTTAATATGCAGATGTGACTTGGTTTCAGTTCAGATATAGGTGATGCTTGAGGTCAAACTGGTGTGGCACAAGAGAACTTAGATGACCCCCAAAGCCTCACCCAGCCTTGTTCTATACAACAGTGGAATAAACATCAAGATGATTTCTTTTCTCACCACCCCCTCCTTGAGTCCTACAGTCAGTCTAGACAGCCATCAAGCAGCAGAGAAGAGCCTGGCATTTGGGACTCTTAGCTCCATCAGAGCCCTTTGGTGCATATGTGGCTTCACACTATTAAATCACGCCAGGCTGTATGTACCAATTTGAGCATGCCTGGCAGCCATTAGAAGCTATGGCACAACAGACAGGCTGGCATGCTTTGTGGACTTGGGGCACGAAAGGAAAAGTGGAAAAGATGCCAACTGGCAGGGATAGAGCTGAAGAGCTTCATTTCCCAGGCTATGCAACTTCAATGACTGAGCTGAAGCCTTTTCTTTCAGCAGTCATGGATTGTGCCATTGCAAGAGTATTGGTGGGAGGATCAGCAGAGGCAGAGAGAGAACCATAATTTATTCCTAACAGACTGGAAAACCCAACTACCTTCCAGGAGTATATGTCCAAGGAGTCTCTAGCAAGAAACAGGTGAATAGCAAACAGGAAAGTATCACAGCATCTATGGTCAGATGGCAAAGCCCCCTGCACCTTACCTGTAATGGGAAGTATCCTGCCCACCTCTAGTCTGTGACTGTCCAGCCCACAAGCAAGAGCATCCTTTATCGATGCAGAAGGATGATGCTCCTGTATAATCAAAATTAATTAATTATTTTGTGCAACAGCTTATTCACTTTGATATGCATGTCTAGATAATTATTGCAGGTGTATGCAAAACAGGTTCTAGCTTATTAGGCTTCCTATTTTGTTTGGGTTTGGCCAGAATGATTGCCTAGGGAAAAAAAAAAGTCATAGAGCTTTAGGCAGTTGTTATTGTTTAAAATGCAGTTTGTGGGAAGGAATTTGCAGTGGGGAAAAGAAGTCTTATTTGAATAACAAAACTATTTTTGTTGATGTCGTTGTTCATGAGCTATTTAAGCCCTGGGGTGGGTAGAAAGGGGTAAAGAAGAGCAATTTTTCTGTCAAGCATATTTTAAACAGATAAAAACTCCATTTTGAGTTTGAACAGCACATTCTCCAGTTTTTCAGAAAGAAAATTAAAAGATCACTTAATAAGCCATGAAAATATTGTAAAAATTGGTAAGTAGTTTTAAAAATAAACACAGGTAACATTTCATCTCTCTTTAAGCTCTCAAGTCTTTTAATTTACTCAGCCACACTCATCATCATTTCTGTTAGACAGGTTTGGAAAACAAGATGGCACTTAGCTTCCTCCCTTCAAGTCACAGGGAGCAGCCCTTTCAGTGTAGAGCTTGAAGCACATAAGACACCCCTGACCTCATCAAAACTCATCCTTTTTTTGCTCTGCTTAGACTGCAGAAGGTGAGAGTTGCACCAAACACTCAGCCTTTGCTCTGACTAGCTCTGCAGCCCACGAACAACACGAGGAATAGCAGCCTTCTGCCAGAAGCAGACAGCTTGGAGATGCACACCACACCTTCACACCCCACTGACTTGCAGAGTAGATGCCTCTGTGATTAGGACGTTTGTACTAGAACTGATATGTCAGAGATAAAATAAGGTTCAGACACTGCACACAACAGCTCAGATCCTTTTTCATCTCTTGTTCAAATCTGTTTCTTAAAATCTCCCTTGGTCCAACCATTGCTTTCTGCTTCACCAGAAGAGCTCACTAAAGTACTTTTAATTCACTGCACACGAAACAGTTTTGACATCAGCTCCATTTCTATCTCTTGTCTCCATAAAAAGCATCCACAGCTTAAAAGCCAAACATTCGCAGGAAGCAACAAGCTGGGCACCAAAAGTCACAGGTACCACACCTGAGCAGCTGCTGTCTTAAACCTGTTTCTCATAACCAAGCAACGAAGAGACCTTTCATCTCCACCGCTTGGACACACAGCCAGTCACAAAAGGCAGCTGTAAAAAAAAACAACAAATAAAAACACCAAAAAAACCCACCAAGGCAAACTCCACAGGTGATGTAGTATTTACATGAAAATATGTATGCACAACCCCCTTCAGATTGCAGGAGTTTGCCACTGTTTTAGAAAAATAAAGAGCCTCTTCTACACCCTCAGTTACACTTTTGTGTTTTGATTTTTGTTTGCTTCGGGGCTTTTGAGTTTGGGTAGGGTTTTTTTTTGTTTGTGTTCTTTGTGTGCTGGTTTGAACTATTTGGAGGATTTGGATTAGAAATTAGGCTATAGGCTGACAGAGGAAAATAGATGATGCTACTCCACTCAGAGGTCTACTGAGAAAGAAAAAAAACCCCCTGTTTTAAGAGTTGTAACCCAAATACAGATAAGTCAGACTGCTTCAGTCCTCTCTGGGCTGTGGCTGCTCTTCTTGCATGGCTCTTTTTCCCTGACTTTTGTGGCTGGTTCTTAATAATTCTACTAACTTCTTTTCCTACTGCTGACTCCCCTGGCCAATCTACCTTCGCCTATCTGCTGCATCCACAGATGGTGAGATAAGATTGGGGAAGGGGGGAAAGGTGGGAGGAGTGGTTAGAAACCCCTCTTAGGGATTTTGATCTCTGGGAGGGGTGTGGTGTTTCTGTATTACCTTTTTCACTGTATATATCTGTA
>VWZI01001714.1:351901-365920 GCA_013396835.1 Psilopogon haemacephalus | reverse complement strand
TAAACCACCTCAGTTTGGGTTTTAGTTCTGGTTTTGAGTTTGTTTGGGTTTGTCTGTTTATTTTAACCAGTAAAACTAAGACTTATCATAGATATTTTGCAGGATATATTCACCACATTCAAATTAAATATCATTGTTCTCGACAGGCGTCTTTGACACATTGTGATACACATATATTTTATAGATAATTATATAGAAACGGGGTGGGGGGGAACATATCTCAGGTAACTGCTTTGCAAATGGTAACTTGTTATAAACAGATCAGTGCTTTCTTCCAAAGATATTCCTAATTAGCACTAAGCTAATTATGACAAAGCCTCCCCTGTTCAGCAGTGACATATTAAATCACCCCCGCTTGCAGTTCCTGGAGCTTCACAAAAGCCAGAAGTGGGAAGGATGAGCAGTGAGAGGAGTTGCCACCTGCTCACCTGGGGACGAGCTGCAGCTCCCACTGCTGCCGAGAAGTGACTCCCATTGGGCTCCTCACACTGGTTTCTCTCCCAGCCTTCCCTCTGGGCCAGCTCAAGTCCCTCATCCTCACTGTCTGTGCCCATCATAGCTCTTTTCTTCCATTTAACCACTGCCATTCCCACCTTTCCACTCTGTTTGATCTTCTATGAGCCTGAATATTCCCAACAGCACAAGTTAGCCACAGCCTTTCTTGAAAGGCTTTTCCAGCCTGCACATCAGTGAACACAAGCTCCCTGCAGCTGCACAAAGGCCTCGATTCTTGCCCACAAATGTTTTACAGCCAGAAGGAAAGAAGAAATGCACAGCATTAGGTGCTGAATATTTGGAAGTTTTGCATGTTTTCTTGTTACTTGTTTGTTTTCTCTAAAGACTAATAGAAATTTCCAAAGAAGCAAGCAAACAAAAAATAAATCCATTTTGTTTCCATTTTCAAAAGCTGAGGTATTTCAGAATATCCCACCAAACCTATCCTAATCTTCAAATCTTCATGACCTTAAGAGAAAAAAAAAAAAAAGAGAGAGAGAGAGAGAGAGAGGAAAATAAAGAGAAAGAAAGGGGGAAAATATAGGGAAAAAAAGGTGGGGAAAGACAAAAGAGAACAAAAAATAGAAGTGATGAAAAATACAAGAAATTAATCTGAAAAAAAGGGTAAAAGTCAACATGTTTCGATTTCAATATTTGTAATGCAATGTTGTTATTTAAATAGCAACATGCAGCTGGCTCTGGAAGAGTTTTCCCAACTCATATCTACTCCCAGACATATCAGGAATTATCAGGAGGTTCTCAAATCACAGGTTTTCTGGGGAATCCCACTTGCACCAAATCACCATTGTGCACCAGAGACAACAGCAGTGGAGAGACCTACTCCCTTGGGGGTCAGGTGCCCCCTTCAAACTGGTCCAGCCCCACAGAGCTGGAGCACCCCAAAGCCCTTTCTCAGAGCCATCTCTGGCCAGCTCTGGTCCAGCTGTAGTGCTTGAGGCTGTTGTAGAGATGAGAACTGCAAACTGTGTAGCCCAGGAGGCTGATTCAGAGCAAGAGCTTTATTTAGCCTCTCTGAATCACCCTGGAGAGGAGATGGAGGCCTCTGACTACAAAAGGAACTGGGAAGAGTAGCAGAAAGTTTGCCTCTGTGAATCCCCATCCCCAGCGTCACACAATCTTCTTCAAGGCTTAATCCACACGGCCCAAATCTTAAACTGTTGCTGCAAGCACTGTCAAACAGATAAAACAAAACCAGCTGGGGCAGAGCAGAGAGTAAGCAAGAGACACTTTCATTACAGTGCTACACACCATACAAGACAGAGCATCATTAGAAGCAACTCCCTGCGCCCCTGAGAGCCACCTGCACTTCCTGCCAGAGAGCCTGCAGGAGTAAGAGTGCATTTGAAGGTCAGGGACAAGCTTGGCAGTGGCATGGGGCATATAGCAGTGTCAAAGCTTTTAGAGGTGGGGAGCAGCCCAGCAACTTGCCAGTCAGGTCTGCACCCACTTGGAAGGCAATAGAAAGTCAGGGCTCATTTATCTTGCTGTTTTATATAAAAGGATCCTGAGCTATTCTTGAGTCAGACAGAAACTGAGAGGGGGAAAAGGGTTCTCAGGTCAACCTTTTGCATCCTTGCCAAAAAGAAAACTCTTGATTAAGGAGTTAATGGCTGGGCTACAAATTCAGGAAAATTATCTTTCCTGTTTCCTTCGTAGCACTTTTTTTCCCCCTGCAGACTTGCCCAGCGGTTTTCTTGGACTGATAAACTTTAGGGGCAGGGTTTGCATGCTTACACTACCTGTAAGTCAGTTTTCTGCATCCCCTCCTTTTCTGGTATCCTCCTCCACAACCTATCAAGCTTGGCAGTCAGCTTTGAAAAAAGTTTGATGAAAGAAATCTGCTCTTTGCCCTTAGCAGAACTGCGCAGTTACAAACGTGTAATGAGTAGGTCAGCCCTCTCGACCTTCTGGCATTTCTATGGACCAAGAAAATGCCACAGGGATGTTCAGGGCTGAGCTGTGGACAACAGCCTTGTTCCCTGCCCTGGGATGATTTGCCAGCTTGTAGCACTACACAGCAGACTGGAGCTCCGTTGTGTGATACACAGTAAAAGCATGAGGTGGACTCTGATGCTGCATCAGCTCTAACAGGGTTAGTCCAGCTTTTTATTGATTCAAGCTGCATTTGTGGAGTCTGGTCCATAGCTGCAAATTCAAGCCTAGGAATTTACATGACACAGAGTTTATTTTCTGGGAGTCTCCTGTACTCCTTGTGTCTGTGTGCACCCTTTGTTGCACCACACTAAGGCATGATGGGCAGCTGTTGCCATCACAATAATGTCACTGAACTAAAACTTTGTTTAGAAGCTGCACCACATGCTCCAACTCATTATCTGAAAGGATTATGCTCATCAAACCCTCTTGGTTTTTACCACCTTTGCTTCTTGCAAGTGTAAAGCAATCTGGAAAAAGTGAATGTTTTGCAGATCAGACGCTGCTTGTCATAGAATGTTACAGCTCCTAAATTATTAATAGTAAAAAATGAGGTGTCCCACAGCCACTCATTTCTGGATGAGAGGGAGTAGGAGGGGGCTGAAAAGAAAGCATTATGCTATTATAGGTTATTTTTATCCAATGTTTCTATGCTTCTGTCATTAGCTAATTGATGACACAGCCTGTTTAATATTATGTCTGCCTTTGGTATTTATAGCTCACCAACTACTGTAGTATCTAGGTGCTACTAACAAGCTGCTCTCTAGATGAATTTGGATGCTTATGGCTGGATTCCTTTTACAAGGAAGTAAGTTCGAAGTCAGCTGTTTCACACTAGCCAAAGATTTACTGACTAGGCTTCTTAATCATGTCTGGTGATGCTGAATCCCAGTTTATCCAGTACTGGGATGCAGCAACAGTATGAGTAAGACACCATATTGCTCAGTGCAACAGCAGCTGCCCTTAGACATCTCTGACACTTCTCCTGCACTTGGCACCAGAGAATCGAGGGCTAATCTTGCAGGGTAACACCCCCCAGTGTCATGGTTGCCTTCAGCAAGGCCAGAAGCAACTTAAACCAAACTTTCACATATTTGATCAAAAGTATGAATTCCCTAGAGAGAGGAAAAGAAGTGGGTGCAAATTCCAGGGAACTGTCCAGTAAAATATCTCCCAGATATCAGTGATCTCTGCAACTGAATTCACTGCACTGAGCAACAACATCATAAGATAGCTGAGGTCCTGCAGTCATGGCAGATGGCACAGACCTTTGGGCAACACTGCTCAGTGAGAGAAGTGGTACTATCTGCATGCAAAGTAACCTCTGAATGTCATAACTGCTCTCAGCTGTGACAGACAGACACCAAACAGCTCAGTTAGACCTTTGACCAGAACCTCTCATTCCCTCGGTACATCACTAGGAAGAAAATATGCCTCGGTACATATTAATTTCTCTTTCCGCCGCCTACCCTACAGCTTCCATCTGACAACGACAAGTGCAGTCCCAAGGACATCATGTTCACAAAGAGCTTACTGCTTGAGATGCATGTCCCTCAGGCTGCCAGCCATCAGCAAGTCCTGTAGGACTCAGCAGAGCCCAGAGCAGAGAATTAGTGATTCAAGACCCACCAGGACAAGACTTTGTCTGCTTCCAAGTGCAGAAGGTTGCATGCACAGGAATGTTTAGCTACAGTAAAACAGCAGTTTTCTTCTAATTGTAAACAACTTTGCTGTCTGTGTATTTCATTCCTGCCTTTACTGAATAAACCTGAGTAATAATGAAACCTGGGGAGAACATCTGAAGGTTTTGTACAGGATAAATGCTCTATAACATTAACAAATCAGGAAACATTACTTCCCAAATAGCAAAACACCAGGCCATTTAGATTAGCCATGCTCAGATTCCTGCTGTGATCAGTGTGTAATTGTCCACCAGCAAAGAACAATCTCTCAAAATTAGTGTTTGTCACAACTCCAGGCTGCCTAGAGCTGTACTTAACAGGGCTTATAGTTGAAATGCACAGAAATCCACTTTTAACCCCAAATCAAAGTTTAGCCTTTCCGGTGGTGTTCTCTCTGCAGCTGCCCCCTGCCTCCTTTTTATCCCTCCTTCATGAGGGAATTCAGTTTGGCCTTAAAAAGCATCTTTGTTTTATAGAAACTGGCACATGGCAATGCAGCTGCACAAGACCCACTGTCTGCTCATCCCAAAAGACCCACAGGGACTCTAGGGACTGATGTATCCCTGCTCAGTGTCACATTACAACAGGCACTGTGCAAAAGAGATAAGGCATAGGCAGGACTGAAGCTCAGTGACAGATGAAGGGACATTTCTCTTCCACCACCAAGCCAGCTCCCCAAGACATAGAATAGAATCATAGAATCAGTCATGATTGGAAGGGACCACAAGGATCATCTAGTTCCAGCCCTCCTGCCATGGACAGGGACACTCTACACTAGATCAGGATGGACAGAGCCTCATCCAGCCTGGCCTTAAACACCTATTCCAGGCTCTCACCGCTCTCATAGTGAAGACCTTTCTCCTCACATCCAGTCTGAATCTCCCCACCTCCATCTTTGCTCCATTCCCCCAAGTCCTCTCACTACCTGATAGCCTCAAAAGTCTCTCCCCAGCCTTTTTGTAGGCCTCCTTCAGATCCTGGAAGGCCACTATAAGGTCACCTGGGATCCTCTTCTCCAGACTGAACAGCCCCAACTCTTTCAGTCTGTCCTCATAGGAGAGGTGCTGCAGCCCTCTGATCATCCTCGTGGCCCTTCTCTGGACACACTCCAGCATGTTCACATCACTCTTGTAACAGCAGCTCCAGAACTAGATGCATAGTTACATAATCCATAGTTACAGTGGTTGGTCTGGCCAGAGTATCACACCATTAGAAGAAACACACCAACAACAGGCAATGTTAGCTACTCGAGCTCCTTCTCCTCCATTCCTAGCCAGAACTTCTGCCATAGTGCTGAGAGCACCTTGCCACTGTGAATTTTGTTAATATAAGCACATGTAATTGAAGAGTTTTTTCAACAAGTCAGCACATGTCTAAAAGTCATTTGGATGTGGTGCTTGGGGTTTAGGGTGAGCCTTGTAGAGTAGGGATATTGGTTGGACTTGGTGATCCTGAGGGTGTTTCCCAACAAGAATGTTCCTGATATCTATGACATTCTGTAAAAAGCATTTAGTTAGAAAACTCCTAGCCAGCTGTAATAGAAATTTCATAGAAATGTTACATGCTTTTTCATTCATAAACACTGCCTGTATTTTGAAGTTAGAAAGTGATGGAGAAAAGTTTATGTGCCTTCAAGACTGCATTCTTCAGTGGCAGCTCCTCAACAGGAAAAACAATAGCTTTAATTTTAAAAGAGAAGAGGAAGGTTGCAGAGACATCAGTTGGGAAGATTAGGTGGGCTGGGGAGAAAAACAGGACGATTAGCTCCTGTCTGCATCCGAATGCTTTCTGCAGGCTCTTTCAGTTAAGTCATTAAACAAAGCAACAGTTTCCAAGCTGCTTGGAGAAAGCAGTTTTGTCATCCTTCATACCCCAGTACACAGCACAGTGTGTGCACAAAGCACACACCAGCTTAGTGGCACAGCCTCCTCTCCAGAGTTTGTCCCTGCCTGCAGGTTACCCTCTGTTTTCCCCAAATCCTGTTTCATTTGAAGCGTTCCTGATCTCTGTGAGTGTATTTGGGGGACTGTCCAGAAGCTTACAAGGCTTCCACAAGTACTGAGAATAAATTAATCTCTGGCAATACGATGGAGGCATTTTTTTTCCTTCACTCAGTTGCAGAGGGAAGCAGAAGAGTGCTTCCACTTTCTCTCCACACTGCAGAAAAAGCAGCTATCAGCACAGGCATTTGCACAACAGAACAATACAGTGGTTTGAATAGCTGAATAGCCTCCCCTCCCAGGGAGACATTTCAGGTTGAGAAAATCAAAGAGCAAGGTTCTGCCTGTAGACGCTATGAAATCGTCTGCTTTAGCATCTCAGCCTTCATCTGCCAACAGCTCCCGTAGAAGGCATTCAAAAGAATAGAGTTAGAATCACAGAATCATGGAATGTTAGGGGTTGGAAGGGACCTCCAGAGATCGAGTTCAACCCCCCTGACAAAGCAGGATCAACTAGAGCAGGCCACACAGGAATGCAACCAGGTGCGTTTTGAAAACCTCCAGAGAAGGAAACTCCACAACCTCTCTGGGCAGTCTGTTCCAGTGCTCTGTCATCCTCACCATAAAGAAGTGTCCCCTCGTGTTGAAGTGGAATCTCCTGTGTTCTAACTTGTACCCATTGTTCTTCATCCTATTGCTGGGCACCACTGAAAAGAGACTATCACCTTCATCTTGACACTTGCCCCTCAGATGTTTCTAGACTGATAAGATTCCCTCTCAAGACTAAACAGCACCAGGTCTCTCAGTCTTCTTCACAAGAGAGATGTTCAAGACCCATAGTCATCTTCATAGCTCTCCATTGGGCTCCCTCCAGCAGATCTCTGTCTCTCTTGAACTGGGGAGCCCAAACTGGACAGTATTCCAGGTGTGGTCTCCAAGTTTCCCCATGTGCTAGGCAAAGGCTGCTCATCACCATTTGTTCCAGCTCCTGTGCTTGAGCTGACTCAGGCAGGATACTAGGCAGGATTCCCTCTTTGACCAACACTCTTCTTCTCTGGAGTTTATGCTGATGCAAGTCAGTAAGCTGTGCTGACACCAGCACCAAGAATCCTGCCCTGCCTAATGTCCTATTGCACTACATTTCTACAAAACCCAGACAACTAGAAGCTGAGCTAGCTATGTGGCCAAGCTAGTTCTCCAGATTAATCATCCCTAGATACGTTGCATTAAGCTTTCACAGCCTCTGTGATTGGTGAGGTATTCACTGTCTCACCTCATTGGGAATCAGGAAAATGAAGCAGCTGTGTGAGGTGTCCCATTACTTAAACAGTTTGTACTGAACCTGAAGTACCTCACAGAGAGGCAGCCAAGAATTCGTCCTTCTGTTTCAATCATGCTGCCCCTTATCACAGTGTAAGTCTGAAACATTACCAAATAAAAAATCGATCCTCTTCAAAGACAGGGAAGTATCCATTACTGCCCTATGCAAATCCACTGTTTCCAGTGGGAAAGCCCTGAATACAAACATTCAAAGTTTTTAAAGGTGCCCTTTAGCTATAAAACAGATTTTACTCAGGGTCATCTCAGTAGCAAGAGACACATCCAATTTCTTGCACAGATCCTCTATCCAGCAGATGCTTAGGGCTGATGAGCTTGAGAAGTGAGAGCAGAGCCAGAGAGAAGACTGCATTTGAGATTTCCATACCAAAAACGTTTGACGCTAACTTCCAAAATGCACATTACCAGCACATCCATCACCCAGCCTGCATTTCATCCACCAGGAGGAAAAAAATGAAATAACTAAAAAGTAGTCAAATCTTAACTTGAGAGGCTTCCAGAAACCTCGCAATAAACTTCAGTAGGAACCAAATGACATAGCATCAAGCCTTCCCCAGGCCAGGGAAACCCTGCAGAACTGGACCACAGCCAGTTCTCAGCCACAGTGGTAGCACAACCCTACCCTGCAGGCAGCAGCAATAATCATCCACACACAGCAGCAGAGCTGGTCTCCTTCACCATCTCTCCAGTCAGACTGCAATAACACAAATCAGCCATGCCACTCACTTAAATACATCTTCCCCCTCTTCTCTTTCCCTGCTGCTTCTCCCTGTTCTTCCATCCCCCATCCTGTCCTCCCCCACCTCACACCATCTCTTTTCCTCTCCTCCACTGAAATCTTCTTTGTGGCAGCTTCCACACAACTAACTGTATTTTATTGTATATTTGGGATAGAAGATGGAAAACTAGGACACGGGTCCAGCTCCTAAAGGAACAAATGAAACCAGCCTCCCTGCCCATGCAGGAAAGACAGAGACGTGGACAGTGTCACTGGCATCAGGGCTTCACCAACAAGTTACATTGTGTGAAAGCCCAAAAGTTGTATCACTGACTAAAAGCTGTTTATTTTTAGCACAGATGATAACTGCTGCCAGCCACTTCTCCCAGATGAATCAGATGTTAATTACAGCACAGCAGCTCAGCCCACCAAAACACTGGTTGGGGTGGTGGCACTTGAATGCACAACATAACCCCAGTGTCTGGTCTGTTTAATGACCAGACGGCTACATCCTCTGGGCCTCATCCAAAGAGGAAATCTTCACTTAAGCAGAGGAAGGAGAGTCCAGCAAGATACCACCTCAACTGCATCCACATTTCTCCAGAGAAATGCAGGACTGATGGTGACGGGCAAAGGCGGAATCTAAGCACAGAGGTGGGCAACAGCAGCAGGACTACAGAAGAGCCAGACAGAACTGAGTTATAGCTTCACCACAAATCAGAAAACTGAAGGGAGGCAGAGTAACTTCTTATTGCAAGGACTACAGAATCATGGAAGAGTTTTGCCTGGAAAAGACCTCTAAGGTCATCCAGTCCAACCATCAGCCTGCAACTATGGCCATTTAAACCTTGTCCCAAAGTGCCATGTTCACACTTTTCTTGAACACTGGCAGGGACAGTGAACCCACCACCTCCCTGGACAACCTGTTCTATTCTATATTCCTACC
The DNA here is from genome assembly GCA_013396835.1 of Psilopogon haemacephalus. Taxonomy (NCBI): domain Eukaryota; kingdom Metazoa; phylum Chordata; class Aves; order Piciformes; family Megalaimidae; genus Psilopogon; species Psilopogon haemacephalus. Next base: position 356,848 of record VWZI01001714.1, on the reverse strand, counting down.
TGATGCCATTCAGGTACTATCTGTTGGAGAGGAGAACCTCAACCCACATCATACAGGAACATGTCCTTCAGTCAGCTCCTCATTGTCCCTCTAATCCACCCAGGATTTGACGGCTCTGTTTCACATTGATCCAGAGTACCCAGTCCAGTGATACTCTGTGTCCCAACTGGCACGAGGGCAGAAATCATAACCTATTACACTTGCCAAGCATGGCAGAGTACTGTCTGTGGCTGCAAGAGCACACAGGAGCCCTGCAGGAGGTGGTTATCAGGAGCACCATGAACATGGGAATGAATGAGGTGAAGTCTCCTTACCCAAACCTCTTTTGTCCAGTCAGGCTTGCAGCTTTCTTCTAGACTTCAGAATCTGGTTTCTGAACATGGCTTGTTGGGTTTCAGCAAGTCTTCCTGCTACTTGTTGGGCTGTCCTCATTTGTTTTGATGCAGAAAGACTCCTCTTCCTAAGTCAAATTCCTTTTTTGCATTAGAGAAGGAACGTGCTGAGATGCCAGTGATAAAATAAATCATGTTTGATATGGGCACCTCACAGAAAGACTGGCACAAAAAGGCCATGATTCTGCACATAGCCTGGGAACAGGTGAGGGCTCTTCACATACATGCAGCATCTCTGTGACAGCCTTACCACCCAGAAGGCAGCACAGCAATAGGAAGCAATGAAGGATGTGAGAGACCAGATCTAGGGTCCCTCCATATGCATGCAATTGCTTCTGCAGGCCCGAATGTCTATTGCTGCTGTTCCTTGATACTTCAGCTCTGCCTTTCCCATCTCTCCCCTAAACCCTCCACATCTGAGACTAAGCTAAACTCTTAGTGCCATCTGCACAAACCATTACTGGAGATCCAAATACTTTGCCCACTTGCTTTAAACCTGGTGCCAGACCGACCCTGGGTCAAGTACCCAAATCAAGACTGGAAGATCCTAACACCTCCAGGCTGCTGTAGGTACCACTATGCCCATATACACCAGGAAATCTTGGCATCAGAACAACATCATCCTGTCTTTCAAGTAAGTTTGTGATGCTGTGTGCACACTACCCATACGCCCATCACCTACATGATTATCTTTTAAACATTTATGCTATTTGCTGCAGTCCTCCACAATAAATCAGGCTGCAGTATCAATGTCAAATCATAAGGGAAGATCATTTTATATAGCAAAGCAGTGCTTTAAAATTGCTTATAGCTGTTGTAGTAAAATAATAAAAATAAAACCTACCCAGAGTTCCAAAACAGTAATGACTTTGCCTTTAAAAATAGATATTAAACAAAATTTACAGCCCCAGAGGGGATAATTGAACAAATGTAACAAAATAAAATAAAATTAGGAAGAAGGGAGAACAGACCTTCAGCTTTGCAAGTCAGGGCATCTTTCCCATCCTGAACACAGCAGTGCTGAGGAGCAGCATATTGGTACAGCTGTGCTGTTTTCCTTTCATTCTTAACAGTACTTTTGTTAGATTAAGAAAAGTGACATTCAGAACAAGGGTGTGTTGTGCCCCTGCCCAAGTAGCCAGGAAGGAGGAGTCCTGTTGGTAGCCACAGAGTGTAGTCATCTCTCATTGGAGAGTATACTATAGTCCTGGTGTCTTCAAGTCCCTAGTTACCACTGCTCACCTACACAGAAGGACCAGGGTGATGTGCACCCCAGAGCAAGGGAAGAGACTAACCTGCCACAGCATCACAGTGTCTCAGTCATAGGCTGCATAACTGGCTATAAGAGTTTAACTCAAGCCCAATGTAGAGGATTAAGAGGGTGCAGGGTAGCTTCAAGAAACTCAGATTCATCTTTTGTTCAAAACTCATCCCACAACAGGTATGTCAAACACTGAGCAACATGCTCTGGACACCCTCCTGTCCAGGGAAGGACTTCCAGTGCTCTACCTGCCAAGATCTGTTCTCATAATGTGCCCCTGCCAATGCTTCTGTCAAATTCAACTGTTGCACGGGTACAGGCATAGCTCTGTCTACCTAGGAATGGTTTAGCCAAGTGCCATAAGCTTGGGAATAACTCAGAAACAACTGTATTGTGCCAAGTGCCTGCCCATCCAGAAATGGCAATAGCCTCCAGCAAGTAAAAGTCAGCCCTTGGCCATGTAATGGCAACCACTCTCATTACACAGGCAGAATCCTGTCAACACCAACACAAGTGGCTCAAAAGAGGAGTAGTAACATCTAAGAGCACCTCAGTAGACCCAAGCTTACACCAAGGCCAGTGCTAACACTGGCTCCAAAGCCTGGCTTCCTGACACATACATGGCTGCATCAGCAGCAGGCGTCAGACTATGTCATGGGCACAGTCCTGCTCCCTTTCCAGCAGATCTGGAGCAGAAGAAAGCAAGTCGAGCAGCAATCCCTTACACAAACCCAGTGCTGCTGTTCTACAGAAGTGCAAAGAAGGGCTCACAGTATAGGGAGAGGAAGGTGTTTTTACATTAGTTTTCAGAGGAAGAGTTTTTCGAGTTCCCAAGGAGACTAGGGATTTGGGCCAAAGGAAGATGTTAAGATTATGCAAATGTTCCCCATGGGTCTCCCAGGAGGCTCTGGTTTTGCATCCCCAAATCTTCCAGCTCCTCCTTAGTGTTTCTCTATCCTTTGCTCAGCAAGCATGCCAAAAATGTCATCCTGATATCTAAAGCTACCACATATCACAGAAGAAACATTTACTTCCTCATGCTCGTTCTGTGCCAGGAAGACTAATGGAACCTGCCCTTATCCTTCTTTATTCTCTTCCCCCAATTGATATAATTTGGATTTTGGAGGGTTGATTTTTCTCTGTTGCTTCTACACGGGTTGGCTACATTCATTTCTTCTGCCCTCTTGGCACCTGGAAAAATATGGGGTCACAAAACAACTCTCCTACCAAAAACACATAGAAACTTCTCACATGAGGTACTCAGCAGCCAAGGCAACAGGCATAGCTTGGAGAACACAATTCTAAATGCACACAAGAAGAAAGAAAAGAAAACAAAACAACCTTCAGTGGATTTCAGTACTGCAGGGTTTGGACCTGAGTCAGCACAAAAGCACAGGCTGGATTATTAGCGCTTCTGTGGAACAAGTCAGGATTTATATGCACCCAAAGAGGGGGATCTCAGAGATCTTCCCTTCACATGGGTGCCAGGTCAGCTTCATACCCACCCTAATGGCCCTTTCCCAGCATCTCGAGTTTGCAGATCTCTCTGCCCCCAAGGAAGCATCAAGAGAAATACAAGGAGCAGCAGAGCTACTAAAGGCAGTCAGAAGACAACCCAAATGCCTCTAGCAGACACACCCAGCTGGAGGCAAAATGAACACTGAGGTGAAGTCCTTTTGGAGGACAAGCAACGCCTGCCACCCCTAAACTTTGCGAACAGAGCAGGGAAGCCTGGGAAACTGGGTTCAAAGGGACTTTGACGTCTGATCTGCACAGTAAATTCAGTTTACAGGAGGGAGATGACATAAAAGGACTATAAATGCATGACACTGATTTATGCACAGCCCCAAGCTGTGGTTACAGCACCATGATGCAGCTGGATGAGTTTATCACCACAGCTCTTGCAAACTCTGCTCCAGTTCAGAGAGCATTTTCCTCAGGAAACAGCTCGTGCTTCTGCAATTGCTGCATCTTTCACTTCTAGGTTTCCTTCTTTGCCTTTGATTTTTTGAGTTTTTTTTTTAAGCATCAAACTCTTGAGAACTCCTGATGTCTGCCCAAGAACCCAGTCCTTCCCAGCACCTGTGCTGCCCTTCTCCTCAAGGGTCATTCATTCTGCCCCACTCTAAAAATTATTCAAGAGAAATTACGGAAAAGTTATACTCCATCAGTCTTTGAATGTGGTCTTTGTGCTCATATTATTTGCCAGTGACACTCCATCACACAATTACCACTGTTATTTTATCTCTCTCTGCCTATAATGCTTACAAGGGAGCAGTAGACGGTGCTGGTGTTTAAGCTGAATAAGTAACTTAAGTATATCTCTACCCCCAGATCACAGCACACTGCATAAATCTAACCATTTACCATGCACTGCCTTGATACGAATACTCACCATGATATCAGGCAAAGCAATCACAAGAAAAATGCAAGATGATTTGAGCTTCAGCTGCCTGCAAGTCTTTGACAAGGGTATTAGATGAAAAAAAAAAAAAAAGGTGGTGGTGGGGGGATGAAGCGTCTCACCTAGAGATGGCCTTTGCTGTGCTGACTCTACAGGGAAAGCAGCCACTTGAAAATCTTCTGGATAGATTTGCAGCTATGCTTGTAATATCCTAATCCAGCTAGGGGCTGCCTCAGTGCTCAGCACTGGAAGTGGGCTCTTTTCATGAGCAAATCAAAGAGGAAAAGTGCTTGAGGCCAGGATGCTTGATATAGGGGACCTAGCTCAGGTCCTGGCTGTGAAGCATCTCCTAGCTGCTCTGTCAAGGTCAGCTTTGCTGCCCTGTCCGTGCATCAGATCTGAGAGGCCTTTCCCATAAGAACTGTGCCAGTGTTACAGTTTTAGGACTAGGGTCCAAAATTGTAAATAAAAGTTTTCTAGAGAATTCAGGAGAGGCCAAGGGGATGGACTCTCTACTCTCAAAGCAGCTGAACGAAACATAAGAGATATGTTTATCCCATTCCATTGGTCTGCAAAATTTCTATATAGTTTGAAGCGTTGCTTGTTCTTGGCTCTCTTCTTGCTTCCTTTTCCCTCTTTCTCTCCTTCTGGCCTTGCTTGCTTGCCCTCTTCTCCACTGTTTGGGTTATGGTCAGAACATTGAATGGGAGCAAGGAGAGATAATGGTTTGTTAGCTGGCAACAGACCCTGAGCATTGTCCAGGGTAGTGCCCAGGTGGATCTGGGCTGTTATCTGGTTGTGTGTATGTGTATATATATATATATATATGCATATATGTATTGCCTTCTATATTTAGCCTACTTTTGTAAATAATACTTTCACTTTTCCTC
>VWZI01001714.1:271508-351766 GCA_013396835.1 Psilopogon haemacephalus | reverse complement strand
ATGTAAATCCCAAATTATTTCTAGTGCAAAACCACTACAGGTTAAAAACTGCAAGATGCTTAGATCCTGATGAATAGTGCCTGCACGCCTTAAACACTTCCCTGAGAGACTCTGCCATAGAGATATGACTGGGGAAACACTTCCAGCTGCCTGTGACACGATGTGGGTGTCATACGCTTAGTGCTGACCCCATTCCTTGTAGTCTTCATCTAGAATGCAAGAGAAAGGTGAAATGGATCAAATCCTGTCTTGAGCTTTTTCCGAGAGTCCAATAAAACTCAGGCAAGGGGTGATTTTTGTCCCTAGGATTCCCAGTTGCTGCCTCTCCCATCAGGCAGCTACCAGAGGCAGTCTCCCACCGAGAGAAGCCTGTCCCAGTGCTCTACATCATAGTACGATTAATTAAACCCCATCAGCTGCTCAACCAGCTCAGCCTCTCCTCATAAGCTTGGGGCAACTGGGGAGAAGAGAAGCACTCAGACAAGAGGGCCAGCAGCCCTGCCCACCTGTTCTGGGGGGATTTGTCTGTGCAGCTGTGGACAGAGGTGACAGGAGAGAGGTCAAGCTGGTTACAGTGGGATGAGAGCAGGAGAAGGCTGCTTTGCCTGACACCAAGAGGCACGGCTGTAACACAGACCCCAGCACTCCTCTGTGCTGCGCTCAGGTGAACTTTAGCTCAGAATTTAGCTTAGAACTCTCAAATTTCCATTTTTAACTCCAGGGAAAAAAAAAAAAAAACCAACAAAAACAAACCTCTGTGACCTGTCTTGCCCATGGCATCTGCAGAGCACCAAAGGCAGCACATGGCTAACCCCTCCTGCTTTTCTTTACTCAAATTTGGCTCCAGCCCAGGCAGTGCCTGTGCCTGGATGAAAGCAGTGAGTCCCACCACTTTTCCTCCAGACAGAAGCCAGTCTGTTTGGATGCACCATCTCAGGGGCTAGAGGCAACTGAGGGCAAAGTGAGTGCAGCCCTGGAGCACAAGATGGTGCTGGGGAAGCCAGATCTGCCAGCACATGGAATAAAAGAGACTGAAGAAAGCAAGTCCCCATCTGCTAAGCCTGATTGAAGCCCAGCAGAAATCTGCATGCTACCAGCAAAAGAAACAGGCAGGGGAGATGGGCCAGGCAGCAGAGGGCTTGGGTAGTTTGCTGCCAGCTTGCAGTAAAGCAGATAGGAAAGAAAAAATCAGTTATCCCTCAGAAGTAAATTTCAAGACGCATCCCCCAGGAGCACAAGGTGAAGCTCTTGATCAGACAAGCGATGCTGGCATGTAATTCCCCTTGATATGGCCCCATTTGAATTTTAGTGCCTGTGAAGGTGCATGACTGACAGCTCTGGAAACAGCAAGCATCTGTTCCCATGCAGAAGGAGCAGAGCTTGGAGCCCTGGGCATAGGCATCCTCACACCAGCTGTGGCCAGAGCTGCTGGGTGAGGCTGCACATCTGGGAAGGGAAGATAGAGCTCATTCCACGCTCTGCCCAGCCCTTGTATGCCACATCAAAGAGGGCAGGAGGCAGTGATACCTTGTGAGAACAACCACCTGCCCCCTATCAGAAAGGCAAAAATCAGATTTGCCAACAGAAGTGTAAGATTTGTCAGGGTTACAAATCACATTCTTCTGACACCTCCCTAGACAAGAGCTAGGTGAGACTTGTGGAGGTGGAGGCAAGCATGTGTTCAAACACTAGCCAACTACCAAAGAAGTAGTCTTTCAGACACTGATCCTCCCTTAGCACCTCCCCACTGCAGGATCTACCATGGGGGCTACCAAAGCCCCCCAGAAACCCTACTTCCACCAGAGCCATCACGCTGATGTAAGACAGATGCACCTCATTTCCAAGGACATCCAGAGAATCAACATTCAGTATCAATGGTGAGAGTCAGTGTCCTGAAACACCCCAAATTCTTTCCTTCTCCCTCCCATCCCCACGGGTTTGAATGGGGAGAAAAAGGTGTGGAAACTGCTTCCCAGCCCCACAGGCTTGAAAGGGGAGAGCAAAAGATGCCTTTCCACACGTGTGCTGGCTCATGTGGTAGCGTGCGTGGTGATTGGCTGGGTTTTTCATGCCCAGTATAAATTGGCAAATGAACATTTTGTCCAAGAGCATAAATAGAGGAAGGGAAAAGGTGCAAGGGTTCCCATCTGAAAAGCTCCTGCATTGACAGAGCCCCTGCCTTGAAGTTCCCATTTGGACCATCTCGGCTTTTGGATGGCTCGTACCTTTTTGCATGGATCTCGGTTTTGCACTGTCTCTACTTTTTGACACACCTCCCTGACTTCTGGGCCATTCTGTGCAGTCTCGCAAGCTTGGCAAGTCCTGGGTCCATTTGAGAGAGCTGCCAGCAGCACCTGGACCTGGCTGCTCTGGGACCTTGCTGCAGCTGACTTCCAGGCTGCTATTCTGGCTGGGGAGATCTCAGAAGATTGGCTCTTCCCTGCTGCTGCTGAGACAGCTTGGCCTCCACAAATCTCTGTCTTGTGGAAACCATATTTTTGGGATATTATTAAGTTTGGTAGTCTTTGTCACCTGCCTTGGACATTGCTGTTTGGATTTCCGATTGGATATTGTTTGCAGTCCGAATCAGCTGAGCACGCAGAGAATCCAGCAAGGAATCATCAACAATTGCCTATTTCCCTGTTGTGAGCAAAGTTGTTGTTCCCTTAATTCTCTGCTTAGCCAACTGATAGTGGGGTAAAAGCTGTGTTTATAGCTTAGCCTTTTCCATTTTCTGACTTCCTAAATCTCTGAATTTGTCTATAGCATCCTTTTAAGATCTTCCCAATTGAATCAAGCCTGTGAATAAATGAAACAAAAACTAGTTCTGTATATAGTTTTGGGGGCAGGGTTTCAGAGAAATAAAAATAATTCCATTTTTATAATTCCTGACTTGACCACGTTAGTTTCCTGCTTGTCAGGGGAAAAATAATAAAATCAGACTTGGATCCAGTAAATACACATCACATTAAAAGCAAAGAAGGAATTGCAGTTGTATACATGAAAACAGAAACACATTAAACCCTGAGCCAATGTACTTAAGCAGAGATCTGCTGGTTCCTGTAACCAAAGTTCATTTAACTGCTCACTTGCAGTTAGTATCGCCTCTGCTGTGCTACATGCCAACTGAAATAATTGTTTATGCAACAAGGAGCAAAGCTGGAGGCAGGTAGAATCAGACTGGATGTGAGGAGGAAGTTCTTCACCATGAGAGTGGTGAGAGCCTGGAATGGGTTGCCCAGGGAGGTGGCTGGGACCACATCCCTGGAGGTGTTTAAGGCCAGGCTGGATGAGGCTGTGGCCAGCCTGATCTAGAGTAGGGTGTCCTTGCCTATGGCAGGGGAGTCCAAACTAGATGATCCTTGTGGTACCTTCCAACCCTGACTGATTCTATGATTCTGTGACAACAAGATCTGCTCCAAAACCAAACCACAACAGAGATTGTTTTAAGGAGTTTAGAAGGCAACTTCTGCAAGAAAACCTGACTACTAAAAGCTTCTCCAAATTCAGGATTGGTGCAAGTATCAAGACTCAGCGAATAGCTGAGAATTAAGAAAATAAAGCAATGCAGGACAGTTAGAGGGTTGGTCAAAAATATTTCATGTCTACCTGTCTTTTTACTCTATAGCACCTGAATCAGCAAGGGACTTGGTAATTTCTGGAAGAGTTGTGTACCCTCAGTTAAAAATAAAACTCCAGTGATGAGTTTTCCTAACCTGCCGAGAGGGGATACATCTGAACAATAGCACAGAAATTGTAGGGGATGAAGTAGTTCAAACAGGGACTTAGAACATTTATTACCCAGCCAGTCCCCAGAGTTTGCCCTGCCATTCAGCCATGCCACATGTGCCTCCACGCTTCTTTCAGAGAGGACTACAAAGGGGCACAGCTTTTGCAGAGCAAACCCAAGCAATTCTGAGGCTGTTAAAAAAATTTGGCAGTTACCACCCTTCAGGTGAGATGTGGTAGCTGAGCATGTGTTTGCTCATAGCCTGCTCTGATTGCAAAAAAAAACAAGTTTATGTAAACTGCTGCTCTGAGCACCTTTTCATTTGAAGTGACAAAGACCGTTTAAGCAAACACGTTTTACTCTGCAGCTGGGGCCAGCTAAGAATGTATCTGTGGATGATTCTTGCAGCTCAGCTACCATGAGGTAGCTCCTGGCATCATCACTGCCAAAGCAGTCCTAGAAAATTGTTATTTCCCTCAGGAGCTGGGCAAAGGACTTGAACATTTGTTTTCATATGATTTTTAAACAAAATATATTCTTCCTCCAGAAATACTCTCTGCTCAGGATCCACTTTCAGGCTGTTCCTGGGGAGCGGAGACAAGACCATGCTGACCAGTTTCTCTGTATTTTCTGCAGGGAAGAATGGTTAACCACCCAGTTCCAGTGCTGAGCCCAAGTACACCACTCCCACACTATTTTTGCTTTTGTCACCCTTCAGCTCTCAATGAGGCTGAGCTATCAGCCTGTTTTGCCACTACACAAACCTACCTTGTTTCTACAGGGACACTCAGAAAATTAAGAGGGATCAACAAAAGTTGCTAATATGTACTCCACTTGAAGTGCATTCAAGCCCCATGTAGAGATTCTCATTTCAGATTAAAATGGCTTTAAATTACTGCTTAGTCTTCTGCCAAGAAAGAGCCCTGAGAAATGGTTCTTGCTGTGAAGAACTGTGAAGTTTAAATAGTCAAGACTGGCTGAAAGCATGGTTGTTATATCCACTTCACACCCAGGAAGATTAAAATGCCCACCATCAGAATGGGTGGCTCCTGGCCACTTTGGAGGGAAATAACATCCTTCAAAACAACCTTTGCACTCTTTTTCCTCTGGTTAGGCAAGCTGAAGATCTCTCACATACAGAGAAGGGGAAAGAAGAAGAAGGGGGGGAAAAAGGCACAAAAATAGTGACATTGTCTGCAAAATAAATAAAGAAAATATCTCATTTAGGATTCTCAGAAAGGTAGCAGGACTGTTCTTAAAGCCAGCACAGGATATGCAGCTAGGAAACCCACTGTTAGGAGTAAGTTCTGAAGAGCCATGACAAGGTCAGCCTGGCTGGCCTCTCATCATCTATCCCTGGAGGATGCAGTACCTCCTTGAAAACAATGGAGGCTGCTTGAAAAGCACTCAGGCTACAAGAAGGATCCCAAACTGAAAATCCACAAATACACCCTGGTTAAGAAACAGCTCCACAAGTTGTCCATGACTTACAAGTTCAAGTTTGTCACTGACCTCTCAGAGGTAGCATTGCAGGAGTTGAGGGCTGCACAAGCCAGCAAGGCAGCAGAGAAATGAGGAGCCCCAGCAGTAAGTAGAGCTGAAATGTCAACTGAGAAAAAGACAATTTACTACTCTATAGCAGGGATATCAGATTACACAAAGGGAAGCACAAAACAAAACAAAACAAACAAACAAAAAAAAACCAAACCACCAAAACAGGAGAAAAGGTAACAGCGGCACACAGCAGATGAAACCCACAGCTGTGCACAAATTGAAACCAGAGTAAAAAGGGCTCAATCCCAGCCCACAAAACTGAGGAACAGACANNAAAAACCCCCAAAAACAGTAAAAGGAAACTTTGCAAACTGCAGAATATATTACAAGTCCGAGAAATCCCAGGCAATCCCTTTTCTGTCATACAGTGAGCATGAGGTGAGCCTGGTGTAGAATACACGACCCAACTTGCTCTTGCTCTGTGCCACTTGGGGGAAGGGGTGTCCCAGGGTGAGCTGGGGGAGAAGGGATTGTACCCCAAAGGATTAAAATAAAGACACTCACACAGAACTGGAGGTTAAAGAGAAATTTTGGACAGTCCTCCCCGCTTCTGCACCATTCTGTGTGGTCTTGCAAGCTTGGCAAGTCCTGGTTCCATTTGAGAGAGCTGCCAGCAGGACCCGGACCTGGCTGCTCTGGGACCTTGCTGCAGCTGACTTCCTGGCTGCTATTGTGGCTGGGGAGATCTCAGCAGCTTGGCTCTCCCCTGCTGCTGCTGCTGAGCCAGCTTGGCCTCCACAAACCTCTGTCTCATGCAAACCATATTTTTGAGATATTACTGATTGTGGTGGTCTTCGTCACCTGCCTTGGACGTTGCTGTTTGGATTTCTGATTGGATATTGCTTATTTACCTTTGCTATTCGCAAAAGTAAACAAAAGTACAACAAGTATCAAGGCACAAAGGATATTTATACCCTCAGAATCTGCCTTGGCCTAGCTCCTCAGCTGGGCCCTAGACCAGTTCTCAGCTAGACCTCAACCGGCCAAGGCTCCCCTCCCCCCCAACACACTAGGTCCCAATAGGCCTGTCTTTGTGCTGGCTAACTGCAATATTTTCATAAGAGAAATTAGGTTATAAGCTGTGAAAAAGAAACAATGGTGATGTCTACTTCCCTCATAGGCTTACTGAGATGTGCTAAAGCAAAGACACAAACATAGACAAGACAAAGCCCCTTGGGTTTGGGCTCTGGCTGTTGGTCTCTCCCTCTCCTTGCCTTCTAGCTGGATCTGTGTAACCCAACTAATTTCTGCTTCTAACCCCCCTGGCCAATCTTCCCTGTTTACCTGGCAGGCAAGGTAGACTCTGGGATAAGATTGGCAGGTGGGGAGAAGGTGGAGGTTTGGTTGGACACCCCTCTGAGGGGCTCTGATCTCTGGGAGGGCTGTGGTGTTTCTGTATTATCTTTTTACTGCATATACCTGTAAATATCTGCAATAAATTGTAAATATCTGTAATATATTGTAAATATCTTCTTGTACATTGTTCTAAGCTGTNAGGAGGGAGGGCAGGTAACGCCCAAACCAGAAGGTATTGTACCCCAAAGGAGTGAAATAAACACTCACACACAATTGGAAGCTAAATAGAAATACTATTTGCAAAACCAAAAGTACCAAGTATCAAGGCACAAAGGATATTTATACCCTCAGAATGTGCCTCTGCCCAGCTCCTGAGCTGGGCCCTAGACCCGGTCTCAGCTAGACCTCAGCCAGCCAAGCCTCTGCCCTCACACAAGGTCCCAACAGAACCGTCTTAAACCTCACTGCCTCCACCCCAAGATAGGCCCAGAGCAGGCCTCAGCTACGCAGTAAGAAACACCTGGGGCCCAGGCCTCACTCCCACACAAAGCAAAGCAAAGGCAGCAGTCACACACTTGGAGTGGAGGGGCAAGAATAGACTAGAATAGACTAGAATAGACTAGACTAGACTAGACTAGATAGACTAGACTAGACTAGACTAGACTAGACTAGACTAGACTAGACTAGACTAGAATAGAATAGAATAGAATAGAATAGAATAGAATAGAATAGAATATAGAATAGAATAAGCCAGGTTGGAAAAGACCTCCAAGATCATCCAGCCCAACCTATCACCCAGCCCTAGCCAATGGCACTAAGTGCTCCATCCAGGCTTTTCTGGAACATCTCCAGGGATGGTGACTCCACCACCTCCCTGGGCAGCCCATTCCAATGCCAATCACTCTCTCTGGGAAGAACTTCCTCCTAATATCCAGCACAACTTGAGACTGTGTCCCCGTGTTCTGTTGCTGGTTGCCTGGGAGAAGAGACCAACCCCACCTGGCTAGAAGCTCCCTTTAGGTAGTTATAGACAGCAATGAGGTCACCCCTGAGCCTCCTCCTCTCCAGGCTGCACACCCCCAACTCCCTCAGCCTCTCCTCACAGGGCTGTGCTCCAGCCCCCTCACCAGCTTCAAAGGTCTGCCCCTTGCACAGAGAGATGTAGCATGTGGGATGGAATAATAAATTGTGATATCCTGTGTCCTCCCTCTGGGACAGGCTGGCAGCCCCCTTGGCTCTGTCTGGAGGAATTTATCCTAAGTATACAACAAAGTAGTCCTAAGTATACAACAAGGGGACAGTAGCATTCATTATCCCTGCTAGTGTGGCCACTTAGCTTAGACCAATAGAAGCACTAAGGCTCTTCTGTGCTGCTGTCAGGATGCAGCAAGGGCCAGCTGCTCCCTAAGGGTAGGGAAACCAAAACAAACTCACCTTCAAGGCTGAGCTTGCTAAACGGTGCCCAAGGGCCTAAGTGGAGCTGATCAGAGCCTTGGAATCCATTACTGCCCCAGGCTTTAGCACCTGCTGCTCTGCTTACACTGTGGTGTTGGTAAAAGTCTGTGGGTGCCAAGGTTTCAGCTTTTCCTTCCAAACCAGCCCTGGAGTTGGTAATTTCCAACAAAACAAAGTCTGAGCTGTGACCTGTTTTTCACTGCTGTGGATTCAAAGCGTTCCCAGATTTGCAACAGCAGGACGTGTTACTAGGTGTGCAGTGTGTGCTCCTGCTGCTCTGAATTCACAAAGCAAGTGTAAATTAAGGACAGGATTCCTGTGCCAGTTCTTTGGTAGCTGACAGGTGATCCCCAGAAGGGTCGTGCTCCCGTCTTTGAACTTGATCGTGCAGCATACAGTGTCTTGTTTGTGTCCTGCTTATACAATACCCTGGATACAGACCTGCCAGACAAGATCAGAGATGAAGTCTGATGTGAAGCTGCTTAAAACATCTTCATACTGCAAGATCTCTGAAAATGGACAATATTATATACTTTGCTCACTGAAAAAGACTCTCGGATAGATTTACTGTGCAAGCTACTACAGCTCCAATCCAAACCAATTAAAGCGAAGAAAGATTTCCTCTAACTTAAGTGCCATGGATCATAGCCCTTTGCCTCCATCTTTTCACATATCTTTACAGGAACAAGAAGTTAAAGATATGCTTGCTACTTCTAGGATTATATCTTGCACAGGCTGGAATTCAATTAACATTTTTCTGCAACAAAACTTGGAGAAGCACTTCAGAGCTGCTGCTCACAATGCAGAAGCGACTGAACAAATGATACTCTCATTAACGCTCTGCCTTTCCCTGCTGTGCAAGCCAAATCCTTGAACACTAAAAGCACCTCAGCATCAGCTGGGTTCACAGACATCCAGAGCAATTTTTCAAGCTCCTTGACTTTTATAGACCAAGGGGGAAGGGATTTGGTGTGCTTTAATCCATTCTATTATATGAACTCAGAAGTGGTTTTCACTTTCTAGCACTATAAATTAAGCTGGCTGCAGCTATTCTATTCCTGATTAGGCTGAAAGTTACTGGCAATAATTTGATGACTGTATTTTCTTGCCCTTGTTTTTTGCTTCTTTTCCAAATTAACCTGTGAATTTAGCTTCCCTGGTAGTAAGTAAATAATGCAATAAAACCGGAGATAGTAGCCAACACATTCACATCTCAGTGCTTGAAATGGTGGCCAAGCACAGCAAAAGCTCCTGTACTTTGTAAGTGGAAGTTGCTGTATTCAACTCCCAAGCATTCAGACTGGAAGAACATGTTGTATGAAAAAAACACAAACCTCCTGCATGGCTCTATGTTTTTGTTGTGTTTTGTTTTGTTTGGGGTTTTTTTTTATCTAAAAGACTAATTACTTTTTATACATAAGTGAATTCACCTTTGGAAGTCATTAGACAAATGCTCTTCCACCCATTCTAGAGACTGGACTTTCCTCAGGTCAAGAATCATTAAGAATGGAGTTTTTAACCCAATCTCTGCAATGAAAGATACTATTAAGGAAATGCAATGATGGGGGAGGGGGTGAATATGTTTTCTTAGTATATTCGTTAATATATATGCAATTAGGGAACATGTTCCATCTGCCTGGCTCCCCTTGCTTTGCTTTCACTGCTCTAACACTTTATCTCCTAAATCCTGATAACAAAGAGAGAGAAAGATGCTCATGGACTACCCCTGGGAAAGTTAGAGGCACACTGCACAACACAGAGTATAATAAATAAATAAATAGCTTCTCTAAAATGTGATGGTGTTGTAGGAGTCTAATTGTGCCTCTCTCATTCATGTGAATTAATAAATGTGACTTTGATGATTTATTTCAGAACAAATTGCTTTTCAGAATCAGTAAGCATAGCAGAGTTCAGCTTCAGGTTGTATACTCAGGACCTTAGCTAATACCAGCTTTTAAAAGTTTGAGTAAAACCTACTTGGGATCCATCAAACTCAAGTGCCCGTGTCATGTACTGTCAATTATTCTAACTATAAGGACATGTCAGGTACACAAAAGACAGAATTTAGACAGCACAGCTGCCCTAAAATTATAACTTTCTCATAATGCAATTTTTTTTTTCAGTTGACAGTGAAAAAGCAGTAATAGTTATTTTGGGAACAAAAGGAAAACACAATGGATCTGATGACTAAGTGTTCTGGTCCCTGGTGTAAAAGCAAAGTAGATCCCTGTCGTATTTAACTTGATTCCTTTGAATTAAATACTTCCATTAAAAGTTTCCCACAGTAGCTTTAATATTTAATTATGTATTCCACCAAAGGAAAGAACAAAATCTTTGCAAAGGTTTTTTTGTGCATGTGAAATATTTATCAGCATATCTCTTTGGACAAGTATTTTTATCCCCCAGGCTGGGAGAAAGCTTCCATGCACAAATCAGTTTCAAAACATTTTATTTTAAAGCTTGAAAGTTTTCTATACTTCAGCACCTCATGCCGTGACTTTGTTATTTCACTTGTTAATGAATGGTAATTAAATCTCTTTTGGCTGAAAAGGTTGGAGGGCTCCTGCTGTATTACAAAAACAATTTCTGAAAGTTACAAAAATGCCCAAGTGTCTAGAAATTAAAGAGTAAAGTTTGCCATGTTTTGAGTCCAAGGCTGAACTGCTTGCAAGGATTTATGTGGGAGAACAGCATGTCCCAGTCAGTGTGTACAGTCTCTCCAGTTGAACAGACATAATTATGTCACTTTGTGTCTATCAGAGTAAACAGAATCACATTCTTAATAATGCATATTGTGGCCACAAACTTCCTTGATCTTACTAACAGCTGTAGGAAACACTGCATAAACCCTCTTATACATTACCTGCACAAAGAACTGCTACCAGTGTACATCTAAATAAAGACTTGTTAATTTTGCATTTGGTCAGTAGGGCTTGAGACAATAGCTTATTAATTTCTCTTCTGTGTTTTCATTTCTTTCACATGCTTTGAGTCAGAAGAAAAATCACAGAATCACAGACTTTAGTGGTTGGAAGGGACCTGCAGTGATCTTCGAGTCCAACCTCCCTGCCAAGGCAGCATCCCCTAGGGTAGATCACACAGGAATGCATCCAGGTGGCTTTTGAAAGTCTCCAGAGAGACTCCACAACCTCTCTGGGCAGTCTGTTCCAGTGCTGTCACCCTCACTGTAAACAGTGTAGTGAGTGCTTACAACAGAAGCAGATAAAGGGGAAATAACTGCATATCAAGGCATCTTGTGGTGCTAAATAGAGATACAGTATTGAAGAAGAAATATCTGCATGATGTCCACCATTCAGTTCCTGTGCAAGCTTCTCCTGGTCTTATATGGGCAGATTGGTCCAAAGTTTGTAAACCGAAACTTTTATTAGTTCTACTCTAAAATGACTTCTCCTGAAGGCAGTAGTGATTATAGAGGGAAAGCTGATTCTGAATTTCTTTTAAAGTTATGTTTACTCAAACAATCCAGCACAAACAGATTTGATCAAGGAACTGTGAACAGGAATGAAGAGATGAATCCATTCCTAGGCCGTAACTTTGGGCAGAGGTCTGCTGAGAGCAAAGCCCCCTCCGATGAAGTGAGGAACATCAGATCTGTGGTGTGGAATCTGAGGCTTCACATCAGTCATGACTCGCTCCTTCTCCCTTTAAATAGAAAGAAAGAAAGAAAAGGAAAATACATATTTCATTCTATAGCCCAGTGATGTTTACAAACTAGGAATGTGTCCTCCAAAGTTTCTTTGATGCAACCATGTATTGAGACATCATTAAAAAAAACCTGTTGATTAAAGCCCGTTAGGCTTAAACTGCCAAGACTTGGTGTCTGGTTGGATCTAATTACAAGCCTACTGATGGCTTTTTTGGAATTATTAAAAATCAGAAATAAATGAGCTTGCTTTGTGCTACTCCCCAAAATGGCCAGAACACCTCATTAGAGCAGGCCTGTGTATGAGCTACATGACTTCACATTTCTAATCACCATCCCATTCTAGTAAGCATAAGCCTATTTTCAAACAGCTACATTCATCAAAGGGAGGTTGTTGGGTTTTTTTCTTTGTTGAATTTTGATGAAAAATAGTGTTATCTGTCTTCACATTTTAACAAAATTCTAGTGATAATTGCACTGCCTGTGTGTTTTGCAGAAAACTAACAGCGTGCCATTGGGTGCACTGATAACCTCAGTGAGCTGCTCCGTCTGAGGATCCTGGAGGACTTGAATGTGATGACCTTAAGAGGAGGGAAGAAGGATTAGCTGGTTGCACTATTACGAGGTTGGGGAGGTAAGCACAGCAGAACAAATACAAAGGGTAGCATTTAAAACTCCCTGTGATATAACTGGAGGTTTCAGAGAAAGATCCTCGGATATTTTAAATTAATCAAGTGGAGCTTTATGAAGTACTAGTTTGCAGAGGTCTCAAGGCTTTACAAAGACAGTCAGTACCATTACTTTCATTTCACTGGCATCAAGACTGAGAAGCAAACATCAGTGCAACCACCCTTTTGCAAAATCTAGTCTTGTCACATTAGCATCCTTCCTTAGCCCCTAGGAAGGGAAAATACTTCCTGGAATTCATATTTTTCTATCTGTCCACAAAGAACTGTGTCAGAAGAAAAGGAAGCTCAGAGAAACCCTGTAGGCTGACTAGTTATCCTTTCTTTTCCAAATTTAACCCATATGGAGATGGGAGAATAGGCAAACAATGGCAGAGATTAACTGGACCAGGAAAACTATTTAGAACTGCTTTTAATTGTACCAATATAGCACTACTGGAAGTGCCAGCTCACTATAAACTAAGATTCGGTATTGCGATGGCTCATCCTATCTCACTACTGGGGTTCCGACTTTGGGGAGAGAAAAGCATGCAGAATTCATGCTCATTCTCTCTTCATGCTCCCATAGAGACAGCCAACAGATGTGCTCATCAGTATGGAAAATTCTATGCAGCTGAACACTGTAATATATTATGCAGAATTAATGTGCAAGCAGCCACTTGCAAAAACTCCCAAGTTACTACTGACATCCCTCACTGTAGTTATTTACATAGGACTGCAGGATTGGGTCTCTGGAGTGGACTTAAGCTTCATGTTTTGTCATTGATACTGACCAAGATCAAACTGGAACCCTAGTGTTAGAAGCAATTAGGAAAAGCAGTGAAGCAGAAAAAGTGAAAGAAGCAGCAGAAGAGAATGGGATGGGAAACAAAAAGAAAACCCAAGATATCTGGGAAAGATAATTCAGAGAGCACAAACAGAGGATTTCAAATTCACAACCAAATCTTAAACATTGTTTTTTTCAGCTTGAACACAAAACAAAGCTAAATTCCTGTTGTCACTCATTATATTCCTTCAGCATCCCGTGGAAAGCTGCATTAGTTCAGTATCAAGGCTTTAAATCACAAACCAGAACTGTCTGGAGCAAATCAATAAAAGCTTTAGATGATACCTTTGTGTGAGGTTATCTGAGAGTATTAACTCTCTTTCATACAAGGATAGTCAATAATACTATTAATGCTATTGTCCTGACAGGATCCTCTTTTTACTAGCAAAACCAGCCACATTTATTTAAGACATGATGTTAACATTAGCCAGCATGATAGAGATCAAGGTTTGTGTCAGCTGGGATTTAGATCAGCCTGAGGTTGTACCAGTCAAATGGCTGTAGCTCTTTGCATAGCACCTATACACCATGTAGTACATGCCCAGCTCAGTCTGAGGCAGGACCAGTGTGCGTGTTGGGGTAAAAGACTCCTTGAGGAAGAATCTGGCTGCACAAGACACTCTCCCTATTGCAGAAAGGAAAAGGTATAGCTTGGGGTGCACACATCCTTCAAAGCAGGATGTACTTCAACAGGCTTGACTGGGAAGCAAAACAATGAGGGAGAAAGGAGTGCGAAGGCCAGCACCTGGCTACCTCTCAGCTGCCACAAAGAGAAGAGAAGTGCAAGTCAGGGCTGACAAGAGCACAGTGTTGGTAGATTCTGAGCCTGAAGTGGGAGCAATGAGATGCTATCGTTCTGCAGAAGGACCACTAACAGCATCTGAATATACTTTCAAAACACAGATATCACAAAGACACCATGCTCACCAGATACAGCCATACCTGTCCATGAGAACGACAACCTGACAAGCTGCACTAATGGCAGATATCTATCCTGAACCTATAAACACTGTAATGACTTCAGCTCTAATTGACCTGCAACACAAAATTCCATTCACTGTGTATCATTAACAGTCACCAGCACCTCGTACAATTATTTTTTGTTTACTTTAAAGCAGTCATGTACCTAACAAGTGGATTTTTTTCAATAGTTGTAACTTTTCTGGAGCCTTTCAAGGTCTATCTGGATGTGTTCCTGTGTGACCTGAGCTAGATTGTCTGGTCCTGCTCTGGCAGGGGCTTGGACTTGATCTCTTTGGGTCCCTTCCAACCCCTGACATCCTATGAGCCTATGAGGATTTAATTCTAGGTATGATATAGCAACAAACTATGGGTGAATTTCTTTTCATCTGATGAATAGAAAGAAACATGATGCCAGGGTCCAAAATGGAAACATTAAAACTATTGTGAAGAGAATACTCAGCTGCTGGAAATGGATTATCAGGCATTATGGCAGGCCCACATATTGATCCTAGAGCTCCAGGAAGGCCATTAGCACTGCACAATCGTTGCTAATTCCAAACATTAAGGTAACATTATGCAATTTGCAGATGGACAAAAATCGTTGTTTATCACTGACTATTTTGCTAATTTAGTCATCAAAACTGTTTTCTGGCTGCAATATGATTAAAGAAGAAATATATGCAGGCAGCTTTGAATGGTATTCAGCAATGTAGAGAGTTGTTGGCTTTAGTGTGTGAGAAAGGGACAGGCTGAGGGTGGAAAGGGGTGGAAAGACAAAAGGCATACATAGAAAAGCTTGGTAACACCATGTCATCTGACTGCAGAAATCGAAAAAACTTCTCTTTAAAGTCCAGTAACTACATTTTCAGAAGTGACTAACAGTTTTGGTGTCCCAACTTGGAGATTCATCATCATAACAGTCTAATCTCTCAGAGACTGCAAATTAGGCCAGAAATTGGACAACTAAGATGCTAGACATTCTCTTTTCAAGAGGAGAATATGAACACTCAGTTGTAGACTGAGAGCACCAGGGAGGCGTAATCAAACTGCTGCTGGCTAAGGACACACGACAATGACCTACAGGAAAATTCATAGGTTCTACCATCATAAAGGTTAAGACATCTGACAAAACCAAACTCTGAGCCTTGACCACTTCCCTCCATCTGGATGTAGAAAGTAAACAAGAATCAAATGGTAAATATTCTTTGTTGCAGCCATTGGCAATGCTACCTGCCACTAGAAGGGGAGAGTCATCAGTCCCAACTACCATATCTTGTAATATCTTAGAATGACATTGTTCTTATATCGGGTCCATGCAGTTGCCACCTGAAGAAAGATTATCCCCAATACCATATGTTGTTTAATTATAACTTTTAAAATGTGCTGAAGTCCTCATAATGCTTGAAGGTATCTCATGATATTTGAAAAGTCATGTAAGTCAGGTATAGTCTCTGGTGAATGGAAAAAGGGAAACACAGCGCCCATTTTTAAAAAAGGCAGGAAAGAGGACCCTGGGATCTACCAGCCTGCCAACCTCACCTATGCTTGGGAAGACCATGGAACAGATCCTCCTACAAGCTATGCTAAGGTACATGGAGGACAGGGACAGGATTCAAGACAGAAATGCCCATGACTTCATCAAGGGCAAGTCTAGCCTGACAAATGTAGTGCCCTTACATGAACTGGCTACATTAGTGGACAAGGGAAGAGCTATGGATGACATCTGTCTGGACTTCTTTAAGATCTTTGACATGGTCCCCCATAACATCCCTCCCTAAACTGGAGACCAGTCCTGTTTAATGTCTTTGTCAGTGACACAGACAATGTGAGGAGTGCAGCCTCAGCAGCTTTGCTAACGACACCAAGATGGATGATGTATGTGACACACAGGGTGGATGGGATGCCATCCAGAGGGACCTGGACAAGCTGGAGAAGCAGGCCTGGATGAACTTCATGAGGTTCAACAAGGCCAAGTGCAGGGTCCTGCACCTGGGTTAAGGCAACCATCAGTATCAGTACAGGTCAGAGGTTGAAGGGATTGAGAGCAGCCCTGCAGAGAAGGTACTGGTGGATGAAACGCTGGACATGAGCTGACAATGTGTGTTTGTGGCCCACAAGGACAACCATGAACTGGATTGCATCAAAAGTGTGACCAGCAGTTTGAGAGAAGTGACTCTGTCCCTCTGCTTCATTCTGGTGACCCCTTTCCCTGGACTACTGCATCCTGCTCTGGAGTCCATAGCACAGGAAAGACATGTATCAATTGGAGCAGAGGACGGCCACCAGAGGGTGGCCGTCTCCTATGAAAAAAAGGCTGAGAGTGTTTGGATTATTGACCCTGCAGAAAGCTCCAGGGGGAACTTCCAATCGTCTTTCTGTTCTTAAAGGGGGGCTATAAGAAAGACAAACATATTGGCAGGGCCTGTTGTGAAAGGATGAGGTGTACTGGTTTTAATCTGAAAGCAGGTAGACTAGATAGAGACAAGGAAAAACATTTTGACAGCAAGGGTGGTGAAACACTGGCATAGGTTTCTCAAGAGATAGTAGAAGTACCATCCCTGGAAACATTCAGGCTGCATGGTGCTCTAAGTAATGTGATCTAGTTGAAGATGTTCCTGCTCATTGAAGGGGATGTTGGACTAAATGACCTTTAAAGGTCCCTTCCAACCCAAACTATTCTATGATTCTATGATTCAATGTAAGAGACCAGACTTTAATCTATGTCCTCTGGGCACTATCTCATTGGCATGAATAATTTAACTGGCCTGCAGAATATGTCAGCAATGTCTCTGCTGGATATTCTTGTCCTGGCCATAGATCACAGCAAATCTCAACTAAACTGACATAATATGAAGGATAATATCAGGAAAATAAGGCAAAAATATTATATCACCCTAGCCAAATTTGGCCACCTTCTGATCAAAAGCATAAAGTAGCATCTGAAAAAAATCTAGTTGGTGCAGAAATTTCTGTAGACAGAACTGTTATTTTCCATTACTTGGCCTGCTGTTCCTTGCGTTTCTGAGACAGATATTTCTTCTTCACATTCTGAAGCTCGTTGGCAAGTCTTTCAATTTCATGTTTGTATTCTTGGCTCTGTGATTCATACATATTCAGTTCTGAGGACAAAACCTAACAAATAAAAGGCAAAAATCAGAAACAGGAGATATTATTATCACTTACACATAAGTTAGTTCCTTTACAAGCACTTTTTCCCTTCACCTTTGATGATATAAGACACCACTATTTTCCATCACATCTAATTTTCTATCATGGTATTTCATCTGATCACCTCTGCTCACCTAAGGATAATTTACTAAATTAAGACAATGCCATTTAATCACAATAAAGCATGTGAAATATGCTTCTAGCATTATGGGAATGGTATTAATACAACATTAGCCCTTAATGTTCTGGGACACAAATCTGGGTGAGAACTCAAAATGAAGGTCTTAAAAATAATAAAGAAAGGATTTATTTCATAATTATGGGGTTTGTTCAAAAAGATTCACCTTGTTCTGTGGAACAATCCAAGCCACACAGGAAAAGTAGTGCCAGGCAGTGTAAATATTCATACAAGGCTGCTTTCAGGTGAATCAGTAAACTTTAAAGAAAGTAAGAACATGTGTATTGTGTTTTCCTTCCTTAAGAAGGAGAAGAGCTTGACCTGGCACCACAAAACGGCAGGCAAAGCAGTGCTGCACAGCACACTGTGCCTGAAATACACAGCAGCAATTGACTGCACTAAGGGCAAATGGGAGCCGTATGGAAAACTTCAAATCACATTCACTTTAGCTAAACTTTGGCTTCTATTTTACATTTTCTGCATTGTTTTTCTTCTCCATGGAAAGCTAAGATTTGCATAACAGCCTCTTTGTTTCCTAAGGGCCCATCTGCTCCTGCATATTTTTTTCCTCATGGTTAGTATAGACGTGATTATGATGCAGTGAACAGGAGATGATGACTTCAACAGAGAGAGAAGCCATAGAAGTAGATGAACTCCTGGGGAGACTGATAGTTCATGCAGGCAAGAACACAGGAAGACCAGTTTATTCTGTCAAACAATCCCTTTTTAATATCATGCTTTCAAAGTTTCTCACAAAGCTCCTCCAGAGCCAGGAAGTCCTGCCTCCTAGTGACAAGGGTTTGGGATGGGTTACTCCTGTCATCCTTGGGAAAGTTGCAAGTATAACGCATGTGTACAAGGTGCAGGAGAAATTACACTTCAAGCCTGGATTCTCAATATATCCCCACTAATTTGTTAAAAAGAAAATTAAGAGGCTTCAATTTGCTTCCTAGAGATCTTAACGGCTGATGAAAAGGGAAGGAGAATAAGCTTCATGGAAAACTGATAGTAGCCCAGATGGCCTGTGCACAAAAAAGCACTTATAGCATTGTGCTGCATGTCCATATAACAAGGCTTCTCCTCTATTTTAAAGAAACAAACTAGAATAACATGAAAAAAAGTTCTTCTATTGCAGTTGGTTCTCTCCTGGGGAGATGTGGTATTAACTCTGTTTTCCTGATCTGATATCCTAAGACATGCTACTGGACATTGCACATTTTCCTGAAGCCTTGCTGCCCAGGATCACTAGTGGTGTCGTTCTGCAAGCCTGGCAACTCCTCAGTCAGAGACAGAGGGCATCTCTTACTTTCAGGTGCTTAGTTTTCTCTCGCAGAGTGCGCCGGTAGAGCTGCAACTGTTCTGCAGCTTCGGGCCCAGGCTGCCGGGCCAGGATTTGCTTCAATTCCACATACAGCTTCTCCTTTTCCTAAGAAACAAACAAGAGGAAAAGCTCTTATAAAACTACTGCAACCTGTAACGAAATCAACCTCACTCTAAAACGCAGCTCAACCAGGAAGATATTTGCAGAAACAAATCTGCCTGTGTGTCACTCTTTCCTCGCTGGCCATAAGGTATTTAAAGTTGTTGTGATAGCAGTGGGAGAGCTCATTAAGAGAAACAGCCAACTACTCTGAACCACAAATTAAATACTCATACACTGTCATCTGTGAACATGCTCTGCCACAGAGAATGTGAAACAGTCACTGAAAGACTATTCCAGGGGTGGGAAATCAATTACTAGTAACTGTGCTTATTGCAGTCTTCCTTCTTATAAGCCACATTGCTTTACATTAAGGATTATAGTTTCATCCAACAACATGCAAGCAGGCTATGGAAATGTCAGAGAAGAACTCCCTTTTCTTCCAAATAAAATCCTGCAAAGTACATATACAGACACACACTCACACACACAATCTTTCAGTTTAACAGCAATGGCCCTGGGAAAGCGAACAGCAACAACTATGACTAACACAATTACTACCAAGTAATCTTTGTCATGCGTCTCCTCTTCCTTCCAGCTGGAACAGTATACTTATGGATATTGAGTATATCCATGTCTAAGCAGAGCCACACCAGGACCCACGTGCAGCTTTCTGTACTGAAATGGTAGTTGCAGCTGTGTTTTCAGATGTGCTGGTTTTCAATTTAAGGAATAAAGATCTGAACAAAGCCACCTTTGTAGCTTTCCAGTATCTACCCTGTCAAACTATTGTTATTAATTAATACTATTTACCAAGATCCCATCCTTTTCCTGGTACCTAGAGAGCTGGCATCAAAAAGGAGTGTTACTTGACTGGAAAGATTTAACTGAATAAGACAAAAAAATGACGCGGGGGGATAGGAGAGGTGATTATTTACAGTGGCTTTGACAAAACTCCTTTTTCCTGTCTGCTTTTATGAACTCTATCTACAGCTCTTGCCACAGAAGTCTTCTGTCATGGGGAAATGATGCCATTGCATCACCTAGAATTGCTACATTTGTCCTTGCCTAGAGGTTGAGGTAGGATTTTACAAAGTTACTTGTAAAATTTTGGGTGCCAATCTCCGAAGGTTTTTAGACATCAGCATTTTCTGAAAATCATGCACTGTAATGTTCATAAGCTGGGATCCAAACAATGGAAGCACTTAAAATCAAAATTTACTTTTGCAAGCATTAAACTGTATTACTGACAAAAAGTCCCTCATAAATGAAGCTGTTCGCAGTTTATCTCTGGAACAATCAATCCCCCCTGAGACTCAGGCTAAAGTTGCATAATGGCAAATATTAAACTCAGAATTCATTCTACACATAGATGCTATTTCACTGCAAGTGGTTTCCACTACTTCTTTCCATTCTTCTTTCTGAGGAAGCAAGATTTAACTGCAAGTTCAAAACAACAGCGAAAGAAAAATCCGCCTTGTCAAAATCTGTCTGGTCAGTATTAACATTCCACCCCTGAATGTCTCACAGATTTGTATTTTGGAGGAGTGCAATGGTAATTTGGGTAAATATGGAGCAGCTGATGTATTGAAGGTCTTATGTGCAATTGTTTTCCAATTTATTTCTCTTCTAGCCCTCTAGAAGGGCCTACCAGGCTCTTCAAACATTGTGCAATGGTGTGTATAATAACCCCATTTAGAGACAAAGCATGCAATTCTCTTATAAGGAGAATCTATCTTATGCAACAGAGACTCGTTAGCTGTCCAATGTATATTGTCTCCATAAGACAACTGAGGCAGAACCAGCTGTCTTATAATGCATATCCTGTCCTTCCTTGCTAAGTGCTGTCCATCTCTTTTACATCTCGTCAATTAATTTGTCACTAGGTTAGAAGCACCATATGTTGGCAAAATGTTAAAATAAAAACCTCTACACTTCTTTCCTCAGCAGCAGAAGACTGTATTCATAGGCTGGCATTTACATCATTTTTGACAGTTCACCCAAGGATGCAAAAAATATTATTTTTTTTTTTAATAATCAATTGATTCTGATTAATTTTAAAACAGCACCCACCAGAGTATGTCTAAGTCAGTCACAAGGTACATGTGATGCTACCATCAAAAATGCATTGTAGGTATGTGGTGTTTCTATCTCTGCACATAAGAAATGTGGAATGTCCAGGAAAAAAAGCGGGGGGAGAAGGCACAAATTTATTAAGACGTATTTTGGCTTCTACAATACTTATACTCTAGCTGTATTCAAAAGGACAAACAAGCTGTGCAATGCATACTATGTACAGGTATCCTACAAATAGCCAGCTAGCAGATACAGCATAGAACATGTAGAAAGACCTATAGGGCTGTCTGATGTGTGAGTTGCATCCAAAGAAGCTTTCATTCTCTTGCAGTGGGTAAATTAACACCAGCAGAAGACAGATCAATGTGGCTGTTTGGTTTTAGAAAAAAGTAAAATGCACACACGTTGCTTAAAATGTCTGAGAATCCAATGGGGCTGGACAGAGATGAGGTATCCTGACAACGATAAGAAAATCGGAAGTCAGCAATGACGTGATCAGCAGTGTAGCAGTCGTGCAAAAACAAGAGGCTGAGTTGGTCTGTTTGGTCCCTACTGGAAGTCAGTTAACACTATTTTGTCTGAAGTAGAAGCCCACAAACATTTATTTCTGTTGGTGACTGTGCAGGTGATGCTGGAGCAAAAGCTATCTAAAACCCTACACCCAATGGGTAGGAATAAGCCAATCCATTAAAGGACATGCAAGATGCATTTCTTTGGCTTCTCCCAAACTGTGTCCCCTCACACTGCTCTCCATCATCGTGCCAGGTGGCAATCACGACATACATCTTGCCAGAGTTACATGTTCTTGAAATGAAAGGACCTTACAAGTTACAACCATGCTGTGAGACACTACTCTTCTTCATGAGGAGGTGAAGAAAGATCAATCAGATCTCTCTGCAGCTCCATGCAATTAAGCCTTCATAGGTAAGAGTAATGTCATAGAATCATAGAATGGTCTAGGTTGGAAGGGATCTCCTAATGTCATCTAGTCCAAACCCCCTTGCAGTCAGCAGGGGCATCCTCAACTAGACCAGGTTGCCCTGAGTCTTCAGGTCTAGGCCATTACCAAAGCCTGTTATGTGATCCCTCCCATGGAATTCAGCAGCTATTTGACTGTAGGACTGAGCCCATAATGTCAACCAGCTTCACTGGTTTAAGAAATAAACAAAGACAAGCCAATGTGGAGAGATGAGGGCACATTCATTTTGTGAATGCAGTACTGGGAGACTCAGATTAAGGGTTACAGTCAAATTTCAGGCATTCCAAAGAATTTCAGCACCTCTGTGAATACCTGCTGTAAAAATTGTGTAAATAAACCTTCCCATTATTTTTAGAACAGCTCTTGCTGTCTTAGATTTGTTTTCCAGGGGAGCTCAGAGGAGCCCACAGATCTGCCTTTAGGCTCAGCCATGGCAATAAGTTTCTGCATCCCTAAGTCTCTCACCCATTAATTCAGATGGGGAGAAAGGCAAGAAGGCGAGTGGAGCTTTCCTCCAAATTTAACTAGCTGCTGTCTCAGACAGAATCTGGAGTTCTCCTGCCCTGCTTGTTCTACGGTGAACTGAGAAAAAAACACTTTCTTCTGCAGTGGACTGGTCTATGGCAAATTTCAACGTATTCTTCAGGACTCGGTGGTCACTAGCTCTCTCAGCCTAAAACTAGAATGACTTTTGCCATGACAATCCTACTCCAAAAGAAGCTACTGCTGCTGACCAGCACAGCCCAACTTGCTCGGTTTTGCTTGCCAGGGGGACAAAAGAACATTTCCAAAGCAACACCAAGGCATTCCACTGCTTTGTCAAGGAACGGGAGGCGGCTGCCCTGTTGGGAGTCATATCTAAAGATGATGAAAAAGCTATCTAAAGATGTCACATCTAAAGATGTGACTCAAATTTATGCCATCCTCTCCCTCATCATGACACCAGGAAACTCCTGAAAATGATCCATCTGCTTAGTTAGTCCTGGGTATCACTATGAGTCATACAATTAATTTAGATGTATTCACAGCAGAAATATGCTACAAAGTCCCTGCTCCCTTGTTTTTATCAGCTTGCCTTCTCAAGCAGATAATTTAACAAATTCACCTGGCATAGCAGCAACATCAACAGCCTTCTCCACTAGAAACTTAATAACCCTACTGTGCAACAAAAGCTTTCTATCATGAAAATTATTTAAAAAAAAAAAAACTAAAACAAAAAAACCCCAAACCAACAACAACAACAAAAAAAAAAACTAAAAATCAAACCCAAAGCAACTACAACCAACCAAAACTGAAAACACTAAGCAGAAATTTCATTTCTGTTAGCACCTGTCTCCAGCAACTGAGCTTAAGAAAAAACCCAAGACGTAGAGCAAAAGCATGTGAGGTGGCAAACCTAAAACAGCTTAACCTAGCAAAAATCCTTATTGTAATTAGCAAGGTGGAGCAAGCAACACAGTAAGTCTGTAAGCACACCACATACAGCTCACCATGACTTTGGTGAGGAAAATAAGTCAGTCTGGGTGCCACGGGGATGTTTTCTTACTTATTGGTGTGACAATCAAAACTTCAGCACTATGCTGAACTCCAGAGCCATTTTGTTTACGATGCCATGCAGCAGTAGAGCATCCTTAAGGGGAAACGTTCCACAGTACACTGAAATCTGGATTAAACACATACATAGCCATATACATCTAATCATAATAATTTTACCTGTATAAACTGCACATATATTTGTGTGCATATACGCCTAATACAGTAGCTGTTGGGTCAGGACATTGGTGATTAAAAGTTTTATGAGATGTAGAAAAAAATAGCATATGGTAACCTTCACAAATTTTACAACAGTAGAAAGTTGCCTCCAGC
This sequence comes from Psilopogon haemacephalus, assembly GCA_013396835.1. Classification (NCBI taxonomy): domain Eukaryota; kingdom Metazoa; phylum Chordata; class Aves; order Piciformes; family Megalaimidae; genus Psilopogon; species Psilopogon haemacephalus. The sequence continues at coordinate 327,905 of VWZI01001714.1, read as the reverse complement.
ACTGTGAGAAATGCACAGCATAATCCTTCTCAATAAACACTTTTCAAAAGCTCCTGCTCTTTCTTGTCTATTCCACATCCATCAGCAAATACCTTTGCAAGCATGCAGTTCCCAAGAACAGCTTGTGTTTTCATCATCATCTAGACCCTCCTTTAGCTGTCCAATCTGAGCTTTCTTATTGGCTTAATTAGCTCAGGTGTGAAAGAGGACACTGAAGCGCTTTCACAATGTGGCAACAATAACACTGCCTGAGACACTTTGAGTTTTCTTGCTAAATCGCTGTTGCCGACTTGAAGGAGAGGCTGAGATAATCACCCCAGCCTTGGTGAAATTTGTCCCGCTTTAGAAGGATTTAAATTAAAACTGTCCTATGACTAGGAGAACAGTGATTCTCAAGAGCAAATCTCTTTCCTTCAGCACAGAGCAGACTGCACCAAATTGACTGGCATTTTCAAAACAACTTAATGAGAGAGGCAAAAACACCTTGGAGCATCTTCTAAGGTCTTCACCCTTGACTTCTTTTTTTCGTAGCAGTAAGCGCTGAAGCCGCATTATTACCATCTTCCAGGAACAACAAAGTACAAACATTTCCAGCTAAAGTGCAGTTGGAACTTTTTATTTTATTATTAATGCTAGGCACTGGAACTATTGTATCTTTCTTAGGAAATGTATGAGAAAACAGAGTGTTTATTTCCCAAAAGAAAAACAGGTTACAAATCTTCCTCTCCTTTCCACTTCTGAATTCTGGGACACCAGGATAACAGTATCAGAAGAAAATGGCATGGATGCCTCCTGCTCAAATAGTCACAATTCCCTTTTTACTTTTGACATTACACAAAGGTTTATAAAGTCATTAATCTGAGCAGCTCACTTAATCAGTGTGCTTATATTGCAGAAGATGATCATTTAATTATCCCCTGTTCTATATGTAAACAGGAACACACATGCACATATAAATACACAATAGAAAAGGTGAGAATTACCCTTGACCTGGCATGCATTTATGGAAATATTCCAGCTATTTCCATAGTGCCTGCAGCTTGACAGTTGGGATGAAGAGAGCTCTAAACAAGGCTTTGTTTCACATTATAGTAGCAAGTTATCTTAAAAACATCCTGGAGGAGATTCAGAGGTTGGTACAAATCTTACCAAAAAGGCATCTAAATATTCTAAGTTAATAAGTCTACAAAGGAAACAACGGGGAACCTTTTACTGGCTAATAATTACCATATAAAGGGTTTAGAGCCAAAAAACCCCAAAAAGTCTCCACTTCAAAAGTAGATTACTTGACTTAAAATCTCTGCATTTTAACACCAGTATAATACCATGAATTTCAGCTATTCAATAGCCATTTAAATGTTTCAAATATCAAATGAATCAAAAGGGAATTATCACAGCTCTGTTGTTAATCATTAGCTTTTCCTGCAGGTAGAGACTTGCAATGGGAATTCCCAGCAGACCCTGATCAGACAGATGACCTCAAAGGGTCAGTGAAACTGCAGAGCTGCTTGTAGCAATACCTACCTGTAAGTTTGGTCGTAGATCTCTTCAGTCACCTGCTTGACTGAGACCCTTAGCATTCCCTGAAAGATGAGAGCACTTAGCTTCAAGTCCTTGGTGTTCTGGAATTGCTACCTCTGAACAGCTGTCTCAAAGTCAAGCTACCACTTAAACCTACAAATACCTGTCTAAGAAGGCAGTAAAGCCTATATACATCTTTCTGACAGGATAGCAGTTTCCCTACATGTGCCAAGTACCTCAGGGAGGAAAGAGTGGCCTCCTGTTACACTTTGGAAGCTATTAAGAAATAACAGTATATCTAAGAAACACACGGCAATTCAGAAATCATTAATGTTTTAATATATGGCTTTTTTTTCAGACTCACTGTAATTAGAGCTGACCCTTTTCTATCCTTCAAGGAGTTCTGTTTCAGCTCCCCTTGCTTGCTTCTTAAAATTCAAAGAAACAGAAGCAAGATTAAAGGAAGGGAAAAGACAGCAAATCCTAAGACTCATGTAAAGACTATTGCTGTGCCCAAGCATGCCATTCCTTGTTTAAGATTCCAGCTATATCTACTAAGGCAGGCACAGGGAGACTTCAGCTTTGAGCCTAGAGGTGAAGCAATTGGCTGACTCATGCGTCTTACTTGGCAGAGAGTCTCCCTGCAGGTAGTTCACCACTCTCATGCACTCAGCAGCTCACATCTGGATATCTCCAAGTGAAGAAGGGAGGAACAGGGTTATACCTACACCCTTTTGTGCCCTTGTGCATCTAATTTTAAGGCACCTTAAAAAAAAAAATAACAACACAGAGACTGTAACTGCCTGCCTCTAACTGCTCCAAAACAGTGTTAGCCTGCTGCATTCATTGTTCTGTCTTGTGTTTTCTCAATGACAGCACCATGAAAATGAAAATAAGTGATCCAAAATAGATTAAATCTAGCCTGTCCCCATGGAATGTCTTTTATTTGTTGAGTTTTCTTGTTGGAAAATGGTAACCCATTACCCTTGCCTCAGCGGAGAAACACCTGCCAAAGGGTACACCTGAATAATAAAGATCTGCAGCTGGCTCTGGGCCACCATATATAATATGGGCTTATGAATGTATTGATACACTGCTGTTGCATTCCTCTATTATTTTAACTCTTCTAGCAGCTCCTGGATGGCTGACAGTCAGTATTGGATTGCTAACAGCACTGCAAAGTTTGTGCACTGAATGTATTCAGTCAGCACAGCAAGTCATTTACTTTCCCTTAACAAGATAACTGGTTGATTAATATACTTTACCCTGGGGTGCACAGCAGATTTATTTCCTTCCCAGATACATGCTGAAACCAGCAATGAGAAGTAAACACATTTGTTTTCAGTTATTTGTTATTTACTAGAGCAATTCCTGAACTTTTTACCCAAGCTTTATTCTAGCAAACTATCATTGAAGCTAATGGCAATTCTGACTGAGTAAAGTGGTAGAAAAATATTTTAAGCCTAATTACACAAGGTATACATGCTCAGGATACTTTGGTTCAAGGGACTTGAGCATATACTCTACAAAGAGAGACTGAGAGCCCTGGGGCTGTTTAGTCTGGAGAAGACAAGACTGAGAGGAGATCTGATCAATGTGTACAACTATCTGAGGGGTGGGTGTCAAGTGGACAGGGCCAATCTCTTTTTGGTGGTCAGCAGCAATAAGACAAGGAACAACAGCTACAAACTGGAACATAGAAGGTTTCACCTCAACATAAGTAACCTCTTTTACAGTGAGGGTGACAGAGCCCTCAAACAGACTGACCAGAGAGGTTGTAGAGTCTCCTCTGGAGACTGTCAAAACCTGCCAGTGATCCTCTTCTCATTCTACACAGAAAGAGTTGCTACATGAATTGCCACAGTTCACTAAAACTTTGCAGAGATACACAGAAATGAAAATTGGTCTCCTGAGTTACCTTCATGCTGAGTAAGCCAATACAAAAGCTCCTTGTTTTTCAGAAACACCAAAGGTAGACCACAGCAGCATGGGTTAGAAGCATGGGAGAAAAGTCACAACCAGAAATCAAAGTAGACTTCAAGCTAGCAATCTCTTCATGCTAAAATTTATGGACTGGGAGTATGTGTATTAGAACACAGAAGATAAATCTATACCTGACATTCATCTATCAAGGATGTTATTTGTGTAATTAAATCAGTCTTGCATGGTGCAATCTTGCCCCTGACAACGTCCAGAGTTCCCTTTCAAGCTCAAACTCAAGTAAATACATCAATTATCCTTAAAAAAATAAACCAAAACAGATTATATATTCAGGTACATTCATCACCAATAAACCCTAAGAGATTTTTACTCCATGTCATGGTAGACCTGAATGGGCCAAAATGGGTTATACATGTCCTGGCTTGCCCAGAGGTTTTTCTGCTCTCCTTCCTTCTCTTGTGGGGAGAACCAACCATGGGAAAGTAGACAAAGACATTGAGCCATTCAGTCTGAGGACCCTGGCTTGCCCAGACTTGTTTTGCTCCTGTTTACATTCTGTGGCAAACAAGTACGTACATTTGGCTTGTGCCTATATCGTGCAAGGCCTGTGTTTTCCCAAACTGGGGTAAAGCAAGCCTAAGGCTTCACCTCATATGGTCAGGCTTTGCTAACTGCCATTCTGATAGGCTATTCTTTGTCCAAAGGTCCATTAGTCTTGGGCTGTATTGACAAAAAGAGATGAGCAGGTAGCACAAAGTGCTCTGCCCTTGTATTCATGCTTGCTTGATGCTTGCTGCTGCTATTGTTCTCTGCTTCTGGCAGAATTCTGTCTCACTGTCTTGTTGCATCCTGAACTGCCTGGAAACTGCCTGCCTCGAGTTTACCAGGGACCGGCTCTAAATGCCTCCATGAAATCAGCCTGCATAGCCAGAATGATATCCGTGCTAAGACTACACATCTCAAGACATCCTGCCTACACCTGCCAAGACAAGAAGACCTGGAGGCAACACACAGATCAGCTGGAGAAATAAGGACCAGGTCAGAGATTGTCTGCCTCTTTCCCCAGCATCCTGTGAAGCCTGGGAAGAATCAGAAGCCTCGGCAGCTGACAAGATACCCAAAGAAGCCCATGCAAGCGTTTGGGTACTGTCTGAAGCTGCAGCTAGCCCTGTGAGTTGGGAAATAATACTTTGTGAGTAAATACTTAATGCCTTTTGTTAATCACTAATTGCCTTCTGCCATAAGCAGAAAGGAGCTTCCTGAGTCCATCTAGCAGGAAAGCAGTACAATTGACCACAAGAACCTTCTCTTCCAGTTCAATTGTGTTCAAATATTTCTATATTACTAGTTATTTGTCCTAGACACAGTTTTGAATTTGTATAATGTTTCCATGACCACTGCAAGAGAACCTGATTATTATTAAAATTTGGTTGGGGTGGCGAGAGTGCTGAATATCAAAATTAATAAACAATATTTTTTCAAAATACCATCTTGCATCAATTAATTACACTACACTTCCAACTTCCTTATCTTTGTAAATGCCATCAGAATATTTCTTACTAAAACAGCATCACCGCAGCTAAAAATGGTGCAGAGTGTCTGAATTAACTTTGATCTGTTTCCTTCTAATTTCTCAAATAAATTTGCCCCTTGCTTCTGTCGAAAACTATTTATCACTGGAAATCTGTTTTGTTTATGAAGTCAGTGTAGTTCCACAAAGATTTGGTAAAAACCAAACTCTTCCACTAAGAAAATTCTTCACCCAAAATGCTTGCTTTGGCTATTACTTGCTAAATAATCTGCTTCTCATTTCCAAATGCCAGAAATATTTGCATTGTTTTTACTGGAAAATTATTTTCTTACTCTAAAGGGCAGCTGATTATTTTCAGTGGTGAAATTAAAGTGATCGGCACCTTTTCTACCTGTTCTTTCAAACATGTTTTCCTGAGAAGATTTTATTCTCTCCCATTTGAATTGCAACATATGTGGGAGGAGGGAAAGAATGTAAATGTCAGTGTGCTTTAAAGAGCAGTTTATCAGACTTTAAATTCCTACAGCATAGAACATCTTCTAATTCTAGATGGACTGAGATTAGAAGAGCTAAAATAAACTAATGTGCCAAGAAGTGTATTCAAAATATGCAGAAATAGAAATCAGCTTGTTTCTGAGGAGAGCTAGGGCAAGAAATGAACATCACTCAAATCACTATTGAATTCTTAAGGCTTACACAAAAGTTCCAGGTAGATCTGTAGATCTTTATTAGACCTTCACTCAATGACTCTTACATTTCCTGTCGATGAGACATGATTACTTTTTACACCATCACAGGACTGGATACTGCTTGAGAGAGTCCAGCACAGAGCCACAAAGATGATCAAAGGAATGGAGCATCTCTCTTATAAGGAGAGACTGAGGCAGCTGGGGCTCTTTAGTTTGCAGAAGAGAAGACTGAGAGGTGACCTCATCAATGTTTATAAATGTGTAAAGGGTGAGTGCTAGGAGGATGAAGCCAGGCTCTGCTTTGTGATGCCCAATGACAGGGTAAGGGATAGTGGGTGGAAGTTGAGGCATAGGAAGTTTCATGTAAATATGAGGAGGATTTTTTTTTTCCCTGTGAGGGTTACAGAACACTGGAACAGGCTGTCCAGGGGTTGGTAGAGTCTCCCTCTCTGAAATACTCAAAACCTGCCTGGACGTGTTCCTGTGTGGTCTGGTATAGACGATCCTGCTCTGGCAGGGGGGGTTAGACTGGCTGAGCTTTTGAGGTCCCTTCTTACTAAAAGACACTGATCTTTCAGCTTATCATCAATACTAAAACACATTTCCACTTGCAGTCAAATTCCCAATCAAGGCTCCAGTTAATCAATGAGCATTTCAAGCACAACAAAATGGAAATTTTAAAATGGCACAAGAAGGAAAAAACCTGAAAAACTAGTGCTAGAGGATCAGTCGATGTACTAAATACTCTCATAAGTCACTTCCCACTGCATGGGAGACTCCTGTTCAAATCAGATCTAAGGCATTGGACTGAAATTGATTTGATGGCAGTTACTCAGTGGACTGTCATGCACCAAAATATTGTGCTGATAATCAGATAGCTTTTGTTCACCACTAGTTAGAACTGGGTTACTGCCAGAGTTCATAGGAATACATGGGTTTTTCATTTGAAAAAAAGAACATAAATTCTCTTCAAAGCACAATTCTAAATTAAGGCGATTCTTACAGCATCTCTGGCACACCAATGCCTAATTCTGCATGGCACTGGGGAACTAAACTTTTTCCTTATGATTCACACTCAGCTGAAAGCCAAAAAGTAAATGTTAGGCCTGAGTCCTTGCTGCACTTCTCATTTCTATATTCCAGCATAAATCCCTTGAAATTCAGACTACCAACTCAGAACTGCAGTCACAAACTCAAAATCCACACCTGACCTGGTACTGTTTTCTCTTTCTTCCTTAAGACACATAACAACCCTTAGATTTGAGAAGGACAGGGAAGCATTTTTTACTGATTGGTTTGTTTGTTGTTTTTTTTTTCCCAATGGTTTAAAGTTTTGCCAGCTTAGCCTTCTCAGTGAGTGGTGCAATTTCTTTGTGCTGGCATAACCATGACAGCTACTGGCTATGCAATTTGATGCAACTGTAATAGCATGAAAGTTTTGTGCCATTCAAGAGCTGCTGTAAGCTAAACCAGAAAAGTGAGGGCTTTGCCAGTAGGAATGGTAGCTTTAAGCTTAGAAAAGGCCTAAAGCTCAATATGATCACCCCTTTAATTGAGGGCTGAAAGAACTGCTAGCTTCAGCTGGAAGATAGAACATTAATCCAGTGTTCCAGAGAAGTCAAATCCTTCAGGAAATAGAGATAGAAAAGAGCCAAGTCCTAGAATTTTTTTTTTTTTAAAGGCCAAAAAGAAAATTTCCCTTTTGATTTTCAGAAGGAAAAAATCTCTTCAAAAGGCTGTCTTTATATATAAATTATAAATGAGCAGGAAGGGAAGGACTGTGTTTTGGTAGTGTGTTTTGTAGCCCACCTGTAAGTTGCAGTGCTTATAAAGCACTCTCTCAAACCACCTCTGCTAAAATCTCTCTAAAGACAAGATGACAGAGAAACAATAATGGCCAGGTCAAAAGAGACTCTTAGAGATTCTACAGTCATTAGTTTCCTGAAGTGAATTGCAGTCATTTTTATGAAAATAGCCAATTCTGCCAAAAAAAAAGCCCCCAACTCAGACTGTCTACCCTGCACATAACATGTAAGTACTTCATACTCTCAAATTCAAGTCAAATCTATACTCAGCACCAAAAATACATAAATGCCAAATCTGAGAAGGTAAAGATGTATGGATAATACCTAGATATAACTGAATTGGGCCTTAGGAATACCAGTACAAAGGCAGCTAATAGAAAAATATTCTCCTATTTTCCTTAGCAGGCTGTGAGATGAGAAAATCTCTAACTGACAGAGCACTGAAACAGGCTGCCCAGAGAGGTTGTGAATTCTCCACCTCTGGAGACATTCAAAACCCACCTGAACATGTTTCTGGATGATTTACTCTAGGTAACCATAATCCTGCTGTAGCATGGGGGTTGAACTAGACAATCTGCAGAGGTCACTTCTAACCCCTACTGTTTTGTGATTCTGTGGGCGTTTGAGCACATTTTTGTGTGTTATGCGCTTCATGGTCGAAGCTACACGAGCACTAGGAGAAAAATGAAGAACCTAGCAGAAGCATGCTTTATGAAACTGCCAAGCTAAGGAAAGCACTAGGCTTTCATGAACTGGACTGGAAAAAAATCATAGAAGATTGAAAAAATAGTGTTTCAGGTGTTGAAGGCCAGGTTGGATAAGGCCTTGAGCGACCTGTTCTAGTAGGAGGTGTCCCTGCCTATGGCAGGGGGTTGGAACTGGATGATCTTTGAGGTCCCTTCCAACCTAAACCATTCTCTGATTCTAAGATTTGTGTACAATGAATATATTGAAGCATATATTACTATCTGGAAGAAAACTTTGATTTCAGTAACTGCCAGCCTGCACAAACCCACATGGTAACAGATTGTTCTCAAGCAGATTTCTTTATGAAACTATAGTACCAGCTCTGAGAAATAAAGATGGTTATGTACATGTTCAGACACTATAGCAACAAGCGCCTCAAACTGGATACAACAGCTCTACTGTGAAGTCAGCACAAACGAAATAAAACATCTGCCTATTCTGAGTGTTTAGCTAGCTATTGTTACTACTAAATTGAGTCATGGCTTTAATATATTCATTCACACACCACTATAAGAGTGGTGATTATTTTATTCTCTTTTTCCTTGATGTGAGGCATGCAAAAGCTAAGTAAGATGCCCATGGTCACAGAGAAAGTCTCTTACTCTCTGTCCTCCCTATATCTTGCCATACCTGAAATGAAACTGTTGATTTATACTGGAAACAGCAGCAGCCCCTCTCCTTCTCCCACTCTGTCAGTGGGACCATCACTTCTTTGGGGGGGGGTTGAAACTTCGCTGAAAACTTGGCTCAGTACAAGGACATGTGGGTGTTATCTGGCTGCAATCTCTGAGTCAGATATATGAGCTAATCATACCTTTTGCCCTTGCACTCTGAAACTATGAGCTCAAGATGCTAACGGTTTGGAAGCATCACATCCTGACTGCCCAGTTAAGGCTTTTGGTTGTTGACAAGTTGAAACAATAGTGATTAAGAACCTGAATCCAATTAAATTAAATATATATATGCACAGAAAACCAATACTTTCACTACTACCTGGCAGGCTTAAATGAGACACAGCTGCCCTTGCCTCACTCCACAAATTATCTTAGTTGCACATCTCTCTTTTACATTTATGAACAAACTTCTGAGGTGACTGACAACAGAAGTAACTGATATATAATGTAAATCTTCCCACTGTTATCCATTCCAAGACGTGCAGTTGAATAAGATTCCACTCAAACATAAAATCATACTACAGAGGTTCACTCTGAAGAGACAAAACTAAATTTGAAACAAATAAAGCAGTGCATAATTCACTTCTAATGGGGTAAATTCCTAAAACTACACCAATCATAACCCTAACAAGGTAAACCATTTTGAGTATGCCACATCACTGTTCAGTACACAGCAGAGCAGTAGACCTTCAATCACAACAGGGATTTGCCCCACGTGCAAAGTGAGCAAATATTTCTTTTGCATTCAGAATTTGTTCAGCAGAACACTTCCATTTATTAAGAATTATACATATAATTCTGGCCATACAACACATTTCACTCATATCATGTGTTCACAAAGCCCATCACCCACCATAGGAATCCTCTGGCTAACATACAATGTATTCCTCCACAAAGTTCTGCAATATCACTGAAGAAGAACCAAAAATATGCTTTGTCTTCTAATTGCACAAATTCAGAAGGAAGGTAATGCCTCAAACATGGAATTGGCTAATCCTGAGGTAACATTTCCTATGTTTGACAAAACTGCCATTGGATTTTTCTTGACCATAAGTATTCAAGACTTTGATTTTAGATACAGTTTTTAAGAAGGCATTTGTCATCAGCATGGCAGCTCATAACTGTGAGAATGTCTGAGTTAAAGGAGAAAGTATGACCTCCTGTTTTGCAGCTGCTCTTCAAAGTCTCAGGATGTCCACACTTACCTGGTTTCTGAGAGCTGACAGGTTATAACTCAAGATGCTGTGGCTTCAGGGCACAGATAAATCAGAAGCAAGAAAAGAGTTTAATATTTTCTATAACATGAGACAACTTTCTACAACTTTATTAGTGTTCACCTCTGAAAGGTAATTCTAAAAAAACCCAGCATCGTAATGGTGCATATTCAACACCTCTCATTCTTTTGTCTGATACAAAAAAATTTGCCCTGCTGACAGGTTAAGAGATATCTTTGTATAGGATTTTAGAGTCAAGTTGAGTCCTTCTTATACTGTCAGCAATCGAAATTTCCTGAGTGAAACATAATGAACCATTCTTTTAACCACACAGCACGAATTGTAGCATGCTTTTACTGCTGCATCTCTTCCAAAGGTGAGAAATAGTGAAAAAGTAAGTAAAAAGGACATGATCACATAGACAGCAAGAGCTGGTAAAGTAAGCAGAAGCTTTTCTGCATGAACACTATAATCCTTACTTTGCAAAAATTTCCATTTATATATCCATCTCATTCTGAAATGGTTTTCCCTGAATAAACCAACTTTTATTTAAAAGACTATTTACAAAAAAAAAAAAGGAAAAAAAAGTAACATTTAGAAAGCAGAACTACAATGCATAAAATACAGATGGAATTCTTTGTCCTTATACAAATATTATGGCTCTGCATGACACTATAGCAAGGTGAATATCCTACTAATCAAACTGTAAGTTCCTGACACTGGGCTCAACCATTTCCAGATGTGGAAAGATGGTTTTTTTGTTGTTGTTTTTTTTCCACAGCTGTTTTTAATACTCGGTTGTCAATCCACTTCTTTTTTTTTTTTTTTTTACTCTATTTTAATACTACACTTTGATATGAGGGAATTTAAGTTGATAATATGCACACATGGACATCACAGACACACAGACACTCTCAAGCATCACCTTCAGTAAATATCCCATTTGCCAGCATGATGACTACACAGAATGAAAAATGGTTCTGTGCAGCAAGCAAGAGATGAAGGTTGTTTGAAAGCATAATGGCTGTGCCCTCGTTGCAGGGCAAGGTGAGGATGAAGATGGCTGGGAGTAAGGAGGTGTGACTTTTACAAGCAAGCACAGCATGGGGAAAGCAGTAGCTCTCAGACCTCTTTGTAGCCCTCAGCTTCTGCAATATCTGATTCTGAATACAGGAGACATTACTCCAGCTAGTCACAGGCCTAGTTATCAGTAATTCCCCCAGTCCTGCAAATGAACAGAGACTGAACTGAACTGAGATGACTTCCAGAAAAGACTCGTGAAAAAAATAGATGTTGAATGGCTTTAAGGATGAGAGGATTTACCAGGATTTAAAAAAAAAAAAAATAGTAAAGAAAAGGGATGCTCAGACTTTATGGCTTATGGAGGAGCAGTGTATTATACCCTGGCTGTTATACTGACCAGGCAGCAAACTCAGTTGGCAAGACAAAATACACTGAAGGGGCAAAAATTAACAATTCCAGAAATGGGAGCTAAATTGCTGCTGTTTTCCTTAAGTCTATGTTTCAGTCAGGATGCAAACCTACACTCTATTGAATAAGGATAAACTGCCCAGATGGGAGTTCTGGTGAAGCAACATTCCTGCTTCCCACAGCTCAGCTCCCTTTGGAAAGTTAGCATTACCGCAGAAGCAGCTCATCTACTACACTTAACTTTCAAGTCCTATATCAATGACCTATTCAGTAGGACATACAGCCCTTTGAGGAAATTGACTGGGGAGTGTCCTCAATCTCTGCTTGCACCCTCTTACTCACACTCTGCTATGAAAAAGCACTATCTCAGTCATTGTGGATGTGATGGTTCAGGAGTTCCTCACCCCTCAACATGTTTGAATTCAACTAGACCAGACTCAGACAGCTGGAAGTTAAGGAACGAAGCTTTATATTCACAGCTTAGCACAATATACAAGCAGGTATTTACAATATATTACTAATATTTACAGCTACATGCAGAAATATACAAGTTAAAGGTAATATGGAAACACAACACCCTTCCAAGAAATCAGAGTCCCCAAGAAGGGTTCCCAAACACTTTTCCACCTTCTCCCCACCCTCTAATCTTAACCCAGAATCTACCTTACATGCCAGGTAAACAGAGAAGATCGGCCAGGGGGTTAGAAGTAGAATGGATTAGTTGGGTTACACAGATCCAGCTAGAAGCCAGGGAGGAAGAGAGACCCACAGACAGAACTCAGACACAGAGCAACACTGTCTTATCTGTTTATGTCCTTGCTATTATACATCTCAGTAAACCTATGAGTGAAGTAGACATCACCATTGTTTTCTTTTCACAGTTTATAATCTAATTTTCCTCTTTAAAATTTTCCAATTAGCCTCAAACCAGCACAGTGGAAGACTTAAAAGCATTACAGCAAACCAGAAAAGATCAGAAAAGTTGATGGTAAAGCCCTGAAAAGAATGTGGAGCATGGTATTTTTTTATCTTCTCTTTACCACAAGGGTCTCAGAGGGAGACATTCATTTCAGCATTGTTGCAGAGGAAACTGGTACCTGAATTAATCATAGAATTATAGAATGGTTTGAGTTAAAGGTCATCTAGGCCAACATCTCCTGCAAGGAGCAGGAACACCTTCAACTAGATCACATTATTCAGAGCCCTATCCAACCTGACTTTCAATGTTTCCAGGAATAGTGCAACTACTGCCTCTCTGAGAAAACTATGCCTGTGTTTCACCAGCCTCATTCTCAACAATTTCTTCCTTATATCTAGTCTAAATCTAAACCATTACACCTTGTCCTGTCACAAAAGGCCCTGCCAGTATGTCTTTCTTATAAGGCCACTGGAAGGTCTCCTTGGAGCCTTCTCCAGGCTCAACAGTCCTAACACTCAGCCTTATTTTCATGGGAGAGGTGTTTTAGCTCTCTGATCATTTTTGTGGCACTCCTCTGCACCCACTCCAATAAGTCCATGTCTTTCCTCTGCTGAGGACTCCAGAGCAGGACACAGTATTCTGGGAGGAGGGTCACCCGAATGAAGCAGAGGGGCAAAGTCACCCCTCTTGTCCTGCTGGCCACACTTCTTTTGATGCAATTCAGTACATGGTTGTCCTTTGTGGCTGCAAGCACACATTGTCATCTCATGTCCAGCTTTTCATCCACCAGTACCACCAAGCCAATCTCTGCAAGGCTACTTTCAACCCCTTCATCCCCTGGCCTGCACTGGTATCAGGGGTTGTCCCAGTCAAGGTGCAGGACCCTATACTTGGCCTGGTTGAACCTCATAAGGTTCACACAGCTCCATTTCTCCAGCTTGTCCATGTCCCCCTGGATGGTATCACATCAATCCAGTGTATCAGGTACACCATCCATCTTGATGTTGTTTGCAAAGTTGCTTGGGCTGCTCTTGTCACACTGTCTGGACCCAGTAAAAAACCCTGTGGGACACCACTTGTCACTGGTTTCCATCTGAACATCAAGCTGTTGACTACTGCTCCTGGATACAACCATCCAAACAATTCCTCATCCATCCAACAGTCCACCCATCAAATCCATGTCTCCAATTTAAAGAGAGGGATGTTCTTGGAGATCTTGTCAAAGGCCCTACAGTCCAGATAGTCAACATCATAGCTTTTTCCTCATCCACTGATATAGTCACTCTATCATTGAAGGCCACTAGGTTGGTCAGGCAGCCAACCTAGGATGTAAAGGACCTCATTAGCACTTCTAGATATAATAAATGAATTTTATATAGCCAAATCCTGATTAAATTTGGGAAAACAACAAAAACCACCAAAGACTTGGCAAAGAAGAACTGCTGTATAGACAGAACAGTTGTGGCAATAGCTAGCATAGTGCCATAGTCTTAAATATCTATCGCTACAAAGATCTTCTTGGGCAGGCAATTTAATGCCTCTCTATCTCAGTTCCTCACTTCTAAACAATGATAATGGCTAAATGGGAGAAGACTCAGGAAGAGGCAAGATATGCAATAGATACTATATAAAAATCTAACAGAATTGGGTTTCTGCATGGGTAAAGCGCAGTGATTTGGGAGCTATTTTTGTCATATTTTGTTTAAGCTAACAAACTATTTCACCGACAGCATTTCAGTGCTATGCAACAAAGATTACCTTTTTCCCAAGCAAAGGCATCCTACTTCATACATTGCCTTCAAATAAAATTGCAGAGCTATTTTTTCCTACAAAACAAGGAAGAAAGAGAGACAAACCCCACCTTGACAGCCTCTGCTGAGCTCCTTCTCAAGACAGAAGGAGATTCGGGTCACATTCCACTCTCCATTGAGTGATACTCAATTCAGACATCAAGACTACAAGAGTATTTAAAGCTGTTAANATATATATCAATGTTTGCAGTATAAGAATATAGTATCTCCTTGATTCTACACCATAAATCTTATTGGTATTACTGGGGTTATCTGACAGTTAAAAAAAGATAAGGTATCACAAAAATTAGTTTCTGGCAAAGCTCAGCACCAAGACCTTGAAGTCAAACCTGGTCCAGAGAGCAACATATCTAAATCACAGAAACTGTGTAGGATTCCTTCTGCTAAAAGCTAAGCTAAGCAGAAACAGAATCAAACAAGGATTTTCCTTCATGTCCTGGTCATAATAGGTGTGTTTAAAAGGAAAAAAAAAAACCCTTTATGAAAGTCTAACACTGACTGAACACTGAATTATGGCATGAATAAACTGATGCAAACCTTTAATTTTACTTTCCAGAGTTGCCCAGGTATCAGAAACCAGAATACAAAAATCAACTAATCACACGCTATTTGTTCTCTTTAGTGAGACAGTGCTGCCATCTAAAGCATCCAAGGGGCATGCAAGAGAAATTCACAAAGTCATGCCTCTAGAGAACGTTCAGGAAGAACACCTGAGTAGTCAGAGAACGCAGGGTAAGTCATGTGTATTAATAAGATAGAACAAAATAATGATGTTGCAGTACCTGAAGGAGCAATTCCTTCTCTATCACTTCACCTGTCTTGCTGATCAGCTGCTTCTGGAGTCTCTGTATTTTCTGAATCAGCTCATAAGTACTTGGGTCGCTGGCCTAGACAAGAGCAAAGCAGTCTCAATAATTATAACAAGTTAATGTTTCTTGATTGCAAATGAAAACAATAATACCTGTATGTTCAAAGGTGACAAATATAAAATTAGGGGAGAGGGTTGTCATTTTTTAAAATTACATGTATACAAGCAGTCCTGAATTGACTCTCTGCTTCTTGAAGATCAGTTGTAGCATGCTCATGTGTAATACTATTACCCTCATGAACCATTCTTAAAGCAACTAATATAAATTGTAGTCCTTCAGAGCTTAAACCCCAGCCAACAAAGACTGGTGGAACTACATGGAAAGAAGGAAAAAGGAGGCTAATATATAAATTTCAGCAGAAACTGAAAGTGCTCACTGACAAATGAAGAGCAGGGCAAGTACCTCACTCTGCTTTAAGAACTTCAGACAATGTCAATTGAGTTTTAAGGACAGAAAGGGTTTTCTCTTGAACTGCAATATAGTCTTGAAACAAATGGAGAAGAGGAATAAATTATGAAGATACAGTGATGAATTATTATGAGGCTTTAAAACATTCATGTGTGGATTCTCATTCTTCAATGGAATGAAGTGCTTAAGAAGGTGCTAGAGTGTAGGCACTATACCATTGCCCTCTATCTACATAACAGTAAAGACCAGGAGCTGACAGATGTCTCTCCTCCTTCTCTTTTCCTTCTTTTGTCACAGATTCCACTTGGAGGCAGCTCTAAGGAGCAAACAATTTTGTAACGAGCAGCCTGCAAAGTTTACTTTTTCACCATTTTGCATCCTCTCACTAAATCCTTTAATGAAGAAAAAAACTCTGAAGCTTTTCCCCACTCAAAGATTCACAACACCTCTTGTGGTTTCTCCCCTCTCACGGGGTGTCTCATAGGGATAAAATTCAGAGCAGCAGACGTTCCCAAGAAGCCCTGCTCTTTGTGCATTTACTTGAGCTTATTAAAAAATGCTATCTTGTAGCTCTTAATCTTTTGTCTGGTTTTATCTAAATTGACTAATCAATTGAGGTGTAACTGGGAGACTAACACAGATATGGATTAAGTGCTCACAAGACCATTTCCTGAGAAACCAGGCTAAAAAACAGTTCAGTTTCCATGACTCCTTGATTTTTTAATAGCCCTTCCCAAACATTGCTTCAAGTTGTGTGTAACAACTGCAGTGAGACTGTTTATTCATTAGGAATTGAACCAAAACCCCATCAGGATTATTTCATAAGGATCTTGCCATCTGCTGGCCTTTCTGCATTCCAAATACAAACCAGTGACCTAGAATGGAAAGAAATAATTTCCCATTATAAGTCTCTTTATACATTAATTTCCCTGCACATTTGGATATTTTGACTGGCTTGATTTTCCCTTATTACCAGGTGCTTTTGGAAATTGCACCTAGATGTCTTGAACCTAATTCAGCATCCTCTCTTTTATTTCCCTTCCATGAGAAAAGCTAAGCACACCATTCAGCTTTAAGCTCAGCATGGAGAGACCAGAAATTAACTATCATGCTAGTAAGCATAGCCAACATATTTAACTCCACTTCTGTAGGCAGTAGCACGATAACCACTCATTATTAGAGCAGCTGAGCAACCCAGGCTGGCATCAAATCAGAGATTCATGCAGCAGAGAAATCTCAGCTGGCTCTGACTTACTTCAAAAATACCCAGTGATGCCAGCTGAAGTTCATATATTTGGTCTGTGCTTTACAGATGCTTTTGGGGTTTTTTTTTTCCCCTTCATTTGGCAGGTTCAAATAGTGTGAAAATTTAGACTTGCTGCATATGTAACAGCTGAACTCACATTACCTGCAATGGCTACTTTTGTAAGTCCACCACTGTTTATGTGCAGACCTCTTCTCACAGATCTAGTTTACCTTCCAACTTCATGTCTGTCCATTCTCCTGTCTACCTGTTCTATGACCCTTTCTTATTCTGCCTTTCTTCCCATATCCATCTCCCAGACTGGTGAGGATAGGATTGTATCTTTCTCCTATGACTCTCTTTCTTGTTATCCGTGTTAAGGAATCACCCCCTTCTAAATTCACCTTATGCATTCTTACTCCCTTTAGCATTTGACTGGCTCTTTACAAATTCCTCTGCAATTTTTCATTGAGAAAATGACACAAAAATAACACTGATTACATTGTGCAAGGAAACCATTCAGCAGTTAACCATTCCACCGGTACTATGGAAATTTTCCGTCTTCCTGCCCCTCCAGATAATTTGCATTACAGTAAATGAAATAGGCTTTGTGCTGTCTTACTGATTTGGTAATATGGGCTTTGGGAACTTGTAATGCTGATACCTCACCTCTAGTTTTCTCCACCTGTGAACATTCAAGGGATTCTCCAGTTCTTCTTCCAAAACTTTGCACCGAGTCTGTTCCCTTAATAGTTCCTTCTGCATGCGCTGAACCTCCTGTCTTAAGATCAGCATAGAACAACAAGAAAAATTACCACACTGAAATCACATCAATGTGACCAAGGCACTAATATGGACATTAACAAATAATTATCCCATTCACTACTGCACTGGCCAAGTGGATCTCGTGATTAATAGTTGACTCTGCTACCCCTGAACAGGTGAAACCATAAGGTAACACAGTTAGACATCTTCATTCAATGTAGTAAGAATGCTTCCTAAAATGGACTTTTCATCAGTTCCTGAAGAATCTACTCCACAACCTATGGGATCTCACTGCCTACATCTTCCCATGTCCATTAAGGACAGAAAGACACTTAACTCATGCAGAGTAACCTACAAATCAGTTATGGAATCACATCTGGTTATCCCTGTGTTAAATCTAACAGTTTGTGTTTAAAAGAAGGCTTAAAATCTGCATGGCTCACACAGTCCTGTAAATAAAGCATACTCTAGGACATAAGTATGATATACACTGTTCTTTAGAGAACCCAGGATTTATTTCTTTTACTTTTACTACCTCTCAAGGAATTTCAGGGGTGATTTGTTGCTGAATTTAAAATCAATTTTAAGGTGGGCACGCAGGACCGAGGGGAGGAAAAGAAGACACATTTTGCAATGGTCCAACCCTTAGCACTTCCATGAGCAGATCTTGTAAGTTCTCCAAGAGGAAATGGGGTACAGGATCACCATGTGCCTACTCCACCACTGAATATTTTTCTGCCAAAAAGAGTTCTCAGAGTTGCATTTTGCTCAGTAGAGAGAAAAACACATTTTCTTAACTGTGAGGTTGAGCAAGGTTATGGAAGAGGAAAAAAAAAACACCTCCAATTGGCAAATCAAGAAAGCTAATTAGCAGCAGGAATGATAAATAGAGTCTTTCGACAGGCACCTTTCATGATGGTTTTGGACTTCATTAAAGTATGTGATTGCTGATGCAGTTAGCAAGAATTGATCCACCCATCATGGCATGCATTGCACCACTCTTCACTACCATCACTGAGTTTCAATACAGTAACAGACTTTCAGCTGAATGCATGTGGGCAACAAGTTCAAATCCTATTCCTGTCTGCAGTCAGTCGATGAAAACTGCAATTGCTAATGTTTTGTGCCCAGTTGTCCTTTCTGTTACCAAATCAAACTGGCAGAATTTCACTGCAGTCAATGGGACTGGCCATGGACTGAAGTTAATTTGCTCCAGTGAAAGCCACGGAATTATATTGATACAGTTAAGCTAGAGATCTCACCCAAAACTGTGGTAGCATTAGAGAATTCGCATGAGAGTTATATTTTAAAAACAGCTGCCTCTCCTTACAAACCAGGACTGCTTCTATAGAGTCTTCCATCAGCAAAGAATACACCTCAAATAGAAGAAGGTTAAAAAACAGAAGTGAAACATTAGAGAAGAGGGATGCAGCTGTTAAATTTCTGTTTTAAAGAAACACAACCTTCAATGAAAATGTAAATAATTCTTTCTTGGAGAGCAAGTCTGCATATGAGGAGAGAGCTCTGAAAATGTGCAGAGGTTTGTTATAAATATGTTAAGTACTTCCCATCCTCTGCAGATTACCTAATAAAAGGTAGTTCCACTAATGTGGCCCTGGTATGCCACTAAGTAGCTCACTGAACTATTAATATTATTTCTGCTGCTGTCTGTCCAGTTTATCCCTTAGGCAGTCATTCACAGTACAAGAGGAAACAGAAAAAAAAACTATTTCAACTTTGGCCCAGATGCCTTTTTCCCTCTTATATTTTCCTTCTTATATTTTCATTGTTTTGTGAATTTAATCTAGTGAGTGTTTGAGGTCAAACCAAACAACCTCCTTCTTCAAGGCATAATGTTGATACTAATCTTCACCACGCATGAAACGTATTTTCTCTCTCAAATGCAGATCCACGGATGCAGTCCTATGGAAATATATTCAATCAGCTTTTCTACCTGAGCTCCTCCACATCAGCGACATTCCTGTCAAGTATCCCCTTCTCACGCCGAAGTTTTTTGATCTCCAGCTTGAGAAGCCGGATGTCTTCCATTCTCTGGCGGTACTGGGCTTCACCCTTGTTTAAGATGGACTGCTGGATTTTTATCTTTTCATAGAGCAGAGCTGCTTCTTCGTGGCGCTGAACTAGCTGAGATCCCAGGATATCTCTCTCATTGATAACCTAAGGATGCAGGGCAAAGCAATAAGCTCAGCCACAGTTCCTCGGCACAACCCCAAAGTGTCACAATTATATCTGCATCGACCAAAATCACCTGTGATTAGTCCAAGAAATATGGCAAGGCCCTAATAGTTCCTCTATAAGGGTTCAGCCACAGAATCACAAAAATGTTCAGGTTGGAAAAGACTCCTAGGATCATCAGGTCCAAGATAACCCTCCTCTACAATGTTCATCCCTGAAACATATCCTCAAGCACCACAACTAAATGGCCTTTAAACACATCCAGGGCTGGTGACTGAACCATCTCCCCGGGCAGCTCATTCCAATGCCTGACCACTCTTGATGGGAAAAAATGTTTCCTAATATCCAGTCTAAACCTATCCAGTCACAGCTTGAGACCATTCCCTCTTGTTCTATCAGTAGCAGCCTCTCTGCAACGTCCTTTCAGTGAGTTATAGAGAGTGATGGGATGTCTTCTCAGCCTCCTCTTTTTCAAACTAACCACCCCCAGCTCCCTCAGTAACTCTTCATAAGATTTATTCTCCAGGCCCTTCACCATCTTCGTTGCCCTCCTCTGCACTTGCTCCAGCAACTCCACATCCCTCTTGTATTGAGGTGTCCAAAACTGAACACAATACTCAAGGTGTGGCCTTACCAGAGCTGAGTACAACGGGACAATCACCTCCCTACTCCTGCTGGACACAGCATTTCCACCTGAATGTATAAACTATATATTCTCCTCACTTCTTAATATTTTTGTTTCAACAGCACTATCTAGCTTTAGTAGTACCACATTTACAGTAGCATTAAATATACACCGGACAAATGAGGGAATAGAATGCAGTGTGTTTGAAAACTCAAATTAGAGATTCTTACCTGGTCAATTTCCTTCTTCTGCCTCAACCTCTCAGCATCAGCTTCAGCAATGATTTTTACTAGTCTTCTCTCTTCTTCCTCCTGATTATCTATTAAACGTTTCATTTCCAGAG
Organism: Psilopogon haemacephalus; assembly: GCA_013396835.1. NCBI lineage: Eukaryota > Metazoa > Chordata > Aves > Piciformes > Megalaimidae > Psilopogon > Psilopogon haemacephalus. Next base: position 307,173 of record VWZI01001714.1, on the reverse strand, counting down.
CCTTATTTTTCATTTTAAGCAGCTCATCCTGATGGAGTCAAAGAATACAGGTAACAGCAAAGCATAGAGGAGCAACTTCCTATTACATAAACCCGAGATGAAGAGTTAGGATTTTAGTAACATTTCATATATTTTTCTCTTTTCCTGGCAGATACATATTTTATCAATTTTTGAGAAAAAAAAAATTACTAAGACAAGTAAACAAGAAGATCCCTAATGAAATGTTGTAAACAGTATTTTAATATTGCTGTGGAAGATCCTCAATGAAATGTTGTAAACACTATTTTAATATTGCTGTGTTGCACACAATAAACATTTCAATGGATTTTTATCTATGACAAAGGTTGTTGTAACTCAGAGACACTTCATTTAATAATTTTCTTTTACAATTTAAATAGGTCATACTTAGAAAACTTTTAAATGAAGCTGTTAATCAAAGCTGAAAGTTAGTCTAGGATGTGAGAAAGCACAGCTCCCTTGCTGGAAAGGGCAGCAATCCATGCTATGCAATGCCCAGCAGCACCAGCTTGGGACAGGTTTCAGACTGGAATAACAGAATTGGTGGAGAAGAGGGCAACGAGGCATGGGAGGGCAAAATTAAAGAGCTGTAGCACTTCTGATTTTAGTGGATGTGTAGATGAGGAAGACTGGGAAAAGAAGGTCTGTCTGTAAATAGCAGAAGCAATGCAGTGTGACAGTGATTGCACACAACTAACAGCAACTAACACTGGATTGTGCCTAGCAATTTTAAACCACTGTCATGAACTCTGTAATGCAAGACACATATGTCAATAAAAACTAACACAGTCTTCCTGGATTCTTAGAAATTTCTATCATTGCCAGGCAATTAGAGTCAAGATGCAACTAGCTGACTGCAGTCCATTTTCACAGATATGAAAACTTTCAAGCTTTGACTCAAAGACTTTGCCACAGCTCTGACCCTTATCAAGAATGATGTTCAAGCTGCCTTGTGGGAAAGAGCATCATCCAGTGCTGAAAGAATGTGATTGTGATGAAAGCTGCACCTGCAAAAGCGTTGATTTAAGACACAAACAGTTCCATTGTCGTAATAAAATTGCTTGTTCCATTCTCATTTGCTTTAATAAAATCTTCATTTTTCCACATGTGCCTCACCCCTACCTCTCTTACTCAGTGTAAGATGTTCATCAGAATCCATCAGCTGAATAAAAGTGCATGCCACTTCATATTGAAATGCAATCAATAGTGTGCAAAAGCTGTCTACAAATGTAAAACTCCTTGTGTTTGGCATTGCTGGATAATATTTTTTTAATATATCAAAATTCTATGTTCTCCTTATGTCAGAAAAAAATACGAGTTGTAAACAAGAAGTGGCATTAGATGTTGGCAGCTAACATTCATGCTAACAAATCTCCTCACTGGAATGCACTAAGTTAAAATAAATCTAAACTGCCTTGTACAGCAAAGAACATAAATACTTTAAGACACACAGAGGCCCCACAAGCTAACAGGACTTCCAATTAGAATAATTATGTTAAAATTTACAGTATGAAGGACTGTATACATTAGGCAAGAGAAAAGGAAATGAATAAACACAGTTGCTATGCAAGCAGAAAATTGGTCAGGACTGAAACTGCCATAAATCAGCATAGCTCATTTGAAGCTGGTACAGAGTTGTCAAGAACTGAGGAACAGTCAGCAAGAAATAGGGCTACAAGGAAGATCAAGAGAGCTGAGGCACCTCTCCTATAAGGACAGACTGAATGAGTTGGAGCTGTTAAGTTTGGAGAAGAGGAGGCTCTGAGGTGACCTTATTGTGGCCTTCCAGTATCTGAAGGGGGCTACAAAACATCTGGGGAGGGACTTTTTAGGCTATCAGGGAGTGACAGGACTAGGGGGAATGGAGGAAAGCTGGAGGTGGGGAGATTCAGATTGGATGCGAGGAGGAAGTTGTTCACCATGAGAGTGGTGAGGCCCTGGAATAGGTTGCCCAGGGGAGCTGTTGGGGCCACTTCCCTGGAAGTGTTTAAGGCAGGCTGGATGAGGCTCTGGCCAGCCTAATTTAAGGTAGGGTGTCCCTGCCCATGGCAAGGGGGTTGGAACTAGATGATCCTTGTGGTCCCTTCCAACCCTGACTGATTCTATGATTTTATGAAATAATCACTTATATTGAACCTATGCCAATATCTCAAACTATATTATTGTTTAGTTTCAGAAAGACTGCAATAAATTATTATTATTATTATTATTTGTTCTAGAGGTGAGAGAAAAATACTTTTTATAAAAGGTACAACTGGGTCTGGACACAGAATGCTGACATAACAAGTCAGAGCATATATATATATATATGTATATATATATATATATATATATATGTAGTATCTTTGATCAGGCATCCTTTTTTTTTATTTACTGTGATTACACATTTTACAGACCTTTATGTCAGCTGAGGCAAGCATAAATATGTCTGTATAATCTCATTCCTGTGAATCCCAGTCCTCCACGATTTAATGTGTTCTTTAATTTCCCAGGAATGGCTCTCTTGCTTCCTTCACATCAGTGCAAACAGGAAAAATTGAAGCTAGCCTTGCTACAGAAATAATTGGGTTCATTTCTGTTTGTGTCAATCATCTCCTCCTCTGAATTCTCTTCTGCTTTAGTATTCAGCAGAGATATTCAGGTAGAAGACCATGATGCCCCGAAGCCAGTCAGTAATGTGATGTCAGTGTATGGACATACTTTGTAGTGAATAACTGAGTAGGTAAACCATGTAGCAATCATATGTTTGTCAAATGGATGGCAGACAGTTCTGAGGTGATGAGACAGATCTGGGGACTAGTTAAGGCAGAAAGCTGCACACAAGAAATTAGATGCTGTTTGACTTCTCCATCACTGATAGAACAACTCTTGAGACAGATCAGGTACAGGAGCACAAATTCATCACCTTTCTACAAAGCTCTATTGACATCTTGTCATAACTGTAATGTGCTGAGAGGGGCTGAAAACCCAAGGACTCATTGCAGCATAGCAATAAACTGACAAAAGAAAACATTGTAAAAAGTGGCAGGGGACTTATGTTGGGGCAAGGGGTGCTTGTTTCCTGGTTTTGGCTTTTTCTCCTAGTGCTTAGTGAAGAGAAAAAGTAAGCTGCTGTGACCAGTAATTCCTTAAATCTTTTCAGAGCACAGCAGACTAAGTTGAGACACCACCACAAATCCAATGACTTATTTAAGGATGGGCTGCAACCAGTGCTAAGAAGAAGAGCCAAAGCTTCCAGCTCTGTTTTTCCTTTGATTTAAATCAGAATCTTGCTGCTTTACACCACAATATTAAAATAACTTTCTGTGCATAGGGACTTGCTAAAAGGCACTGCTTAACTCCCAGAAGACTAATGCTTGCTAGTCACACAGAGACATGAGATTGTAAAGTGTAATATAATGGGCTTTGTACTTAAAAACAGCAGAAAGACAAAAAAAAAAAAAGTTATTAAAAAGGAAACCTTGAATTATAAGGGTCTGTACTAAAAAAATTGCTAAACCAAGCTATCCCAAAAATCCACATTTCTGTAGGCAGAGTGGAACTTTTAAATAAAATCTTCAGTCACCAAGAAATTTAAAGCTTCCACCAGACAATCTGGGTTCCTGATTATAATCACAGGCTGAGATTAGATTTGTCAGGTACATGGAAAATTTGTGTAACTAATAGCCTCTAAAGGTTACGGAGATCTTGTGCTTCAATTACAGAAGAGTTTATTAAAATAGAACAAAATAGCTAGCAGAGACCAGCAACATGATGTAGTCTGAAATCATGACAGTCATCCTTTGTAAGAATGTGTAAAGGCTCTTACTTTCATTGATTCCTTCTCCTTCTCTATTTGCTGATGATCTTCTTGTGCTTTCACAAGGGCTTCTTCTTTGTTTACAATCTCCTCTTTTAGCTGCTCCACCTGAAGTGTCACAGTTTTCAGTTTGTTCATCACTTCTACTATCTCCTCCTAACAGGAAAGGAGAGGGATCAGGAAAGAGTAAGTTTGTGATTGGGAGTTCAGGCTGCATTGGAGAATGCAGCCACAGTGCTTGAGTAGAGAACTGTTGTATATACCACAGGACATTACTTTCTAATCCAACAGTTTTATTAAATGACAATTTTCTGTTTATCTCAGCAGGACACTGCAGTAGAAATGACTTTAAAGGATACATTGACAAAAATAATTACTATCAATTATGAGCATAATAAACCACTTCATTTAATATGCTGGACACTTTGTAAGAAACAGCAGTTAATATAAATTTATAGGATTCTGCTCCTATCCATCTGTTACCCTGTATGTCCATAAGTAAGATACCTACATGCCTACAAGGGAGTACAGGAAAAGCTGATAAGCTTCTATTTTGCCTAGCTTGTGTGCAGCTGCAAGGGGGAGAAGAGATAGAGAAGACCCTGGTACAAGAATATTTAGATACATTTTAATCTCAAAACACAGATCAAAAATCCTGGTAGCACAGCAGAGAGATCAGGCTACTCAAAATCCTTCTACTCACAGCACTGAGGTGCCTGCCTCTACAAAATGAAGAAACTGTGCCCATTGCAGTAACAGCACATGTTGTGACATGGAATGGAAGCAAATAAATTCAATCCTTAGACAGACCTGCTCTTCTGCATCTAATCAAAGTAGCCTTTGAAGTCCTTTCTCTTCTGCCAGACACTGCCACCTCACAGACATCATAACCTTTCACATTAATATGTTCTGACTCAGCACCAAACAGGGTAGCTTAGACCTCTTCCAGTACTGTCTACCACAGGTGTGGATTTACTTGACAAATGAGTGACGTTTTCTTGCATAACATGCTTAGCACATGCAAGCAAGGTCTTGAGTGGTGGCAGTCTTCACAAACAGTATAAGGAAAGTGATTATTAGTAGTCTGATAGCCCTCAAAATACAACCTGTGGATTCCACATCTATCTGGCAAATTAAATGAACAAGAACTAAATGCAGCAATATGCCCTCAGGTTCACCTGCTTGCATGTTCACTGATTTACAAATTGCATTGGTCTGGAAGGGACCCTCAAAGGTCATCTTGTCCAACCCCCCTGTAGTGAGCAGGGACACCTCCAACTAGATCATGCTTCCCAGGGCCACATCAAGTCTGATCTTGAATGTCTTCAGGGATGGGGCTTCAACCACAACCTTGGGCAACCTGTTCCAGGATTTAACCACTGTCATTGTAAAGAATTTCTTCTTTATCTCCAACATAAAACTACCCTGTTTCAGTTTAAAGCTATTGCTCCTCACAGTTTTGCTACATGCCCTTCTAAACAGTCCTTTCCCTGCCTGTGAATGCAAAAGTCTTATTAAAAGCTGTCTTTGCTAAAGAGCCCTTAAATCTCTCTATTGTAAAAGATGAGAGAGGTTTAAAATACGGTGCCCAAACACATGCCCCAAACCATTCCTAATTCTGTATTTAATGAAGAGCAGTTTAAAACATACATTTTGATAACAGGGCTCCTAATCAAGTTGCTTAAACAAATAAGCTTCTAATACCAAAAGAAACCCAAAGGATGGAAGCATCACATCTTTATCTTATATTAACAGCCTTCTAGCATGTCTTTTCCAAGAGATTTTACTGAGCTGAACATTATGATACTCCAGAGAGCGCTAGCAAGATGGGCAACAGGGGATCTTTCCACATGAAGCAATCCAAAAAATACTTAGATCTAGCTTTATCTAAAAAAGCTAGATTTGTTTTGCTTCCCAAAAGGAAAAAGAACTGACCATATTTTTCAACACAACTGATTTTTTTTCTTTTTCTTTCATGGCTGGCTGACCTGTTACTGAATTATGAATGGCTATTTTTCACAGCTACACATAGCCACAAAGTATTTTAGCATCACCTACCTTCTCACACAGGACTTGCTAAGCCAAATAAGGTATTAAAGTCTAAAGCAGAGCTGGGTAAGGAGAAGGCTTCACACTAAGCCTCTCTGCCTTTGTGTCTTCACTTCATTGTTTCCAGAGCTCTGCAGTGCTGTTCCCTGATTCTCCATCGAGCCACAGGACTCTTGCTCTGGGAGACTGGTGCTGGGATGTGCTGCTCACTTTGTACTCTGACACTGACTCTGGAAGTCCTGCTCCAGAGGTGTCTGCATGGAAACTAAGTGTCCAAGCTGCATTTGAGGCTGTGATGAACCCTGCCAGTGGTGTTCATCAGCCTCTAATTGTACCCATGACCAGCATTGTGTATAGCACTATATAACTCACAAAACCTGAAACGAGCTAAGTTCCTTGGGTCATTTTGCAGCTCACCACTGCAAAAGTTCTTCATAAGTAAACACATTTATGTTGTATATGTAAAAGAAAAATACATCATCATTGTTGCAATTTTTCACCCTTATTTCTCCTGGGAGACTTGGAACAGCAAGAATCCCAACACCACATCCACTGATGAAAAGCACAGAGAGGTCAAGTAAAGAGTCCCATTTCATGACAGAAATCAAATCCAGCACACAGTTTGATAGGAACTTGAACAGTTCATTCCTATCTGTTGCTCAAGCAAGACACTTCCATAATCAAATTAGAGTATAGATTTATTATCTACTATATGTGTTTATGTTATAAATCCTTATTCTGAAATACCCCAAGGCTGTAAATCACAGCTATCCAAAGTCTCAATTTCTGCCAAGTGCAGTAATATTTGTGTTGTATTTTAGATATTTACAGCAGAATAATAGAATGTATCCTTAAGTGATCTGTTCTCTTCCTCTAGTATTTTTAGCAAGATCCCCAAGGAAGAGATGAATGGAGAGCATCATTATCTGAGGAAAATGACACTCCCTGAAAGGATGAAGAGAGGTGAAAGCATTAAGTGCTGTCAGAAAATTCCACTTCGGCTGGGAAAGCGTTCCATCTGCCTTCGAAATCATGACTCACAGCATTGTGCATATACATTCTGGGCCTTATATCCTACTTCCCATACAAGCAGATAACTCCTAAAGGGATAAAAGAAAATGGAGACAGGGTTGAAAGGAAAACACTTATTCTCTGATAGAGTTTTGTGATTCCATATCTCCACTGTATCATGATTTTGTGCATGGTTTGAAATACAGATATTGCCACATCATAACTATGAACTCCTATTTCAAGTCCAAATACAAACTGGCCAGAAAAGTGGTCAGAGACCTAGAAAATTCCTTTCCCCAGAAGACACAGGAACATAGAAACCACCTCTGTAACTTAACCAGTGTGCTTTCCTTTCAACAAATCAAATTCAAATCAGAAAAAGAAAACAACAAAACACAAGCAGAGTCAGAAGCACAAAAGAAAACACAGCCTTCTACCTTAGCTTCAATCAGGTTTTGACTGTACATGTTCCTCTCTGTTCTCACAGTTTCACAGTCAATTTGTTTTTGTTTTAATTTAGTCTCAGACTCTTTTATTTTCTTCTCATAGTCACAGATCTGTATTTCACACATTTCTAGGTCTTTCAGATGCTGGAGGACCTGGAGCAGAATAAAGGAAGTGAACACAAAATTATAAGAATGGGAGAGAGTTTGTGATTTTATTCTATGATGACAAGTTCAAAACCCTGTGATAAGAAGTTTTTGCGATTGCTAAAGCTCACCTCAGCCCAAGCTTAACAGTTGCTTCTGTGAAGGATTAGAAATAATTGAGGGTTGCCTAAAGAAAGTGGAGTACTGTTGGCTATAGGAAGACAATGATCCCATGTAGTATCAATAAACAAAGATACAAAAACTGACAGACACTCTTATGAAATAGTCACCTCCATAACAATACAAAAGAATTGAATTGCTACATTAAAGGATCAGAAATGCAAATAGTTAGTAATCATTATGAGGTGCTTCCCAATTATTTTAAGTGTAGCAGCCTTCCTCTTGCTGTACAAAGCTGAAAATCAACGAGCACAAACAAGCAGTATTCAAACAGAACCAATTATTTCAGAGAAATGAGATTAAAAGAAATAGAAATAAAAGAAAACTAAAGATAATGCACATAATTTCTCAGGTTCATTGCTCAGGGAAGAAAACAAAGCTGGGAAAATGACCAAGCCTTAAAGAAAAAGTGGAGGAATCACATGAACAACATCCAAGAGGAAAGTCCACTACCAACTATATTTCACATCCTGTTCTCTTGCCTCTGTTTTTGAAGGTATCAGTTTGAGCTAAAGTTTATGCTCATATGTCAGAGCAAAAAAATAAAATTTAAAAGTTCACATGAAATAGTCAGTAATGGCAAAGTCTGTGGTGAACACTGTTGTCCCTTGCTTAGCAGCAAAGCCCTTTGAGTTTTAACGATGGATCAGGAGCTTAATTAATTGATCATTCTACCAGGTACCTCCCATTCAGCTTTAAAGACAGCAGATAGTTAAATATAGAAAAATGTATTACAGGAGGAGGAATACAATTCCAGCACATCTGTAGCTGACTGCAGAGGATCCCAGTAACTGCTTACAGTGCAATACAGAAACACAGTCCCAGTTTATAACCTACTCCTGCCTTTTCCTTTTCTGCTAAACCAGCCTGTCAATAGTAATAGCAGGAAGAAGAAATCAATAAGGCATGTTTTCTATCTTCACGATGGTGATCATGGACTGCAGCAAGACTTAGAAGTAGGTCACTGCATTTCTAAGTCTTTCACTTGATTTTGCTACAATGTGTAAGTGCAATAAGCTTGTGGAATAAGTTTTCTGAGTTGTGCTCACAGGCTGGATGCTGACTCTACTTTTCCAGAAATTATTAAACTCAAATAATTCTTCCTTATAAATGCAGAAAACATGCATGCAATGTTTCCCAAAGGAGCCCGGTGGGTGGCTGAGCACTCTCAATCCTGATGCAGTTGACAGCACACTGCACCTCTAAGATCCGGCAACGAGCAGCCAAAGCTAAGCAGAAAGCATTAGGTATTCATAGTTTTCTTCTGTATACTCACAGGTTCTTATCTGTATACTTAAATATCACCTACTCTTGGTTACCTTTGCAGTGCAGTGAACCTACTCAAGATCTCAGTACCAGCGGCGTCCTTCTTTGCTTATCTTTATTTAACCTCTCCAAGAAGTGCTGCCATAGTGTTAATGATATGCCTGTTGAGCATTAGGTTTTCCAGAAGATTATGTAAGTTTAAAAAAAACAAATATGTTTCTGATTTTCCTGGATGTGTTGCTAAACTGTAAATTTAACTTTCTAAACGGCTTTTTTTTTTTTTTTTTGCCAAAGCAACAAGTAGAGACTATTTTAGTGATCTCTCATAAGGCTCAGTGAGAGAACAATTCAGGTGAGACTGAAAGGTATACTTCACTTCCTCCTTTTCAGCAGCCTAATCCCTCCACAGGGAAACTAAGACTTCATAATCTTAGAATTTCAATTCAAACAAGAAATATTCTACTAACACTTGCAGCTCAGAAATAGAGGCTGCAAAACAAAGAGCAAAGAGACAGATTTTTCTTTAATTTGTTCTGTCTAATCTAGAAGTGAGATTATTCAACAAGTGACACTGGCTTTAAAATGTTACAACTGAGCAGCCAGGCAGGCCAATAATTAGAACACCAAGTGCAGTAGGAATTTTCATCACTAAAATATTTCACTGTCATGGATATGACTTTTTGGACTCTGTCCATCAGTTACTAAGTGGTAAGCAATGACTTTGAAAAAGGAATTCTGCACCTCTATAGATCCTGTCCTGCTGTAAATAACCAGACAGCTTTCAGGGACAGCATGGCTCTGTCTGCCTTGCAAGACTTCCAAGAAGTCTTTGGACTTAGATGGGCTTGGTTCTTTACCAGCTCTTACACAAGAGTTCCTCCAGAGCCAACTTGATGATAAAAGGTGAGAGAAGAGCACTGACTGGATGTACAATTACTGCCCATCAGCAGCTCATTCCCCACTATTTGTGAAATGGCACCTGTAGTTTGGCCACATAGGTCAAGCAGTCAATTTAATATTATCTAGTAAACATAATAATCCTGATCTCATGTCCTCCTATCCTGTGTTTTGCCCTGTCTTATCCTACCAACAATGAGTAATTTAATGTAGGAAACCTCTACAGGGATAAAACTATTGTCTCACACACTTCTCTGCTCAGAAGCATTCCTGCTAATCTTCTGCAAGCTGAGTCAGGAATTGTCCCTTTAGTGAATCAGAAAAGCCTGCAAGTCCTTCAGAAACTTGCAGTCACAAAGCAAGCATCATTATACAAACAGCTCAAGTGTTGTAAGCCATTTATTAAGGCTTTGTCTTATAAGGAGTGAGAGTATATTTGCACCCAATGTGGCAGNAGAGAAAAAAAAAAAAAAAAAAAGAAAAAAAAAGAAAAAGTAAACAAGCAAACATTTGTCATTTTCACCCTCAAAATACTGTGAGCGACCTTAATCAGAATGGAAAGCAAAAGCCTTGTAGCTCTGAGTGTTATGAATTACTCCCTTCCCCTAGCTTTACAATGTTCTTAACTCACATCTATACTGCTAGAAATGAACTAGGAGGGAAAGATGCAAAATATGACTTTGCAAAAAAGACACATCACATTTTCGTGGAATTTTATTCCAAGGAAAAGACAAAAAGTATTCCAGATGAGGGAACATCCACCATTCAAATATTGTTTAAAAGCCTTTAGTCACATTGGAGAGGATCATTTTGAAGTGAAAAGACAGCAAATAACTTGTGAGTTGAAAGAATGTGAAAGCTAATCCCAGTAAAGCAATGAGCTTCTTGGAAGGTCCTTCAATGTGATTATCAGCAATTAATGGAACTTGTTACAACCATGTTCCTATGTAAACTTTCAGGAATAAAGTCATACATAATGACAGGCAGCAGGAAACACACATTTTATGCAATACTACTCCACCTCTGCTGCCAGAAAACCTCTGTTTTGCAGACTAGCTTTAACACATTTAGATGTTTTCATATACTGGGAATAACCTCTCAAAATGCTAACTCTCTTATAAACATATTGAGCATTGTCAGCTCTCACTGGCCTCAATCTGAGGACATCAGCAGTATGCAAGATAAGGTCCTTTGCAGATCAGTCAAAGAGTAATTTCCAACTTCACACAACAGTTTCAACTGTGAGACTCAGGTCAGAGGCCTTGATTTGAACTCCAGCCCTAATTTAATTTCCTGAATGACAGCTGAAAAAATAGAAATATGTGGCTGTACTCCAGGTCTCTCATAGAATGCACACCCACTGATGAAGTTCCTGAAAGAGACCTGAAACAATAGCAGGCAATACAAACTGTCAAGAAGAAATCTTTGTGAATCATGTGAAGACCACTGATCTAAGCTTCCTCCCAGTGGCACATCAGGAAATGAGTGTATCATTTGATACCATATATCACAGTAAGACAGACAAGAATCACTTGCACAAAAAAGCAGTTCCTACCTTCTGTTTGAGCTCACTGATTTCATTGATGAAACCATCTCTTTCCTTCTCCAATTGGTAAATAATCTTTCTTTGTTTCTGAGCTTCCTTCTTATAGTTTTGGATTTCTGCTTCCAAGATTTTCTTTGACTGTTCATGTAGCTTCACCAAGTTTATTTGCTTCTCAGTGGCAGTGGTAGCCTTGACCAAGTTCTACATGGAACATAAAATAATGGCTCTTGAGAGGAAAAGGCAACACTTGCTACCACTATGACAAAAACATAGAATCATAGAATGGTTTAGGTTGGAAGAGACCTCAAAGATCATCCAGTTCCAACCCCCCACCATAGGCAGGGACACCTCCCATTAGAATAGGTTGCTCAAGGCCTCATCCAACCTGGTCTTGAACACCTCCAGGAAGGGAGCAGCCACAACCTCCCTGGGCAACCTGTTCCAGTGTCTCACCACCCTTACTGTGAAGAACTTCCTCCTAACATCCCTTTTAAATCTCTCCTGCCAGTTTAAACCCATTCCCCTTCGTTCTGTCATTACAAGACCTTGTGAATAGTCCCTCCCCAGCCCTCCTGTAGGCCCCCTTCAGATATTGGAACGCCACTGTAAGGTCTCCTGGAAGTCTTCTCCAGGCTGAAAAGTCCCAACTGTCTCAGTCTGTCCTCATAGCAGAGGTGCTGGCTGAGAGAGTTGGGGCTTTAGAGCCAACATGCCATTGTACAAGTGGATTATGGACTTCTTAACACTGTTACTCCTTATCTAATTTGATCAACTGAAATCCAAGTTAAAAAAAAAATTCTCTAACAGAGCTGCTAAACAGTGCTTCTTCTGACCAGAAGTTAAAACACTGGTCTGCATTACAGAAGAAAATTGGATAGGATTGTTTACAAGTGAATATAACTAATAACCTGAGCAGAAAAATAAATAATATCGACCAAATATCCTTCCTTCTCACACTCTAAATAGCAAGTCTATACTGGAAATTAACCAAACTTGGTTAAAAATTGCATACAAGGGTTAAAGAGAAAACACCATGATATCACCTTTTAAAAAATCAGCCTTTTGTTACCACTTTGAAATTTCTTTGTCTATACAAACCAAATATTTGTTACCTGCGAAGTCTGAGCTTTTGCTAGAGTCAAGACACAGGACAGCGAATCTACACCAAATAAAGCACCTCAGAAATCACATTTTAGCATTGAATTTAGTAGATTACACTTCAGGAATGTCCATAAACATGAGATGCTACCTTGCAGTATAAGAACCCTGGGCTGATGGAAAATGAGCAGTATGAGAAATGAATCTGAAAGCAAGGATTAGTATTACACAGCCTGTCAAAACACTGCGTGGTGCATCGACACTGTTTGCTCTTTCACTAGAGAAGACCTAGTTCGCCTAGATTAATATTTATCTTCACATGCTATGTAGTGTAAAAGCACAGGTGTAACGAACTCTTTGGATATCAAATGATGGGCCTGCAATAAAGCTGAACACAGGTAGCATTTTTAAGCTCCCTGGTGGTTCATATGTTGAAAATCTTGTGTGTGTTTATGGGTACTAACACCACATCAACACACAGAAAAGAAGCAGTGTCAGCATCTGCTTAAGGAATTCTGAATGCTTTGCTTACTGTTATTTATTCTACAGCATTTCTGTGTTGCTGACTGTAAACCACAGGCATTTCATTCTCAAGCTGTGAGATTTGTTTAGCAGGTTTACCAATGCAAGCTCACCTTGTTTAATATATTCTTTTCCCGCACAAGCTCGTCCACAGCTTTCTTGTCAATATCTGCCTGCTTTTTGGCAGCCTCCAACTCTAGAGAAGAGGAGGAAAGAGAACAAATCCTGGATTCAGACTGTACAGGTGTTAAAAATACAAAAATAACTTAGTGGGCTTTTTAAAAAGTCTTAAAGTTGCACAAACAGTTCAATTAGCTGTAAAGAGATTTTGCAACCTCAGGTATCAGCTAATTATGTTAAATATTTATTTGGGTATTAGAAGAACTCAGGCACAAAGATGATTAAGGGAATGGAACAACCTCCTTATGAGGAGAGACTGAGGGAACTGGGGCTCTTTGGTTTGGGCATGAGGAGACTGAAGGATGACCTCATTAATGTTTATAAATATGCAAAGAGTGAGTGCCAAGAGCATGGAGCCAGGCTCTGCTCGGTGATGCCCAATGACAGGACAAGGGGCAATGGGTGGAAGCTGAGGAACAGGAAATTCTGAGTAAACATGAGGAGGATTTTTTTCCCTGTGAGGGCGACAGAACACTGGAACAGGCTGCCTAGGGAGGTTGTGGAGTCTCCCTCCCTGGAGATATCCAAGACCTGCGTGGATGCATTCCTGTGTGGTCTGGTATAGCTGATGTTGCTCTGGCAGGGGTGTCGGACTAGATGATCTTTCAAGGTCCCTTCAAGCCTCTAATATTCTGCAATTGTATGAGGACTTTATATTTGAGTTTTAAACAAAGATCCCACAAAGAAGTCATATTTTCAGAAATAATGGAGCACATTGAAAATAACAGCCTTTTAAGAAGCTTCAACATCAGCATCAAAAAACTGAGGTACTTTCAAAATCAGACACTTTCAGAATTATTGTAATCCCTCTATATGAAATCCATTTCCCCTGGAAGCAGTGAGATTCTACTGGCTTTAATGGAGTTAAAAATACATGGTGTAAGTCAAGCTTAACATTAGACATGTACTGTTATAAAGATATGTAAAAGTAGAGACAGATTTTCATTGCACTTTTAAAATAATTAAAACCAGGTACACTAATACTGCAGTTCAGGCAATGCAGTACATTCAAGTGCTAAGATGTGTTAACTACTGATCTGATGAAGAGAAGACTCAAAGGAGATCCAATCAATGTTTATAAATATCTGAGGGCTGTGTGTCAAGAGCGGGGGGACAAACTCTTCTCAGTTGCACCCTGTGACAGGACAAGGGGAAATTTAGTATGGAATAGAATAGAATAGAATAGAATAGAATAGAATAGAATAGAATAGAATAGAATAGAATAGAATAGAATAGAATAGAATAGAATAGAATAGAATAGAATAGAATAGAATAAGCCAGGTTGGAAGAGACCTCCAAGATCATCCAGCCCAAACTATCACCCAGCCCTAGCCAATGGCACTAAGGGCTCCATCCAGTCTCCAGGGAAGGTGACTCCACCACCTCCCTGGGCAGCCCATTCCAATGTCAATCACTCTCTCTGTGAAGAACTTCCTCCTAATATCCAGCCTATATCTCCCCCGGCACAACTTGAGACTGTGTCCCCTTGTTCTGTGGATAAAAACTACAGCACAGGAAATTTCACCTCAACTTGAGGAGGAACTTCTTTACTGTAAAGGTCACCAAGCACTGGAACAGGCTGCCCATAGAGATTGGAACAGTGTTTACGTGTAATTCCAGCATTACTGCACTTAGAGACTACACAACAGTTTCTTTGAGACTTTCAAGCCCTGCCTGGATGAGCTGCACTAGATTCTATGGTCCTGCTCTGGCAGGGAGGTTGGACTCAAAGATCTCCTGAGGTCCCTTCCAACTCCTAACAGCCTGTGATCTTGTGATCACATTCTCCTGTGTACAGTAAATACAGAGCTTGTCAACAAAAAGTATTACTTAAAAGGGAACATCCTAACTTCCAACCTCTTATCCTCCTCCTCCATGAAAGGGATTAATTTTTCATCCCTGTTGTGCACTGCCACAATAGAAAAAAGACAGATGCCCAGAGGGGCAGGTGGCATGTGCCCAAGCTATGCCTTTAAAGCCTTGGTTACCAGTCGCTGGGAGATGTGTGCCCTAACAAAGGTTAGCTTCTATCTGGGGATTATTTCCAAGTCATGTATCACCTCATGCAACGCCAGAACTAGAGGGTTTGGGTGTCTTGGTTTGGCTTGGAATTTGGGGGATTTAGGGGTTTGGTTTGGTTTTATGTTGGCTCCTTTTATTCTTCTTCTTATGTTCCACTGCAAAAGAGTTGTCTATTTCCCTATTTCTTAGTCTCAAAAACTTCTCTTGCTAATAAACCAACATTCAGTTACTTTCTCAGCCCATCTGTGAATGAGGCAATATGGACACCAAGCAGCCTGGAGGCACAAACCCTTTCCCACCAACTTCTCTCACTTAGGATTAGGGAACGGCTTCCTCAGATGTGCAGTCATTTTCTAGTTGAAGAGCACAAAACAACTCCCCACTGCTAATTTAAACCTTTTATTTGTAAGTGATAAAACTGAAACAACTTCTTGAAATTTTCAGTGATAAAATCATAGGATCATAGAATGGTTTAGATTGGAAGAGACCTCAAAGATCATCTAGTTCCAGCCCCCCACCAAATGCAGAGATAACTCCCACTAGAACAGGTCACTCACTAAAGACCTCATTCAACCTAGCTTTGAACACCTCCAGGGAGGGTGCAGCCACAACCTTCCTGGACAACCTGTTTCAGTGTTTCATCACCCCCACTGCAAAGAACTTCTTCCTAACATCCCATTTAAATCTCCCCAGGCTCCCCAGAGAGGTTTTGATCTCCTTCTCTGGAGACTTTTAAGAACTGTCTGGATGCATTCCTGCATGACCTACACTACATTACATGGACTTGCTCTGGACTTGATGATCTCCAGAGTACCTTCCAACCTCTAACATCCTGTGATCCTGTGTACTGCAAAAAGACATATTAGTAGCAGCCATTCCCAGGTATTCAAGCACAAATTTGAATGTCTCAATTTCATTTCTTCTTTCTAGTATAGTTTTAAGCAGTGGGAACACTCTTTCACCCTCACAGAGATGTAAAAAAAAACAGACATGACTTTCTACAAACACGGTTATATGGAAGGATTCATACCTCACACAGGCTGTCTCTTCAAGATACAAGCTAGAAACAAGAAAGAGCAAGGAGAAGCATTTATGCTTTATGGGCTAACCCAGGGAGGTGGTTGAGTCACCAACCCTGGATGTGTTTAAAAGTTGTTTCGGTGTGGAGCTTGTGGATATGATTTAGGGTGCACCTTGTAGAGTAGGGTTATCAGTTGGACTTGGTGATCCTAAGGGTCCTCTCCAACCTGAATGTTTCTGTGATTCTGTGATTTATACCAAAATATATCAACTTGAGCTAGGTGAAATTTACAGCAAAGTAAGGTTTTGTGCCCTCATCAAACCAAATAATTTGTGACTTCACAATATTGAAGAAATCATGCCTGACAAATTTGGTGTTTTTTTATGAAATGAAGCCACAGCAACAGTGGACAAGGGAAGGGGAACTGATGTCATCTACCTGGACCTGAGTAAGGCATTTGACTCTGTCCCACATAACATCCAGGTCACCAAAAACTGGAAAACACTGACTTGATGGGTGGACCAACTGCTGGATAAGGAATTGGCTGGATGGCTGTACGCAGAGAGTGGTGATCAATGGCACAGTGTCCACCTGGAGACCAGTGACAAGTGGCATCCCTCAGGGGTCAGTGCTGGGACCAGTGCTGTTTAACATCTTTGTCAGTGACATGGACAGAAGAATCAGTGCACCCTCAGCAAGTTTGCAGATGACACCAAGCTGTGTGGCACAGTCGACTTGCTAGAGGGGAAGGATCCATCCAGAGGGACCTGGACAGGCTGGAGAGGTGGGCCCAGGCCAACCTCATGAAACCCAAAAAGGCCAAATGTAAGGTCCTGCACCTGGGTTGGTGCAATTCCAAGCACAAATCCAGGCTGGGTGGCGAATGGCTGGAGAGCAGACCTGAGGAAAAGGACCTGGGGATCTGGGTAGATGAGAAGCTCAACATGAGCCAGCAGTGTGCACATGTGGCTCAGACAGCAACTGTGTGCTGGGCTGCAGCAAGAGCAGCATGGCCAGCAGGGCAAGGGAGGTGATTCTCCCCCTTTACTCTGCTCTCTTCAGACCCCACCTGCAGTACTGTGTGCAGTTCTGGAGCCCCCAGCACAGGGAGGACATGGAACTGTTGGAGAGAGTCCAGAGGAGGGCCACAAAGATGATCAGAGGGCTGGAGCACCTCTGCTATGAGGACAGGCTGAAGGAGATGGAGCTTTTCAGCCTGAAGAAGAGAAGGCTTCAAGAAAACCTTGTAGTAGCCTTCCAGTATCTGAGGGGGGTCTACAGGAAGGCTGGGGAGGGACTATTGACAAGGTCTTGTAATGACAGAATGAGGAGGAATGGGTTTAAAATGGAAGAGGGGAGATTTAAATGGGATGTTTGGAGGAAGTTTTTTACAGTGAGGATGGTGAAACACTGGAACAGGTTGCCCAAGGAGGTTGTGGCTGCTCCCTCCCTGGAGGTGTTCAAGGCCAGGCTGGATGAGGCCTTGACTGACTTGTTCTAGTGGGAGGTATCCCTGCTTATGGCAGAGAGATGGAACTAGATGATGTTTGAGGTCCCGTCCAATCTAAACCATTCTATGGAAAAAAAAAAAAAATCAAGCTGTTTTCTTTGTGAAAATTACTTTGGAAGCATATTATTTTTTTATTTTAAAGCATATTTAATTTTGAAATTTATTTGCATTTTAATGTGAAACAATTGGAAGTGGTTTTAAGTGATAGAAAATACCAGAAAAAGTTGTTTTGTAAAGTTAAATAAAATATGTTGTTTGATCCAAGACATTTTCATCCAAAACTTTCTTTTGGCAAAGATGTTGAAAGTTACTTGTTAGATCTGTTTTCAGATCTGCTAGCAAGTTGAAGTGAGTATTTGGACAGCTTTAGTAGCCACATTTACCAGCAGAAGTCATAAACATATCAGGACTAAGTTTATCAGCTCACTTGCAAATACTAATTCCCAGGCTGTTAACTACTCAGTAGAATCAAAGGAGGAAAACCAATGTGTCTTAACAATGTTTAATTGCAGTAAGTTCTCAGAGTATTTCTCTTTCACAGGTTATTGTAGCAGCAGTGAAGCTGCACTGGAGACAAGCCTCTAAGCATAAATTGACAAACCAGTTGTGGTTCAGAGAGCAGACAGAAATAATTTATTTTACTCTCAAAGGAATTAAAATAAAAATGCTTTTCCTGAATTGCATAGGAATACAGAGAAGTGTTTGTAAAGATGTACAGAGAAGAAAAATATGTAATACATGAATCCTTAACACCTATTACAGATAAGGATACATGAGAATTCTCCCAATACCTTCCCCCCAACCAAGCTAAACCATCAAACCCCAGTGCTTGTTCTCTCGCCCCACCATTGTCTCTCATTAGGCCCAAACAGGCCTGATTGCACAGCAAGAAATTCACTGTGGCATTAGAGGCCACAGGCAGGTTACTCAGAGAACCATCAGAGAATCATAGATGTCAGGGGCTGGAAGGGACCTTGAAAGATCATCTGGTGCAGCCCCCATGCCAGAGCAGGATCACCTAGAGCAGATCACACTGATCCAGATGGTTCCTGAATATCTCCAGAGAGGGAGACTCCACAACTTCCCTGGGCAGCCTGTTCCAGTGTTCTGTCACCCTCACAAGCAAAAAATTTTTCCTTACATTCACATGGAACCTCCTATGCCTCAGCTTCCACCCACTGCCCCTTGTCCTGTCACTGGGCTCCTCCATTAGTTACCAGATAAGACTCCCTCTAGAGAGCCAAAGGAAGGGAGAGAAAAGAGAAAGATTTGGCTTTGCTGCCCACTTATAAAGTGATAGCAGGATTATGGAATTGAATAAGAACATCACGATTTCCAGGGTCCTCCTCCTAGACCTCTCTGGTCCTCCTGGAGAGCTCTGTGGCTTTCTTAAGGGGACCTGGGCCAAACCCCTACAACACCAGAAAGTTCAATGATGTCTGTTGTGTTTTCACCTACATATGCTACTTTAAGAAAATTCTGTAAGCCTCCAATGACTTTAAAATGCTGCTGTAGATTAATTTATAGTTTCATATGGTGCACTAAAGGAGAATGATCCTAACAGGAGGATGTTTCAGTAATTTATGAATGAGAAGACAGATTGCGGTGGTTTGGCAGTTAGCTGTGCCCCACACACTTTGAAATAACCCAGCTAGGATTCAGTCGGCTGGAAGTTAATAAATGAAGCTTTATATTTACAAGCAGATATTTACAATGTATAACAGATATTTACAGATATATGCAGTAAAAAGGTAATACAGAAACACCACAGCCCTCCCAGAGATCAAAATCCCTAAGAGGGGTAACCAAACACCCCTACCACCTTCCCCCTTTCCCCAATCTTATCTCACCATCTGTTTTATGCAGCAGATAGGCAGAGGTAGATCAGCCAGCGGGATTAGCAGCAGGAAAGAAGTTAGAGACATTATTCAGATCCAGCTACAAAAGGCAGGGAGAAAGAGCAAGAGCAGCCACAGCCCAAAGCGGTCTGAAATCATCTGACTTATCTATGTTTGGGTTACAACTCTTAAACAATTCTTTTTTTGTTTCTCAGTAAAGCTATGAGTGAAGTAGCATCATCAGTGTTTTCCTTTCTCAGCCTATAGTCTAATCTCTTATTCAAATCCTCCAATTAGTTCAAACCAGCACACAGATCCACTCATCATTTAGGCACCTACCTTTCTCCAGTCCAGATATTTGATTTTTTAGGGTGTTTCTCTCATGTTCTGCATCAACTTTTTGCTCCTCAGCAGCACGCAGCTTATTCTGGAGAACATCTCTTACTTTGTTCAGCTTTGAAAATTCAGTCCGCATCTGAGCCATTTCTTCATCTCTGGCCTACAGAACAGCAACAAGGAAAGGAGGCAAAAAATAACAACAGAAAGAAAATGTCTCTGCACCTGGAATATATTTACTCCATTAAATTCAGGAAGCGAAGGTATAAATGCCGTGGGTAACCTCAGAGATGATAATTAGCTAACTGAAAAAAATATTTAAAATAATTTAAACAAAGCCAGCTAGGGCATGGAAAATTATAATCAAATCTCATTCTTCCGAAAATGATCAATAAAGAATCCCCAGCTGCAGGCCTCAAAGTGCAATACCCAATTAGTCCTGCAAATTAAACATGGGCAGCTCTAACTTCCTTTGAAGTATTAGAGACAGTGACTGTGATGAGAAAGATAGCTCTAGTACAGTCTGATTGCATGTCCCTAATAGCAGGTATCTGTTATCCTCCTCTCTTTTATAGCCTGTGGTGTTAAAACTAAAAGGCAAAATGTGCAGTTTATTTCATTTGCTATTCAATCGGGGGAGAAAATAATCAATCAAAACACCACATAACAGATTACCAAGAAACACAATCAATGATCAAAACAGAAACTAGTCTGTTTCATTTTAAGAGGTAAATATAACTTTCCTCATATAATTCAGCACCACTGTTAGGTTTTACAACCACACAGACTACAGTGTTCCTCTTACAGCCTCAGATATTGGTTCTGTAAATGGTAAGCTCCACTATGTGAGTATCCTCTGGGAGGATGTGAATCTCCTCAATTCTAACTGACAAGGATCCTCAAAGAGATTTATGTGTACTTTCACAGTTTGGGTTGACCTACACCATAGTGGAGGCACTCAGCACACTGCAGGATGAAACTGCAAGCACAGTGCCTGCAAAAAGGACATCTCAGATCAAGACTCCCCAGGCTTTAGCAATTGGCTTAATCCCTAACTGGGCAGCATCTTCTACTTTTTTGTTCCCAGAAGTCCATGGGCATGACTATCAACTTATCTTGAAGTTGGGATAAGATTATAGAATCAAACCCCACTTTTTGATGCTCTAGAACTCAAAATGTGAGTAATTTGAACAACTCTTAGTAAAGTTTCAAACCATAGCAGCAGAAGTAATGATAAAAGCAGCTAACCTGGAAAAGACAGCACTTTGTGTTTCAAATAAGTAAGAAAAATATCTACCAGTCAGCCTAAAAAAATACAACAGAAAGCAATCTCCTACCATATAGTCCATTAAGGACCCACATCGGAATGATCTGTGTGACTAGTTACAAACTGAGCTTTTAATCTGCCAGTGGTTGGCTTTTATCATTCAGGCTAACAGCCCTCTATTGGCAAACAGCCTTTTCCTTTAGGTGCATTGACTAAACTTTGATAAGATAATGATTTTCTACCCAATTTTTCTGATGTTTAGTATTTTAACCCCAGTGGTGATACACAATGCAAGATATGGTAGACAAGAGTAATAACATCTAACAGCTTACCCTTTAGTACAATTGCTCTTTAAGTACCCTAAAAAATAAAATTAAAAAAAAAAAAAAACCAAACATGCAGGAATCATGTAATCCTTCCCCAGCTGAAACTCACCTGCTTCTGAGTAGCACAAAACAACTCTTAAATGGTGTAAAATCAGGCAAGAAAACCATTTAGTTCAAAAAGTAAACACCATCTCTATTACTTCTATTTTACTTTCCCAACCCATACTGTGGGGGGAAAAAAATCACTGTTGGAAACAACTCCCTTCAGTGGAAGCTATCCAGGACACAGTCATTATAATTTATTAATATTTTTCAGTGGTTTTGGCA
This sequence comes from Psilopogon haemacephalus, assembly GCA_013396835.1. NCBI lineage: Eukaryota > Metazoa > Chordata > Aves > Piciformes > Megalaimidae > Psilopogon > Psilopogon haemacephalus. The sequence continues at coordinate 285,370 of VWZI01001714.1, read as the reverse complement.
ACGTTTAGATTCGGTTAACCACTGTAAGAAATAAAGTTACCAATCTTGTGTGAAGATCTCACAATTGAAGAAGGATGTTATGCCTGTTAAAAGTACCATACATTCTTTATTAACGTTGTGCTGAGTATTTTGGTCCATGTTTTATGAAACACAGGTACTCCTGCAGGACAGGTGCTATCTTGTCAGGTGGCAGGGCTGGAGATTGCACCGTGGTACTGCCACAGAAAGAATGGCATCCAGTGACAGCCAGATCCTCATATTTCCATCAAAACTGGCCACAGAGAGCAGTGCCAGTACATAAAATAAGGTCATCCTTGCCCCAGGTGGTAAGACTGATGTCAGAGTGATATGGCTGATAATATGCATGCACCTTCATTTACTTACTTTCAGTTCTGCTGTCTTCTGTTCGATGTTCTGCATCACCTCTTCAAGCATCACATTGTGCTGCTCTCTCTCTTGCATGAGCTTACTATTCTTTGTCTGAAGTTGTTCAAGTTCCTTATCGACTTTTTCATTCAAGATCTGTTAAGGAACAACCCTATTAACTCTTTTTAATCTCATTACAAGATCTACATATACATGAAGGGAGAATCTGCCATTTCCCCAGGAGATAAAAGCTGCTACAAATTGTTGTCTACTTAAAAACCACACTTCACTGCTGATGAAATTACTAATGTGAAACATGATACATTTCCAAACTGCCAAGGGAAATGATCATTTCTCATGAATAACACAGCCAGTGTCACTTTTTTTTCTTTCTGGGAGCTTAGCAGGTCTCTTTTGCAGGTGGTAGATAAATATTTTACTTCTTGTTAGGCATTTGGCAAGCATCAATAACACAACTTGCTACATATAATTACTGAAAACGAGTATGAGATTCAAATTACCTCAATCAGTAGAGGGCAGGGGAGCTCTGTTTCTTAGCAAGCAAATCCTACATAAATATCCTCATAACATTTTTCTGGCTACTTGGTTTGCTGAGACCAGGATACAACCATTTTCCTTGGGCCTGAAATAGCAGTTTGATGGTTTCTATAAAGAACATATACTTCAATCCTGAAGCCACCAGTCTTTTCTTCTGCTGGATGAGACTTACCCCAACAGATACTACTCCATAAAAGAGGAAAGAACAACTATCATATTTTTCACTTCAAGCACTACTGTATGATATGCTCCGTGTAGTCAGTTATGTACCATGCCCTTAAATATTAAAAGGGAAGTGGCATCTCCCTCTTTTGAAGGCATGCAGAAGAAAAGGTTATGTAAAAAGAAGGATGTTGCAGATGTTAGGATAACACTGTGTTATTGACACTTGGACGTGGCTGGGATGAACCCTATAGCGGCTGTATCAAACCATCTTCACTGTCAGGCAAGCAAGGGTATTTTACTAGAAAGTTTAGAGGAATAAGAGCAGGTATCACAGTTAACTACAATTCCACTCAGAAACAACAATCCAATGACATTGTAATAGCTAGGTCACTTTCTCTTGGAGGCTCAGGGGCAACCTAATTGCTGTCTACAACTAGCTAAAGGGAGGTTGTAGCCAGGTGGGGGTTGGGCTCTTCTCCCAGGCAACCAGCAACAGAACGAGGAGACACAGTCTCAAGTTGTGCCGGGGGAGGTATAGGCTGGATATTAGGAAGAAGTTCTTCACAGAGGGAGTGACTGGCCATTGGAATGGGCTGCCCAGGGAGGTGGTGGAGTCACCTTCCCTGGAGGTGTTCAAGAAAAGACTGGATGGAGCACTTAGTGCCATTGGCTAGGGCTGGGTGATAGGTTGGGCTGGATGATCTTGGAGGTCTCTTCCAACCTGGCTTATTCTAATCTAGTCTAGTCTAGTTTAGTTTCTATCTACCCTGACTCTAGCCTCTCCCTGTAAGAGAGGTTGTCCAGTACCCTAGTCCTCTTTTGGAGTCTGTTGGACTCTCTCTGGTATTTCTCCATCTCTTTTGAACTGGGGACTGCAGAACTGGATAAAATACTCCAAATGTGGCTTCACTGGGGCACAGAAAAAGGGGAGGACAACCCCTTCACTTTTTGGACACTCTCTTCTTAATGCACCTCAGAACAACAAGGACACACTGCTGGCTTACCAGTTCCTGTCCAGCAGGACTCCCATATCCTTCTCCATGGATCTGCTTTTCAGCAGGTCAATCCCTAACCTGTACTGGTGCATAGGGTCTTTCCTCTCTGGGTGCAGGACCCTACACTTGCCCTTGTTCAACCTCATCAGGTTCCTCTGTACCCAGGTTGTCCAGGTCTCACTGAATGGCAGCACAGTCTTATGGTGTGTCAGCCACTCCTCCCAGTTTTGTATCATCAGCAAACGTGATGAGAGTACACTTTTTTCCTTCTTACAGGTCATTGCTGAAGGTATTTAACAAGACTGGACACCGTACTGACCTGCAAGGTCTGGTTACAGACCAACTGGACTCCATCCCGCTAGTCACAACCCTCTGAGCCCTGTCCTTCAAACAGTTCTCAATCCACCTCACTGACCACTCATCTCACTCATACTTCCTAAGCTTAACAACAAGGATGTCATGGCAGACAGTGCCAAAAGTCTCACTGAAGTCAAGGCAGACAACAATCACTGCTCCCCCTTGAACTATCCAGCTAGTCACATCTTCATAAAAGGCTATCAGATTGGTCAAGTGTTAGATCACAGAGCTGCCCTCAAAAGAAGCATCAAATCAGTGATATCAGTGAATCTGTTATTGTGAAGTATTTCACTAAGTCTCTTATGTTGACAAAAAATTGCCATAGGCCTCTACCTTCACAAATCCAGGCACCTGAAAGGAAGAAATAGCCATAAAAGTCATAAATTTACAAGAAACAAACAACTCCCAAAGACATTTTCCTTAAGGTAGGACTGTTTCAAAGTGATGAGATCTTCCCTGCCATTTACTGAAATTGCTTCTCTGCGAGTTTCCCAAAGTCAGGGGAAATGGACTGAAAACCTGAAAATCCAAACACTTGCAGAACAGAGTGTTAGGACATTTCCAGATAAAAGTTTTTAGAAACAGAATGGGGAAAATAAATCAAAAAGGTTTATGAAGACAGTTCTCTGCTCTTTCATGGGCTGGAGAGGTAGATAAAAATTATTGTGACAGAGCAGAAAGAAGTTGGAGGTAAAATAACTTTACCAATGCCACTGCAGTCAATCAGTGGCAAAACTGGCTCTATACATCAGAAGTCCAACCTGGCAGTCTCCTGTTACTATCATCCATGCTTTTCACAAACTTTCCCATTTTCTTTGACCTTTCCAAGATGTTTTCTAACAATATCATTGCACCACTGATTTATGTGAGGAAATCTATCTGAAAGCTGTCAACAAGATTTACATGTGTGTTTATTAGCAAAGCAATATTTACACTAAAATAAATAATGCTTAAACTTTATTAACTTCAAATAACCTACTTCCTTCTCCCTTCAAGAAAAATCTGTGTCTTATTTTGACATCTCACCCTAGTCTTAGACCTGACAAATACAGTGTGCTATCTATCCTACCTTCTGTTCTTTCAGATGATGTTCCATTTTCAGTTGTTCCTCTTTGCTCCTCTCTATATGTTGCTGTAAATTCTTGATCTCAGCTTGCTTGTTACCCATTTCAGCTCGAAGATTTTTCAGCTCCTTCTCTATTTTTACCTTCTTTCGGGCCTCCTGAGTTGCCTCATTCTGTCGCAGCTGTATTTCCTGTTGAAGCTATAATAACACATAGGACAAAAATGTTAAGTTCAGTGGCCTTTTATTCAGTAAAGCAAGGCCTCTCAGCTCTCCTGCTATGCTTGATTATGAAAACAACAGCTTCTACTCTATGGAATATGTCATATCTTCTCAAAAGTTACTACGTTCTCTAGTAGTTGAACAAAATATCCTGCATAAGGGAACCTATTTACTGATGATAAGAATTTGTTAAGCATCAGTCTGTTCACCCTTCATGGAAGGGTCTGATACATTCCAGGCATAATAGCATCTGGAGATGCAGAGGCACAAATATATCTTTAATCATAAGGTACTTGTAAACTGGTACTTCACAAATGCAGCATTAAAAATTATGCGGACTTGATGTTGTATTGAGAGCAATTTTGGTTTTTCTGTCTCACCAGCACAAACAGTTATTACACTGATACTAAATGAGAGAGATGTCAGGTCAGTGTTCATTTTCACAACTGCCCTCAGTCTTCCTGATCTTAATGTTCCTCTGCAGGAACTTAGGAAGATGAGCTTTCTCTCATCTTTAATAGACTGTCTTGTGACTGCTGCTATCTGCCTTCCCCGAAATGTGATGGAGCAGAATCAGCAGAGAGGAGACACAGGGGGTTGATCCACATGGAAATATTCAGTTCATCCAGAGGCCAGCAATTTTAAGATGTTCTTCACTTAAAGATTCCTCTTGCTCTGAGCCCTCAGATGAAAAGTTACCAGAACTGACAGAGTCTTCAACAGGACTCTGAAAAAGGTATTGTCATTTACGCAGTCTGAAGCAGAGAATAATTTCATACTGGGAGAATGGGAGGCGGTTACAGACACTCTAACAATCCCATAAATTTAAGGGCTGATGAAGTGATTATCAGAAGATGAAGGCTAACAAGATTCAGTAAGTTTTGATGGGAGTTTCAATCCTCTCTCTTTTATCCTAAGCTCACAATGCTGTTAGAGAAGCAAAGATTTCTATTCTTTTGTAATACGTTCCCATCCATCTGCTTTAGAAACAGACACAAGGTCTGTGCATGAAACCTATACTGATATTTGCTTTCTTATTTGTGATTAATAAGCAACTGCAAGCAAAATGCTGCTCCTATCTCCTCTCTGTTCTTTAACTGCTATTTTCTACTTTTCATTTTTCCTGTTGACTTGCTTCAGCCCCTATTTATATGCTGTTTTAAATTCTTTTCTTCCTCATTATTATGTTTTTATATTTTGATGTATCATAGTTCTGTGTCCCATCTTCCATCCTTTTCTACTTCCTCTCCATTCAGTGGGTATCCTATTGATCCTCAGGCTTCTGAATCTCTAGCTGCTATATACATTAAAAAGAAGGTACATGTATCGATCAGTAAAAAAGAACTCTACTCAGATGGTCAGAAAAACAGAGACTCTAAAATGAGGAGGAGATGAGATGGAATATGACTGCTCTCTACAGACACTGGTAGGGTGAAAAATTATTTCAACTGAAAAACTGTAGGCAAAAATCAGTGTGAAGAAGAAAGCAGGAGGTCTCTAATCAAGTCTATGTTCTAAGTGCTCCTTTGCAGGGTTAAGGATCTACCATCCCGAAAAAGACCTCCACATCTCCAGTATGAAAGATAACTACAATTTAGGAACTTCAGCCTCATTCAGGGTACCGGGAAGCTGTGGAAGGAGCTGGTACATATCAATACACTTTGCGACGGACATAGCCTAAAAGTAGAAAAATATATAAAAATAATTCACAAGAGCAATCCTGGAAAATGTTTGAGATGTGAAAGAACAAGTAGTAACATCTTAGTCATGGATGGCAATTGTTAAGAGTGGAGAATGGTTCTGGAAAAAGCCTAAAATCACACTGGTGATCTGTACAGACCTGCAAAATGGACTGATCTGCCTCATTTTTTGCCTTTTCTGCATTCTGCTGCTGCTCTATAGCTTGAGTTAGACTTTCACGTAGCTTCACAACCTCTGACAACAGTTGATTTCGCTCCTTTGTTACCTCTTCTTTATGTTTTAGCAAATCCTGGATACTGGAAACAAGAAAAAAACATACAGGCAGCGTCACAGGCCATTTCTGTTCTTCCTTCTATGCCAGAGCAAGATCTTTTGTGAGAAATACTAGTTTAAAAGCAATTTGCTTGATTTTAAACTCCTTTTGGATTAAGGCTTTGCTGGTCCATCAAACTATGTGCTCTATTTGTTGTCATTCTAGTCACTGTCAACGCAAGCAACTTTAAAAGTTAACCTAGTCTAAAAAAAAAACACTCTTTCTGGTTTTATCTCCTCCTCATGGGCCTGAAGAAACCTTCTGTTTCCCAGAAAAGTAAAAGGGAACAGAGTTCCTTCTTCCCTACCTACTGCAAAACTACTCAGGGACTAAAACTTTTACTTTGTTGTAATCAGATTCATTGCAGCTTACCTTGCTGGACATCTAACTAGGTTATGTCTTGCAGTCATCTAATGTAATAAGTCAGGCTCCCTATTCAAACACATTTACAATCCACAATAAATTCCCAGCAGTGTGGGTTTATGCTCAGCCTTTAAACACAGCCTTATATTTATAAAGACTGTAAGGGCTGCAAAGGAGCTGTCTACTCCCAGGGCCTTGACACTGGACAGAGCAGGGAAGCATAGAAAAGGAGGGCAATTTAGAAGGAGCTTTTAAAAACAGTTTGTAAGTGGAAGATTTCAGTAGCCTGGGCAGCAGCTAGAAACACACGAGTGAGGTGAAAGTAATGGCTTGTGGGTCTTCCAAGAAAATGCAAAAAGCAGCCAGAGACAGCTGCCCTTAGGGACAGTTGTATTAGGAGAGGCCTTCATTACTAAACTTTTAGATTCAAGGAAATCTGTCACACAGGTCCAGAACATTCCAGGGACAAAAGCTGAAAGAGTGGATTTCTCCTGCATTCAGGTGGTTTATGTGCAGCCACATTCTTTGGAGGTAAAGTGAGCACACTGAAGGCCTTGCTCACAGACTACTCTTGTTCATACAGGCTGGATACACAGGGGTGAGGAATCATAGAATCAGTCAGGGTTGGAAGGAACCACAAGGATCATCTAGTTCCAACCCCCATGCCATGCCCAGGGACACCCTATCCTAGATCAGGCTGCCCACAGCCTCATCCAGTCTGGCCTTAAACACTTCCAGGGATGTGGCCCCAACCACCCCCCTGGGCAACCCATTTGAGGCTCTCACCACTCTCATGGTGAAGAACTTCCTCCTCACATCCAATCTGAATCTCCTCACCTCCAGCTTTGCTCCATTCCCCCTGGTCCTGTCACTACCTGATAGCCTCAAAAGTCGCTCCCCAGCCTTTTTGTAGGCCTCCTTCAGATACTGGAAGGCCACAGTAAGATCACCTGGGAGCCTCCTCTTCTCCAAACTGAACAGCCCCAACTCTTTCAGTCTGTCCTCATAGCAGAGGTGCTGCAGCCCCCTGATCATTCTTGTGGCCCTTCTCTGGACACTCTCCAGCATGTCCATATCCCTCTTGTAATAGGGGCTCAAGAACTGGATGCAATACTCCAGGTGGGGTCTTACCAAGGTAGAGTAGAGGGGGAGAATCACCTCCCTNCAGCCTGGATTTGTGCTTGGGATTGCCTCAACTGAGATGCAGGACCTTGCACTTGGCCTTGTTGAACCTCATGAGGTTGACTTGTGCCCATTTCTCCAGCCTGTCCAGGTCCCATACATGTCCTGAATATATACTATAAATAAATACCTTAAGCAGTGTGAAAATATTAAGCCAGAACCATCAGCAATCTCGACAGAAAGAGCAGAGGTCAATAGGGTCACTACACTTAACATCTTTGAGTTTACACTTGATCTTACAGCATAAGCACAGCCTAAGGACCTGATAGTACAAACACCAGCTTTTGAAGGGCTTTTAAATGGGCCCTTAGGATCATCATTATCACCACACTGTAGCAGCTAGTGGCTTCACTTAAGACTAAGTCTCTCTATGCATACGTGTTTAGTAAAATACCCCATAGGCTTGAAAATCTATAATTATAGAATACAAACATTGATAATGCCTCACGAAAAGCTGAGAACAGAAGATAAATCAAGCCTTCTGCTTCCTTGACTGAACTAGTTCACCCCGCTGTCATTACATGTAAAAATGTTGACAGGATCCTATTCTCAAAGACAGAGTATGTTGAAATGCTATTCAGATAAAGCAATACAGCAGATACTGAGAAAATGCATAATATTGATTTTCATTTGCTCTCTCAGCTTAATGCAACGCTGAATGAACTCCATCAAAGCCTGATTCTGTACTTGCTTACTACATAAACACATAAAGCAATAAATGTGAATTCATCAGAAAAGTGAAAGGCAGGAAAGAGGTCTCTCTTTTTCCCACTTTGTCTTTGTGGTGTGTACATGGCTAAATGAGGTTCAGGATGACAGAAAATCAGATCAGTCTTTCCCCCTCCCTGATGAAATCTTACTTGTTCTCTTGTCCCAGGGATGGTCCAGATCCTTGCTCTACTAAATTAGTTAGATGGGCAATTTCTTTTTGCAATGATTTAATAGTTTCTTTTGCTTTCTGTTCCTTTTCATAGACTGTATCCACCATTTTCCAGGCCTTTTCAAGTTCCTAGGAAACAAACAGAAAACAATTGCATAAATTGCATTGGTTTGAAAATGAACAATCAAATAAAAATTAATTGCCCTGTATTTCGGTTAATTAAGAAAAGAGATTTTCATGCTTAGCTTCACAAGTTTTCCTTGGCAGTTTTCTTTTCAACAAGGGCATTGGAAAACATTTTGAGCCATTCAGACTATGTCAATTTACACACTGAAAGCTCCAACCCATTCTCTTTAACACATAGACCTGAACATTATCAAGTCACCTTCTCTGAGAGTGCCCAGCTGTGTGAGTCCCAACACTGTCTAAAAACTTACGGAAAAAATCCATGCCCACAAAAGCACCACCTGCTTAAATAGCTCCCTTAAGTCTGTGAAAATCTTCTTAGCTGTTAGGATGATGGGACATCCAATTTGATTTAGATTAAAAGATGTGTTACTTGGGGCCTTTCTTCCACTTTGTTCATTTTTATGAAGGAGGACCATGAAGATGATCAGAGGGTTGAAGCACCTCTGCTATGAGGACAGGCTACAAGAGTTGGGGATCTGCAGCCTGGAGAAGAGAAGGCTTCCAGGAGTACTTATAGTAAACTTCCAGTATCTGAAGGGGGCCTACAGGAAGGCTGGGGAGGGACTATTTACAAGGTCTTGTAATGTCAGGATGAGGGGTAATGGGTTTAAACTGGTGGAGGGGAGATTTAAACTGGATGTTAGGAGCAAGTTCTTTCCAGTGAAGGATGGTGAGACGCTGGAACAGGTTGCCCAGGGAGGCTGTGGATGCTCTCTCCCTGGAGGTTTTGAAGGCCAGGTTGGATGAGGCCTTGAGCGACCTGTTCTAGTGGGAGGTGTCCCTGCCTATGGCACAGGGGGGTTGGAACTGAATGAACTTTGAGGTCCCTTCCAACCTAAACCATTCTATGATTCTTATCTGTGGAGACCTAGTGTATTTTGATTTTAGCTACATACTTAACAAGCCACAATTCTCATGCCAAATTTCAGCACATGGAATTACCTGAATGACAGATTCATGCACCTCTCACAAGCTCAGGATTATAATATCCAGAAATAGGATAGGGGAGGAGGGTTCATTTGATTTTTAAAACTTCCTCTGCATCTCACTCCCTTGAATCAGATCCTTAAGAATAACACAACAGGCTTATTCCTTGTCAAATTCAAACCAAGGCCCTACCAGTCCTGGAATTTTGTCCTGAAAAAAAAAAAAAACTGCATATACTCAGAAAATTACTGATCTGGAAAAAAAGCTCCTGAAGACTTAGTAAATAGTGAGGACACTACTTTTGACACTGGTAGTCCCTGAGCTGCAAGTCTCTGCATGATGTCTGCCCTTTCTCCTGCTCTTTTCTCAGCTTGCTCCTAGTGGAGCTCTGGAGCTGATTGACTTCTACAGATTGAGACTCCAAGTGTGGCTGTACAGCACAGGGGTCTCCCCAAGCACAGCCAGATAGAAGCACCATTACATCAGGCCATAATACCCCTTTCAGCTCTGACCTGCATCATATGAAAATGTGGCAGGAGGAAAAAAAAACAAAACAACACCTCCACAATGAAGAATATAATTTTTTTTCTTCAAATTAATATATCTGGTTCTGAAAAAAAACCACCAAACTATTTAACATTAAATTCAGTAGGATGACACCTACCTTTTGGTATATTACTAATACATTTATTGACTTCTTTTAAAGCAAATAACTGTAATACTTAGCTATTTACTGCCTAAATTCAAAATCCAAGCTATTGAACTAGCAGGAGTAAGAGGCTACCAGAGTTTGTTGTAAAAAGAACACAGAATATAACATCTGTTATATATCTGGGAATACAGTTTTGTTTTATTTATTCAATTAGCTTTATTTTGTTTATTCAATTAGTTCAGCATATCCAAATCTAAGAAGTCAATCTGGAACTCAGAGACCATCAACGTTTGCTTCCCCTCCTTCCCCCTATTAATAAGGAGTTAAACATTGGTCTTCGGTTGTTCAGAAATTACAGCCAATTAAATTCACTACCCACAAACAGCACTTTCATTACTTAATAAATTACTTAGTTCAGCATTTAGTTTCAAAAATGTGCTTTCCACTTATATCAAGCATGTTTAAACAGCTTTAAATATTAATTTCTTGTGGTTTATACATTTTGAGTTCTGAGCTTCATTCAAATGCAGCTATGATTACACACAAAGTATTAAGTGCCATCTAGTAAATAATAAATGTTTCATTCATTATTATCTTCCATTAAAACCTTCAATTATGAAATTTAAGCAAGTGCAAGCTAGGCTGAATAATGGCACAAAGACAGCATGTATCATCTTAACTGTCAGAAAGCCATAAAATATAGCTGTAAATAGATATGTTTCGCATTTTCCAACCTACAAGAAGCAGCCTCTAGAAAAACATAAATGGAAAGTGAGATTAAAGCTGATTTAAGTAATCAAACCTTCTTGCCAGCTGATTAGGCTGTGATTAAAATTGGTGAATTAAATTATGATGATTGGAGTTCTGGAGGATAGAACTGGTGGATAAAATCAATCTGACCTCTGAGAGGCCTTACTGGCTTTAGCAAGCATTTTGTTCTGGTGTTTGCAGAACTGATCCCCTCAATTCAAGGAAGCCATTCAGATAAGCAATGTTTTCAGCTCAATCTAAGCTCAGGGGTTTTTTAACTTTATCTTTCTTTGGATGTGTAAAGACAATTGTACTGAATTTGTATTAATAAAAGCTGGCTTTATCAATAAAGCTGATTGGCACAGATGATGGCCCCATTAATAAGTAAAATCTAAAAATTCATTTGCTGCAGATTTTAGCACCAGCAAAACTGGATTTCATTATAGCTGTTTCTTGACTGTGTCTTTGAGTAGCAGATCAACAGATTGTTTCCTTTAACTTCATAGAATCAGCCAGGTTGGAAGAGACCTCCAAGATCATCCAGTCCAACCTGTCACCCAGCCCTATCCAATCAACTAGAGCAGAATTAAAGAAAGGAAATATGTGATGTTGGAAGCCTCCAACGAACAAATATTTGAATGATTATTAAGTGGAGAGGGAAACTGGAAGAACACAAAGTGTCAGGATCACTGGGTAATAGCAGTATTTATGTAGGTAAACTTTGTTAGGTAGGTAACATACATTGCAATCTGTTTAATAATTAAAGATGGAAGTACTCTGGATATTTGCAATTAATTTTTTTTGAGAAGTACTGGAGCTCTGGAAATTGTGAAGGAGAATTCATAAACTGTGGCTACCTTACTTAATGTTCATCAAATATCCCAATAGATTCCAACAGTTTCACTGCTCAGAAACTGAATTACTGAAATGCTTTCTTACTCTATTGGATTGAAACCCCTGGAAATTGAAAACTTGGCAATTCCAAGTAGAGCAGTACCAGCTCCTATAAATTCTCCTCCTAGCACTCTTCCAGTGCAGCCTTTTGGATCAGTATCCCTATCAATGAAAAACAGAATTGTATTCTCTTGGTGTTTAGCTTGGCCATCTCTTCTTTGATGTGACTAAACAGCAGACTGCTCTACCCAGCTTATTAAAACTACAAAACAGAGCAATGAACAAGCATGAGACACTTAACAGCTATTTATTATCACTGGCTTGGATCCTACCAGCCACTGATCTATGTAGTTAACCCCTGCCCCTAAAGAAATCCTACTGATTACAAACAGGCTCCACATGGTAAAAAATGTTGCTCCTGCAACTTTCATTTGGATATGAAACAATGACCTTGAAGAGGAAGGCTGTACACCTGCTCCCCTGATTATCCATCAAGTCACCGAGATTTAGGGGCTTAATTTGAAGGACCTATACCATTTTTACAGGAACAGCCCCACTAGGATTCTCCTATCTTTTATAAATAATGCAAGAGTGGAAGAGCTTGTTTAATTTAGCGCTCAAAAAGCATCACCTTTTTTTGTTTTAACACTTGAACTTTCCTCAACACTTGCCTTGGGCACTTGTTAAACACATTTTTCAAACGCTAGTAAAATTATAGTGAAGTACTACAGCTGTAATGGAACTTGCATTTGGAAAGGAGAATAACATACAATATGAAGCATATACCAAACAAAACTCCAAAATGTGAAATGAACATTTTCAATAATACCTAAATAATTCCTGAACATTTAAGGGAAGGACTATGTCTCATAGCCAAGTTGAAAAAGTTATCAGTGCTGTTCACTTGGCCCACAGCACACCATTAGAACTGAAATGTCACGTGGTGTACATTGCATGCAATTTGTAACAGGATCATACTGTCAAGTAGCTTTTTCACTACGACATCCTATTGCTGGTTCAATATTAGTTGGTATTGTCAAGCCAGACCTTGTTTGAGCTTCAAATTAGCTGCTGAAATTGGAAAGGCTCTTATTTCCCCTACTCTTCTGTTCCTCAGTTTTATGACAATCTTAATAGTAAGACAATGTCTCCTCAGCTTGCCTCTGCTACTATTTGCTCTCAGAGTACTGCCATGTAATGGCAGAAAGAAAATTATAAGGATCATTAGGGCCTGGAAAATAAATCTTATGAAGAGCAACTAAGGGAGCTGAGGCTGTTTAGTTTGAAGAGAAGGCTGAGGGGAGATTTCCTTGCTGGCTGCAGCTACCTTAAAGGATGCAGTAGAGAGGCTGCTGCTGGTCTCTTCTCACAGGTAACAGTGATAGAACAAGAGGCAATGGCCTCAAGCTGCAACTGGGTAGCTTTAGACTGGACATTAGGAAGCATTTTTTCCCAGCAAGAGTGATCAGGCATTGGAATGGGGTGTCCAGGAGGTGGGCACATGTTTAAAAGTCATTTGGATGTGGTGCTTGAGGATATGGTTCAAGGGTGAACTTTATAGAGTAGGGGTAATAGTTGGACTTGATGATCCCGAGAGTCTTTTCCAGCTGGAATGTTTCTGTGATTCTGTGATTGCAGCTCCTGACACTCACCTAGCAGGTTTTGATTAGGAGCAATGAAAATCAACAAGATTTTCTACAGTTCTGCTCCTCCTTGAGGACGCTTTGAGCAGCCCTGTGGGCTTGAAAGCCACAGCTATAGGATGACAGCACTGCTATCTATATTTAACTCTGAGTATATTTTTCTTCATAGTTCTAAAGATGAGAAACTGCACTTCAAAGGCTTCTATTTCTACAATGCTCACAGATCACTTTGGATTCTTAGACTGAATTTATTGTACTGAAACAAAACACTTTATTGTAAGCCATGAAGGTTTCTCAATTAAATGTTAAATTAAAGCCTGTCTAGTACCACAGTCTAAGTTCTTCTGGTTTCATTAGAAATAAAAAGAAGTTCAAAATACAGTCTTCTGATCATTTGGCAGCTTTAGGTTTCTGGTAGTCAAACCTCTCTCTAATGCTGAAAACATTGACTGTTTTTATCAAGTCAGGTGCTTTGATTTGACAGAGTTCTAATCAATAAGAACTAGAAACACATCAGAGTAAATTGGTAAAATCACATTGAAATGCTATATAGGATTCCTTCTCAAAAACACCATGAAACATTTATTTATACTTGTTGATGACACTTCCTTGGTCTACAATCCATATTTCAGCAAGTAAATA
>VWZI01001714.1:214141-269936 GCA_013396835.1 Psilopogon haemacephalus | reverse complement strand
TCAAGGGAGGTTCTCCTCCCCCTCTACTCTGCCCTGGTGAGACCTCATCTTGAATACTGCATTCAGTTTAGGGCTCCCCAGTTTAAGAGAGACAGGGATCTGCTGGAGAAGGTCCAGCGGAAGGCTGCAAGGATGATTAGGGGACTGGAGGGCATGACTTATGAGGAGAGGCTCAGGGACCTGGGACATTTTAGTCTAGAAAAGAGAAAACTGAGAGGGGATTTAATAAATACACATAAATATCTGAGGGCTGGTCGGGAGTGGGACAGGCTCTTCTCACTTGCTCCCTGTGATAGGACAAGGATCAATGGGTGTAAGTTGAAGCAAAAGAGGTTCCACCTCAACAGAAGGGGGAACTTCATTACTGTAAGGGTCACAGAGCACTGGAACAGGGTCCCCAGAGAGGTTGTGGGGTCTCCTTCTCTGGAGACTTTCAAGGCCTGTCTGGATGTGTTCCTCTGTGATTGTATGGCCTTGCTCTGGCAGGGGGCTTGGACTCAACAATTTCCTTGGGTCCCTTTCAACTGCTAACATCCTGTGATCCTGTGGTTCATTGGTTTGCTAAGAGGTACAAAAAGCCAATGTACAAACAATTTTGTTCTTCTTGGCTCTCGGGCACTGGATCCCTTTGCTTCTCTCTCTAATCTCATCCACTAACCTTGACTGATCAGATAACACATGAGCTTTTGTGGTTATTTTCTATCTGGGGAGAGAGAGAAGGTGGCATTGGCCTCTTCTGAGCCTTCTTTGTCCAGGGTGGGGCAGTCTGAATTTCTGCATTATTTCTAAATTGTACATAATTGTAAATACATGCAAATATATTGTGTATATATGCACGTAAATTTAGCTTTGCTGTAAAATAGAGCTTTATCTTTCCTACTTCCAAGCTGCCTGAACTGGACTGGTAAATTTTAATTTTGGAGGGGGTGGGGAAGTTATAATTCACCACATCCCCAAATATAAAATGCAATATGGTGACAGTGGAACAGCTTTTAAGAAACCATGACAAAATTTTCTGAAGTAACAGGTCTCTTGCTAGAGAGCCATTTTTCAAACAGATCTCCCTGGTTTTACTGAAATAATCTGTGCTTTAACAGAGTTCCTGGAATTGAGTACCGTAACTACTTTAAAGATAGGTCTATAAAATATCATTGCTGTGATAGTGTTTAAACAATGTATCGACTGTTCAGGAAGGGCAGCACTTCTCTGCACTCTGAAGTCTGATTAGCTTATGCTTTTGTGGTGGTTTAAGCAGTTACCTGCCCCCCCACCTTTTTATAAACCCCGGCTAGGACTCAGAAACACTGGAAGTCAATAAATGAAGCTTTATATTTACAGCAACGCACAATATACAAGCAAATATTTACAAGATATAACAGATATTTACAGATATATACAATGAAAAGGTAACACAGAAACACCACACCCCTCCCAGAGACCCAAATCCCCAAGAGGGGTAACAAACCACCCCCCACCACCTTTTCCCCCTTCCCCAATCTTATCTCACCACCTGTTGATGCTGAAGATAAGCTGAGGTAGATCAGCCAAAGGGATTAGTAGCAGGAAAGTAGTTAGTAGAATTACTGAGGATTAGCTACCAAGACATAGACAAAGGAGACCATACAAAGAGAAGCAGCTGCAGCCAGAGCAGTCTGAAACCATCTGATATCTAATGTTTTGGGTACAACACTTAAAAACAATTTTTTTTTTCTTTCTCAGTAAGCTCTCAGGTGAAATGACATACTGTGTTTCCCTCTCTCAGCCAATAGTCTAATTTCTCACTCAAATTCTCCAATTAGTTCAAACCAGCACAGCTTTCTATGCAGATAGCTGTTCTGGACACCACAAATTCCTTCCTTCTCTCCCGCACCACGAGTGAAGAGGAAAAGAAGGTGTGAAGCTGCTTTCCTTCCCCGGCCCTGCAGGCTTGCAGGGGTGGGGAAGCAAAGGAGCCCTTTCAGCACGTGTGGAGGCTCCTGCTGCCAGCCTGCGCAGGGAGCTGAGCTGGTTATCGGCTGAGTTTTCACTCCCAGTATGAAATTGGCAAATGAACATTTTGTCCAAAAAGGCAGAAATAAGGCAAGGAAAAGGCACGAGTTTTTCCACCGGAAAGTTCCTGTCTGGAAAGATTCCCACCTGGAAATGCTCCCCGTTTTGGGACCATCCTATCTTTGCATGGCTCTTGGGTTTGGTACTGTCCCTGCAGCGATTTTCAATGGCCCCCGCTTTGCACTGCCCTGCAGCTTTGCAGGCTAGCCAAGTCCTGGGTCTCTTTAGAGAACTGCCGGCGGCACCAGGGGTCTCTTTAGAGAACTGCCGGCGGCACTAGGACCAGACTCATCTGAGGACCTTTCTAACAGCCAATTTCCGTTTGCTATGGTGGCTGTTACCCCAGCTGGGAGATCAAGGAGTTTGGCTCTCTCTTGTCTCTGCTGGAGACAGCAATTTCCACAGAGCTCTGTCTCGTGGTAACCATATTTTTGAAATACTGGAATTTGCCTTTTGAATCATAGAATCATAAAATGGCTTAGGTTGGAAGAGACCTCAAAGATCATCCAGCTCCAACCCCCTGCCATAGGCAGGGACACCTCCCACTAGAACAGGTCATTCAAGGCCTCATCCAACCTGGCCTTGAACACCTCCAGGGAGGGAGCAGCCACAACCTCCCTGGGCAACCCGTTCCAGTGTCTCACCACCCTCACTAGAAAGAACTTCTTCCTAACATCCAGTTTCAATGTTCCCTCTGCCAGTTTAAACCCATTCCTCCTCATCCTGTCATTACAAGACCTTGTGAATAGTCCCTCCCCAGCCCTCCTCTAGGGCCCCTTCAGATATTGGAAGGCTACTATAAGGTCTCCTCGAAGCTTTGTCTTCTCCAGACTGAAAAGCCCCAACTCTTGTAGCCTGTCCTCATAGCAGAGGTGCTCCAGCCCTCTGATCATCTTTGTGGCCCTCCTCTGGACTCTCTCCAACAGTTCCACATCCGATTGGATATTATTTATAGCCAGAACCAATCCAGTCACAGAGAGAATACAGCAAGGATTCAACAACGAGCATCATTCTCCTCAGTGTTGTGAGTAAGTTATTGTTTCCCTTAATTCTCTCCTTAGTCAAATTGATACTGGGGTAAGAAGCTGTTTATGGCTTAGCCTTTTCCATTTCCTGACTTCCTAAATTTCTGAACTTGTCTATAGCATCTTTTGAAGATTTTTCCCAATCAAATCAAAACTTGTAAATAAATTTTACAAATAATTCTGCATATAGTCGAAGGTGGGGGTTTCTGGGAATAAAATAATTCTATTTTAATAATCCCTGACTCAACCACATCAATTCCCCTGCTCTCCACAACAATAGTGCCAGCAAATCACTTGCACATAAGCACGTTTGAAATATCCAGCACTGCCAACCCAAGCCAATCCTTCATCTGCAGGAAATGCTACTGTTAAACCTTTCACAGGAGACATTTTTGACCTAACTTAGTTCTGCCATCATATGTTGCCAGTTTGGTTGCTGAACACTTAATTCCAGCAGTATTTTTCACAACAGCTTTAAATAAACCTCCATTGTATCCTTCGGCATAACACAGCTGTACCAAGATGAAGCAGCATGGCCACTTCTTCAGGGTTAGCTCCATCTAAGGAGCAAGACAATGTTGGAATGTGAAATAATGAGCAGTCTGGCCTTGGTTGATATAGTTGAAGAGGATAATCAGTGGTACACTGGATATGGGACTCTGATTCTTATAACATGGCAATTGCCTCCCACAAGGGAGTAAGAGATAGTGAGACATCTGGTTAGAGAATAACAGGTTATCATGCATATTAATGAGTGGGGTTGTGCTTGCCTAGGTTGTGTTAACAGATGAGTATTTGTAGGTGTGGTGCTCAGTACTCGATCTATATAAACACAGGTGTAACAGGTAATAAGGGGCCTTCTACTAATTCACATTGAATTGCATGGAGTCCATGGTGCATCCTTGGCCACGACCTGACACGACAAATCAGCCCACAGGTTGCTTTGTGCTATCACAGATACATTGCTGTCATTACTCAAGCTTGCATAAAACCGACTGGAAAGTATGCTGCAGGCTGAAGTCTCAGTATATCCTTATGATCATGTCAGAGGTGGACTCACTTGGAGAGGTAAACAGCTCTCCTACTAGCACTGGCCAGGCATGGTGAGCTCCCTAACAAAAGAAAGGCAATGAGATGCACAGCTTCTACAGCCTTAAAAATCTGTCCTCGTATCTGTCCAACCCCCTCAGCCAATGGATTGCTGTTTCAAGAAATGGTTCAGGGCCCTACTCACCACTTGAGCATGAGCAGTTTAATGGTGAGAATTATAGAAAAAAAAATTAAAGAATTCTGAGCAAAAAAGGATACTTCCTTTGTTTCATTGTTTGGGGAGGTGGAAGGGGGGTATGTAAGTTCGCACTGCCTGGAAAACCTGAAATTAAAAGGGTGAAACCAGACCCTTATGTCTTGATAGAAAGGTGATGCTGCATGATACATCGAGGCAGAGGCAGCAGCTCCAAATCCTCCCTCTTGTCAAGGAGGGTCTTTTTTTCTCTGTCATAAAGAGAAAATAGCAAAAGCAACTGGAATATTAAAGTCCTCACCGGATCAGTCTGCATGGCATGGACGAAGCTGACTGCATAATACCTTCAAAGCTGTTCCTACACTTGGAATAACAAATTTGCCTTTCTTCTTATTTCATCCTCCTCCCCAGTAGCAAACCTTCATTTTCCCTCTTGTTTAGATTTTACAGAATCATAGAATCAGTCAGGGTTGGAAGGGACCACAAGGATCATCCAGTTCCAACCCCCCTGCCATGCCCAGGGACACCCTACCCTAGATTAGACTGCCCACAGCCTCATCCAGCCTGGCTGCAAACACCTCTAGGGATGTGGCCCCAACCACCCCCCTGGGCAACCCATTCCAGGCTCTCACCACTCTCATGCTGAAGAACTTCCTCCTCACATCCAATCTGAATCTCCCCACCTCCAGCTTTGCTCCATTCCCCGTAGTCCTGTCACTACCTGATAGCCTAAAAAGTCCCTCCCCAGCTTTCCTGTTTTACATTGACAAATTTTACATTTGCCGTGTAAAGGTCGAAGGAAGAGCAGTAACAGCAAGTTACTGCTTGGGTGGGAGGGGAGGGAGGAAACTCCTTAAAAGTATCTTAAAAGTAGCAGGCGTTCCTAAAATTTAAGTGCCTTTGTACAAGTACTGAAATTGCTCGC
Source organism: Psilopogon haemacephalus (assembly GCA_013396835.1). Taxonomy (NCBI): domain Eukaryota; kingdom Metazoa; phylum Chordata; class Aves; order Piciformes; family Megalaimidae; genus Psilopogon; species Psilopogon haemacephalus. Next base: position 264,694 of record VWZI01001714.1, on the reverse strand, counting down.
AGAAGTAGCTCGACACATAACAATGGCATATCGGTGTGGATGACACACAGATGACGTTGTGGGGCTTTATCGTGTGGCACAGTGTTCCTTCTATCCCAGAAACAGGCGGGGAATGGAGGGCGAGGGGAGGCTCACCTCAGCCATGCTGCCGGCGGGCTGGGGGCCGCGGCGGCCGAGCCGTGGATCTGCGCTGGTGCGGTGGAGGCCCGAGCTGGCGGCGCTGATGTATCATAGCAACGGCGGCGGGCGGGGCCGGAGCGCGGCGGGGCCGACTGGGCCCTTGTGGCGGCCCGGGGCACTGTGAAGCCAGGTCTGCCCTCTGGGGATGGCCGTGGCTCGGCCTGCCCCGCACCGTTTTCTGGGCCTACAGCCAAGAGGGCCGTCGCAGCCCTGTTCGTGACCCTGCTCACCCCCTGTCCCTTCGGATTTTTTCCGAAGCCGTCCATCGTTCTTGAAAATTGTGGAAATTGTGCCTTCAGGGGTTTCACCCAACGACACTGAGGAGTATCGCCCCTCTGACACCTCCGTGTCAGGCCAGGAGCTGCCCCTTGAGCAGCGCGGCGCAGCGCAGCGCGGTCAGCGAGGTGTGGCAGCTCAGCAGGGAGGACCAAGTGTCTCCTCCAGGCACAGAGGGAGGTGATAAAAGCAGGTATGTGCAAGTTTGGGGCACAAACGACATTCGGAGGCTGTTTTCTTGTCATTTCGCTGCACCTGCCTGTTTGCACTAGCTCGCCTCTATCCCTGATTGGTTTTGGACAAGGGAAGGCAGGACGGTGCCTGTACACTTCGAGGGCTAGGATCAAGTACCAGCAGCTACTGTTTGCTCCGCTCCCAGCCAACACTTGAAATATTTGGTTTTATCTTTGTGGGCCCAGAAATTGTTTTGTTTGATAGCTTTTTAGGGCAGGAAATGCATTTGCCATATTTACACTCCCTTGCAGAACGGATGTTAGTTGTGACCTTAAAGCAAGAGCAAGGGAAAACTTTTTGTCTTCTCGGTTTAATGATGCCTGAATTGCAGCACTTTGTTTTACTGATTACGTGGCAAAACAGGCAATCTCAAATGGTCAGATTTTACCACTGGAACTGGAGAATAATATACTTTTTATAATGTGTTCTCTATATGTTGGACAATTTAAAAAATACCCTACACACTTGAAATATGGAATCATAGAATGGTTTTGGTTGGAAAGGACCTCAAAGATCATCCAGTTCCAACCCCCTGCCATAGGCAGGGACACCTACCACTAGAAGAGGTCACTTAAGGCCTCATCCAGCCTGGCCTTGAACACCTCCAGGGAGAGAGCAGCCACAACCTCCCTGGGCAACCTGTGCCAGTGTCTCATCACCCTCACTGGAAAGAACTTCTTCCTAACATCCAGTTTCAATGTTCCCTCTGCCAGTTTAAACCCATTCCTCCTCATCCTGTCATTACAAGACCTTGTGAATAGTCCCTCCCCAGCCCTCCTCTAGGCCCCCTTCAGATATTGGAAGGCTACTATAAGGTCTCCTCGAAGCCTTCTCTTCTCCAGGCTGAAGAGCCCCAACTCTTGTAGCCTGTCCTCATAGCAGAGGTGATCACCTTTGTGGTCCTCCTCTGGACTCGCTCCCACAGTTCCATGTCCTTTTTGTGATGAAGGCTCCAGAACTGCACACAGTACTCCAGGTGAGGTCTGACGAGAGCAGAGTAAAGGGGGAGAATCACCTCCCTTGACATGCTTTCACTCATTCCAAAGCACACTTATAAGAAGAGTCAGTAAAGTCCCTTTTCTACATTTTGCCTTCTTCTTTTTCCTCATTTCTTTTGCATTGATGTTTCTTACATAACAAAATTACTAGGAAGATGATAAATTCCTTGATTCTAGGGTTTCAGATTCTCAAATGGGCCAATGGACTTCTAAACCAAAATTACTCTATGTGTAAATAAATATCAAAAGGTGTGATTTTAATTTTCTAGCAAAATGGAGGAGGGGTGATATGTTCAGAAATAATTAAATAATTTTTTAAAAAATTCATCTAAATTTACATCTTAAATATAAAACCAGGTTATTTATTTTACTCCTTCTTATGACTTTGACAATGGAAATTTAGGAAGCAAGGGTAATTATCTTAGTGTTTGTACTTGAGACACAGCATAAATGTGTCTCAAAATGATACCCATTTACTAAGACATTCTCATGAGCTTCCTGAACTAGCTGAAGACGCCCCTGCTTATTCAGGGCTTAGAATAGATGACATTAAAAGACACTTTCCAGCCCATATGGTTCTATGGTTCTATTCTATGTTTGTCAAACACATGGTGATTTGTGTCCTGTGAGACCCTGTAAGGGTGACTGTTCCCTGCCGGTCTCCTAGACAAGCGTCATTTGAGCTCAAGTCATTCAAATTTGAGAAGTTTGACATGACAGTAGCTCCACCTCCAACTGCAGTTGTAGACACAGGCTGATTTTGTTAGAAGTCCATGATAATTCGTGCTAAAACCAGTTTTTGATAATCCAGTCATCATGCTTTAAAATAACCACAACTCACTGCAGGTAGTTTTAAGTGCAGTCGGGACACAAATCTGTGGTAAGGCTCAACTACCTAATTAATTCTGCACCAAACCTACCAAATGCCTCAACAGATTAATGACCAAGGAGCTAGACTAATGATCAAGAGGCCATCTGGGTTTCTGACCTTAAGAACTTTCTGTAGCTTGGGAACAGACACTTAAAATGCCCACTGCTTTATATATTCATCAATGAAGTGGAAATTACCATATCTGCCATCCTATAATAGTAACTGTAACTGTCATGGCTGCAAATGATGCACTCTTGTCATAGGTTGACCCTCTTGAGAAGGCAGGGCTCTTGAAGTGGGATCACTTTTTAAATAAATCACATTAAACAAAAATCAGTAAATTTCCATGAAGAGCAGTGACAAAACATGCCCAGAGTTTCAGTTCACTGAAAAGATTGTTTGCTTCTTCCCTTTATAGCTGGCTTTGTGCAAGAGACACCCATACTTCATAGTAAAATAGCAGAATCACCTGTTTCACTAGATGCATAAAAGAGAGGTTCACATCAGTGGGGTGTGTCTGTGTGTGTGCAGAAAGGGTTGCTAGAGAAGAACTATTTGCTTACTGATTTATTTGAGGTCACAACCCTCAGGCAGTTAATTTAATGCATGCTTTAAATGGTAGTGGCATGAAAATGGTAAGTATGAAGATTTATGGGCTACTGCAGAGATATAAATAAATAGAGTTAAATCTTATCATAACATCACCCAGGAGAATGTAAGCAATTTAGGGTAGGTACCATGACAGTACATGTCTTCTGGAAAGCATAAAATGCACCTTGTGGACACTGGAAGGGTAACGATAAGAAGAATTTGATAAAGGAAAGCCTGAGAGTTGTGGGGTTGATAAGAAGAAGTGATAAAGGAAAGCCTGAGAGTTGTGGGGCTGGAAAGGGTTTTCTTTCACACCATGCTCTTGTAAGAGCATCACTAGGTGGCACTCCACCACCACAGTGGTTTGAGAAACTACCCCTGCTCACCCTCCCAGTACCCTTTTTCAGCCCCTATAAGTTTGTCTGGCTTAGAAACGTGTTACAAGTATTAATCAATATACAGAGACATAATGGTTAGGTGAACGTGTTCATGGAGGAGGTCCTGTATTTGCATACAAATTTACTCCATTTATTTAGATAATATCATCAATCACAGAATCACAAAATGGTTTAGGTTGGAAGGGACCTCAAAGATCATCCAGTTCCAAACCCCTGCCATAGGCAGGGACACCTCCCACTAGAACAGGTCGCTCAAGGCCTCGTCTAACCTGGCCTTGAACACCTCCAGGGAGGGAGCAGCCACAACCTCCCTGGGCAACCTGTTCCAGTGTCTCACCATCCTCACTGGAAAGAACTTCCTCCTAACATCTACTTTAAACCTCTCCTCTGACAGTTTAAAACTATTACCTCTCGTCCTGTCATTACAAGACCTTGTGAATAGTCCCTCCCCAGCCCTCCTGTAGGTCACTTTCAGATATTGGAAGGTGTCCTGGAAGCCTTCTCCAGGCTGAAGAGGGAGGTTACCACTAGGGAAAGCAGAATTTATCTAACAATTTACTAATACTATTCTTTTATATGTTGCATAGATATAACTTACCTAACTGCAAGTCTTGTCCTTTCCCCGGTGATACGGAGATCATCATAACCTCATGGCCTCACACACACCACTGACATTACAGACATTTTCAGTGGGCTGATGTCCTGGAAACCAGTTTGCTTTCTCAGACTCACATCAGTTTCACAGTATGAAAAGGAACAAGAGATTGCTAAAAATACTTCCTTTTCTCCAATGTTCTTTGATTACCACTCCAGTGGTCTTTGATTACTTAATTATCTAACATATTTTGACTATATTATTTTTTAATGTCTTGTCCTCCTGTTATTTTCAGACTAAATGATAGATTTATGATGTGAACAGTTGTTCAGTTTAAATTGGATTGAGGCTTTCTGCTTTGTTCATAAGGATCACGCAACAGATCTCAGATAGCAGTAACCTTTGATCATGTTTGGCGTTAGAGTTAAGCCAGTGATCTTAAGAGGAAGAAACATTACCATTTTCATAAAACCTTAAATCCTGGGAATGTTTTGATTAATAGAAACACCCAAATAAAGAGCTCGTTTAGTTCTGAGACAGAAGCTAAAGCTGACAAGTGGTCTGGGTGTAACATGCAATTACATGCTCTACATAAAAAATAAAATAGATTACAATTATGGAAAGCAACTAAAATTAAGTCAATAATCCTGGAACTAAGCTTCTATCCTCCAGCATGGTTTGAAAGTGCAGAACAGTTTTCCATCCCTGTTTTTCCTCCCAGTAGGATTACAATGGGCTGCCATACTTTTTAGAATATTACTTTCTTCTGTCTTTCCCTGAGCCAAACCAAGGAATTCTCCAAGTCTGACAGAGAAGAGCAATGCTTCACAAATCTCCATCACTGCTCTCTGACTTTCAGGTTTGGAGAGTGACAGCATGAGCACTCTTCCTTCTATATATTTTGGAGAAGCAGTCTGGTAGAAGTGACCCTCCCTATCCCAGCTGCCCAGCATCATTAATCCCTAGAGAGGCTAGGAAGGAAAGCCTACAAGATAACAAGAGATGCACTTGGCTGTGCATAGCGCTCAGGTTTCTTCATGGATGATTTCTATTAGCTGCTTAACCATTCTGATCCATAGCTGTTTTCCCAACATTTCGGAGTATTTTACAAAGAGTGTCAAATATGTCTAGAGTTGTCATGTGTCCATTAGCAGAAACAACTTCCCTCTGCGCTTTCCAATAATACTTTAGTTCCAGCAGCCAGCAGATTCCAGGCCCTAATCTCTGATTTGTGTTCCACTTGTGTTTTATTCTTCATCCTTTTAATTTTCAGCCACCAAATCTTTCCCCAGCTGAAAATTTGTCTGAGTCCTTTGGGAGGAACAGACTATTAAAATTTTTGTGATACCCAGGGAAGGCTGTAGAAATCTCGGAGATTTAAGATGTTTGTAAGGTCAGGTGTGAGGGTGTAGATGAGGACACCATATGGTGAGCTGTGAGGAGATGACTCCATCTCCCTGCACATTTCCTTGCACGGTACCTAGAAGGTGTGAAATATTCATGGGTGGAAGGGAGTCTCCCACTCTCTTTTCCCCTTGGCCAGCTCATGTTCCTGCTCTGCTGGGTCACAGTAAACTGTGCCTATTAAAATCCTGTCCTGATGCAGTCTCCCTTACGCTTACACAAATGCTTACATGTAGGGGGCCAACAAGGCCTGACTCGAGGAATATTGTACTTCCTGCTTTCTCTGTGTTGAGTGTTAATGTGATCCCTCTGTGTACTACAGGTTAATAACCCTCTCCTGTGAGGGTGACAGATGAAATATGTTTCACTGCTGCCTACCGATGGCCTCTCTATTGCATCTGTATTCTCTCTGTAGATCTTGCTAAACTATGGTGTGTATTTACTGCTGGCAAATGTTGCTAGTTTTATAATAGATGAGAAATACTAGTGGAGAGAATAAAATAATTCCTCAGTCTCCCATGATGTCTGAAGGCAGATGGGAAAGGTGTCTAGAATTTAACTCTCAGCCTAAATCTTGCTCTTGTCCTTCTCCTGCTGATGGGATCTTAGAGTCCATTTTAGAAATAATACTATATATAATTTCTGCTGCAGTAGCAGCCATGTGACAATGCCACAGGCTGTGTCCCACTGTGCAAGGAACTGTGGTACTCTTACTCCACTGTTTGCAGCTTCAGGTCCTGCCCAACATCGCAGTAAGGTTAGCGGACCTTTGCTCATTATCAGACAAATTACTGCTTTCAGCAAGATAATGATCTGAAGGCTTCTGCAGTGCAGCAATACTCAAACAATGAATCATGTGCTGGAGTTGTCAGGATATGTGCTTTTACCTTTCCCTCCTCTTTCAAATTGCTGAACTGCATCAAAAAAACGAATACAAATCAAATAAATGTGTCTTGGTTTGACTTTTCCATTTATATGTATCATATTGTTATCATAATTTTATACCATCTTGGGTGGCATAGAAAGTAGATCCTGAATAGGATGGTGGATATGTAATATAATCTGTTGGGCTGTGAGCCTTCCTTTGAAAAATGTTCAGACCTTTTCCCTGTATCCCAGGGAAAATTTGCACATGAGTGTAAATTATAGTCACTGTAACATATAGTGATCTGTACTGTCCAATGTGTATACATATATATAGGCAAAATCAGCAATTACTTCCTTGTCAGGCTTTATACAGGTGATATTTAATAGACAATTTCCTTTGACTTAGGTGATGAATAGCAGAGAAAGAGGTGGGGTTTCTTATTCCTGCTGTTGCCACAAAATTCCCAGGGGAAATAAATAATGCACCAAGACAGGCTGAGTCCTGTAGCACAGAAGTGAGGAGACTCCAGTGCTGCTCTTGCTAGAGATTATTTTCATAGATTATGATACAATGAGGAGGAAATGTACTAGCAACACCCAGGTTGCCAACAAACCCGAATAAACTCAATTCAGTATGGGAATAATACCCATACAAACCTGAATAAACTCACTTCAGTATGGAAATTATACCCATACACACACATTTAAGAACACCAACCCGTTGAATATCATTGAAGTTGTTGCTAATTCAATAAGGATGTCAAGAAAATCAAAGAACAAGCCGACTTAACAGTCCCAGTTATCAGTCACAAGCCAGACAGCTTCAGTGCTGAGCTGCAGCGCTGCACGCCTGGTACCTTCTTGATAGCGCAGTCTGTGCTTCCCACCACAACACATGCCCACCACCTGAGGTTAAAAAAAAAAATCAAAGCAGCAGTGGTGAAGAACACACAACATGCCTCATCAGTGGAAATACAAGACAGCTGTTGCACTGCTGGGGAAAGAGGAAAGGTTCAAGAAAGGGATCTACAGTTCCCCTAAATTGGATAGATGTTACTGTGCTGGTCCTCAAACCTGATGCCCTTAAGCGTCTTTGGAACTGACAGTCGTGAACGTATTTCTGTTCGATCTGCAAGAAGATGCCGTTTAATTGCAGAACAAGGGCAGTTTTGGGAAATTACTTTTAAAAATCTCTTACGGTGGCCTTTTCCAATTGGTTAAGCTAACCTTGCAGTGTCCCAGCCCACTCACCCCTACAAGGAAACTACTGTCACTTCCCTGCCCCGAAAAGATACTGGGCAGAGCCACAAGTTTCTGCTTGTGCCAGCTCTGAGCAGCCACCAGAAAAATGGTTGAGCGTCCCTGGGATCTACTCCTCTGTTTTGGTAAGATCTGCATGCGAGATTACGTCTCTCAGCTACATCCCTAACTCTCGGGCACGACCACCAGGAGATCAAAATACATCTGAGAAACAAAATGAACTCGTTTCCTCTCCCTTCCCTGTGCCCTCAGTGCAAAACCATATGGGAGGCTAATGGGGGAGCCGGGAGCGAACTGAGAGGAGTCTGCAGCCTGCCGGGGGACGGCTAGGCTCCTAGGGCTGGCGGGGGGGGTTTGAAGGAGGAGAGAAACAAAGAGAAAAGGAAACCCGCTCCGGCCGGGCTGGGCGGACTCGCCTGCACCTCGTCGAGCGGAGCCGCCGCTGCGGGCCGCCCCGGGCAGCGGCCGCCGCCCAGACACCAGCCGCGGGTAGCGGCGTCCCCGGCGAGCCGCGTCCCGGCCTGGTAAGTCCCGTCGGGGTGCTGCGGAGACCTGAGCACACGGTGGGAGAGCACAGAGCATAGGGGGTGGCTGAGGGTCTTCGTCCCGCTGCGCCGTGGGACGGGGCTGTGCCGCTTGCCGCGGCGGTCTGGGGAGCAGAGTCGCGGGAGGAGGCTCTGCGGGTCCCGCATCTACCTGCAACAGGTCGCTTTGGTGTGATGACTTTCTCCTGCGGCTCTGCGCGGAGTAACTTCTGCATTTTGCCCTCTCTCCTCACGAATTGGCTCGACTGGGTGGGCATTCGGGGATAGTGCCGAATCAGGCCCCCGGGGCAGATTACTGTGCCCACCGAAGTTTCTGCAGATTCTTGGGCTTTCCCCTCCCAGCAGCCCAGGCAGCAGCCAAACGCAGGGAGCAGAAGGCTGCCTTCGGGGCCTCCCTAAGCTGCAGGAGGACGGGCAGCAGCTCCCTGGGTGTAGCGCTTGGGGAACCTCTGCTGCAGCGATTCGTGCCGAAAAGACTTTTCGGCTGGTGGCAATGGCATGGGGAATCCTTACTCCAGTGGTGATCTCGGGCACGTCCAATCCATGCCAAATGCATCACTGAGCCTTGCTGCCCGTTCAGTATTATGTGGCTCAGGCTTAGCTTGTTACAAAACTTACTTGCCTTTCTTTTGAAATACAGTATGTCTCTAATGAGTACAGAGAAAAGGAGCTATGTTCTTAGTGGAGCTGCTGTTCATGTGTGTGGGCATCTTTTTGAAGATGACCGATAGATATTTGCTGCTCAAATTTGAGTTAGTCAGGGCTGTACTTCTGGAAGTCATGGGCCTAAAACTGATACACAGAACCAGAGACTTAATCGCCTTTGCATCTTCAGTTTGGCAATCTCCCAGTGAAACAGTTTTCTTGGGAACTACGGTGTTGACATCCTTCAGGAAAGTAGAACACATTGCTGTTGGTGTCTCTAAGCAAACATTGCTATTGGTATGTTTGTCATGAGTGCTGTTGGCCTAAACCTATCAATTGCATGTCCTTCAGATGTGAGAGTTTGGCAGGAGCTGCTAGGCAAGGACCTATGCTGACAGCACTTGGGCAGGAGGGGAACTGTAGTATAGTATGGCTTGTCTTGTGAGGCTTTGAATTTAGTGATGATGATAATGCTCTTCTGCAGCACTGACTAAAATGATTCTGCCTACCTTCATAAGCATCTGCTTTTAAACCCATTTTTTTCCTCAGTATACATGAAAGGAGATCTTTCAGTCCTGGAGAAAGAGCATGGAAATGAGGAATGGAAAATTAAAAAGCCTTCTCTTCAACCTTGCTTCCTGTGCTATAGATGCTTCACACTAGTTCCATATGGGAAATGACACATTAAGTGCGATTGCCAGAAATGTAGAGAGAGGTGAATTGATTTGCCAGAGGTCAGAGAGCCAGTGTCAATACTGTGATCAGCCCTGAGGGCTGCTTCACTACCAGCTGGCAAGTGACACTGCTTTTCTCGCATGACTTAGTCTTGCAGAACTAAGTTATCTGTCTTTGCACCAGTGGCATCTGCAAGGGTGATGTTACCTGTGCACAGCAATGATGTTGTACCTGTTTATCAGGAGCTCGGGCAGTGGCTCCTCCCTGCCTAACTGCCATCTTCTTTTGTTGCTTGAAGTATTACTTTCTTTAATTTTTTTCCCTCCCAAAAGTCACACTGAATGGCCCTGGTTGGGAACTGGGGGATGTGGTTTTCTTGAGTGATTGTTTTGGGCCTCTGATGATGAGGGCCACCAAAGCTGCATATCCTACTACTCCCTTGGTTTCATGGCAGTGAAGGCTCCCATATGCCTCTGCTGTAGGGTGGTCTCAGAAGGATACCAATGCTGGTGATCCTCCTTATCTGGCAATGAGTAACACGGGGAGGGAGTCTGACCCACAGGAACCTAACACTGGTGTTCTACAAGCTGATCTGATTGCTGAATTTGCTTTTAAGCAAACCCAAAGGACACATTTAGACTGGCTTTTGCAGCTGTCTACCTGCTGACTTTCATTTCAATATCTTGGAACTTGCCTACAAATAAATGAATGCAGATAATGTGATATTAGTAAGCATGCTTAGCAGGTTGTATTATGGTGTAGTCTTTTTTACCCCTTTCATAGCTTGAATTATTTCAATGAGTAAGCAGCAAAAGGGGTGGTTTCTTTTTCCATTTGTATTGTTTTCTTCTAACACATCTGCAATGCCTCTAAACAACTGCTGTGGCAAAATTTGAGCTAAATTCAGACTGTCAACAAGAACATTAAGAAGCAGTTGTTCTGGGGAGCAGTGATAAAGTACATGAAGTCCATGAAGAGTCCGCACAAGTCTCCCTTCTGTCCTTTGATGTCCTGTCCTGCACACTCTGCTCCACAGAATTGGCAATTGCAATCCATACCAATGGTGAAATGGAGAAGAGTTGAAATAAAAAAGCTGCTGGCTTTGTTTCCTCAGATCCCCTTTAAAAATGGACTGTTGGGTGGGTCAGCTTTTTCCCTCCCAAGTGTTATTATAATCCGTTTATAATGGGGGAAAAGCAAGTTTGCTGCCAGGCGGCATACTTTCCATCAGCACACGGTGGTGGAAAGAAGTAGAGACTTTGGTTTTCAGGCTCGAGGGAGGGAGCATGGTCAGGATGTGCCCTGGGAGGCATCACCATGTGCCTAACCATGAATTCCAGGTTTTGCAGGGATGTGAGCTCAGCTGCCTCAGCGCAGGCAATAGGAAGGGAGGTGAGCAGCCAAGCTTCAAGTAGCTTGAGGGACAGAGAGCTGGCCCCAGGGGTGCAACGGAGCTCTTTTTAATTTTTTTTTTTTAACCTTGGTTTGCTTTCCACACACCCGTGGGCCATGCAGAGTTGGTTGAGCCATCCTTGACCGGCAGTTCAGCAAAACAAACAGGTTTTACTACCATCACCTAGAGGTCAGACTAGCTGCTGAGCTCGGCTGGAGCAGAGACAGGCTTGCTTTCTGGCATGGAGAGGAGGCTCTTGCGTAAGGCTGAAGGACATTGAACACTGTTGTGTTGTTTAGGCTGCCTCCAAGGAGTGAGAGGGGATTTGAGTTAGTATGTGATGTTGTTAAACATTGGAACAGGGCTCCCAGGGAAGTGGTGGAGTCACCATCACTGGAGGTATTTAAGAAATGTGTAGATGTGGTGCTTAGTGGCATGGTTTAGTTGTGGACTGTGCAGTGCAAGGTTTACGGTTGAATGCATGATCTTAAAGGTCTTTTCCAACCTAAACAATTCTGTGATTCTGTGATGCAATGCAGACACATCCACAGCTGAGAGGTACCTTCTTGAAGTCTTAGACCATCCTCTCAGGTTCAGTAATGATCTCTCCAACATCTATACACATACAGTAGAGGGAGACCCCAATTTAAATTCTCTCATTTAATAATGGTTTTAATAAGTGAGGGCATGTACATCCATAGCAGCAGTTTCTGCATGGTACTTTGTAGTTCCTTTCCTCCTGGGATTGAGGTGTCTTGTTTCTGTGCTCTGCAACCTGTGCTGCTACTGGTGCCATCATGGTGCCAGTGGCATGGAGACAGTAGTGTCATGGTGCTGGTTGCATGGAGGTGGAAGCAGCCCCACAGGCTGCAAGGCGCTCGGCGATCAGAGCAGAGCCTGTTTGCCCAATTTGGCATCGCAATTGAAGACAGAAACAGAAGTGAAACTGTATACAGTCTGGTCAGAGCAGGTACGTGGGAGGAAGGAAGGCTGAGCCATCTCCTCCCCGGTGGCTGCTGAAGTGAAGGGGTTCAAGAGAGCAAGGACATCGCAGCCTGATGCTGAGCTCTTAAAGGGCCCAGATCTGAAACCCAGCTCAGCCCGTCAGAGGACTGCTCATGATTTCATCAACCTTTGGATCAAGACAGAGGATTTGAGGTGGTGATCGTGGCTGGTAACAAGGGTAGTGGATTCCTGCTTGTGCACGGCTGAGTAACATCTCCTTTATCTGCCTGCAACCAGCTTGTCAGACCTACCCATTCCTGCTTCTGCTCAAAGAGCTTCTTTGTTTCCTGTTTAACCTAAAATTTCTTAACTTCTCTCTCCTAAAGTATGGTAGTTTATCTTCTGTGGTTCTATGTCTCACATCTTCCTGTATGCTCTTAGACTTACTTCCTGCCTTTTCTCTTTCTCACAGTAGCTCTCTAAACTCAGCTCCCCAAGCAAGTATTTCTACCTTTCAAGCTGCTTTTTTTTTGAGACAAACCAATCCCAGACAAAACCGCCCCAGCCCTTGCACTTACACAGCTGCTAATTTGACCCTAATCCATTTTAAAGGGGGAGGGCTGATGGGTGAGGATGGAGTCAGAGGGAGGTTCTCGCTTGCTGGTGTCTGCAACGCTGGCAGACCAGCAGTGTGATTTACACCTTTTCCCATGGGAGAAGCAGCATTTTGACTCCGATCACTTCAAAGCTGATTATTTCTAGTCTCCTGAGCTTTTAAAATCATTTTATTAGGTAAAGGAGGTAAAGGGGTGAGTTAATCTGTCTTCTAATCAATCCCTAATTTAGATAACTGCATTACATACCCATGTTCTGCCTGAACTTCCTCATTTGTTCTCTTTATGTTTTGCAGACTTCCTGGCTGTGCTTCACTGGTGGCTGCCTGAATGTAGTCCTCTCTGCATCACCGTGATAGCAGTAATGTGAAGTTTAATGAGCACCTGCAAAAGTGTGTAGCAGGTAGGTGCTTCAGGGCTCATTCTTCTTTCCAGAACTGATGTGATTTTTTTAAAAAAAGCTTCTTGATGGGCTGTCACTAGTGCATCTTGAGCCTTGCAGCAGAAATGCTGGAAGGAAGGTGGAGTGGCTCATGTTTTAGTAAATGTTCCCAGCAGAGAGGGGCAGTCAGCACTTGCAAAGCAAAAGCAGCAATATTATGAATTTTAAATTTGGAAATGGCTTCAGTTTAGATGATCATTGTTAAAAGCCTCTCTCTTTTGGCATTCAGTATAAAATTGTTCTTATCTGATTGCTTGATATAATTGGGGTCTATTCCAAAATGATGGTAGAGGGGTACAAATAGGTCCAAGTTTTGCTGACAGCAGCTACTGCTGCTTTTGTTGCTATGCAGGAGTTCTTGCCAGAGGTACCTTACCCAGACAGGAAAAGCACTAGATTCCCTCTCTCTTGGGTATAACAGAGAAATCAAAGGCCTGGAGTGCCTGGGCAGCCTCCTGATGATCAGGAGTGACAGCAGAGGCAGACAGACTGAAGGGAAATACTGCAATGTGTAAGCCAGCAATGTGTAGAGTTCTCATGTTTGTACAAAAACACCTGAAAAACCCACTGAATGCACAACTGCCACTGCTGGTGGCGTTATTCTGTGAGCATGTGACAGGAGGCTCTGTAGGTAGGGCGGAAAGTGAAGACTGGAGCTGGTGGCAGCAGAAGCCACCAGAGCAGCAGTTCTGGCTGCTGCAGTGTTCTGCTACAACTCTGAGTACCTGTTACTTCATGTACTCCATGTCATTTCTTTTTTTCTTATTTACTCTGGATCTGTGTCTGTGACGGGTGGTGTCTGTCCTCTTCTTCCCATCCCAGACAGTTCAAATGTCTGCTCTAGCAAAGCTCAGCTCACAGCATTCCCTGGAATGCTCCTCCAGCCAGCCCTGATCAAAGGTGTGAGAGCTGGCCCAGAGCCATCCTTCTGTGTGTAAATGAAGCTTTCTTTTTTTTTTTTTTCTTCCCCCCCCCCACGACTGTCTTTCATTATTATCCCTCTTCCAGAGGCAGGTTTTTCTGGCTGGTCTAGCACATTATTTATATCAGTGATATTTGCCTCAAGGCAGAGATGCTTTTTCAGCATTTATAGAGAAAAACATCTGATGCACCCCTCTGCCATGCATAAGGCTTGGAAAAACCAAGCATGGTTTTGGCAAGGGTGAGAGCCACTGAGTCCAACTGTTACAGAAATTAGGCCTGTTAGGCATAGCCTCCAATTCCTATGGTTATTTCAGTTGCCTGGCAAAGGAAAACATACTGTTCCTTTGCTTTTTAAACCAAGAGGAACAGCACGTAGAGAAGATTCTTGAACCTGAGCAGGAAAGTGATATCAGCTAAGGTGTCAGCTGAGCCACCTCTGCAGCCAGCTGCACCTTGCTCTGGGTGGGCTCCAGGGATGGGCGCTGTCAGTTGAAAAGACAGAGTTTGTGGGCAAACAAAACAAGGAAAATCAGCTTCAGGGTGCCTTGCTTTCAGTTCTTCCAAATTGCAGAGTGTTTGGTGATGTCTAGGGAGCACCTGATGAGGAGTGGGAGCAAATGGTTCCCATGCTGCCCGCAGGGAGGGAAGTATTTCCCCAAAATATGATACTCCCTGTATGTGCCAGAATCCCAGTAGGGCTTATAGCTTGTTTTGGAGAAAGCACATGCAGTGTCAAAGAGACTTTTCCTACAGGTAGAGGTAGTTAAGCGATAGTGTAGACTGCCTTGGGAAGCAGAAATGGAGGTTTACTGGAAGCGTTTCAGAACAAAGTAGACTAAAGACTTGCCAGCAGCCATCCAGGCACAGTGTAGGCAGAGAGGGGAGACCCTACAGCTTTTTCAGCCTTCATTTTTTCTCTATTTTCTTAAGCTCTGGCAGAATGTTAATATATACCAGATATGTAGCTAAGGAGATGTTCTCCAGCTTAAACTGTGACACTTGGTGTTTACAGTATAGTGCTCCCACAGGGGACTTAGATTTTAAGCTATTTTATCCTGGATGTTCAGGTACCAGATTGCTACTGGTTTCAGATCATCTGAAGGCCTCTGGAGATTTAGTAACTAAATATCCCAGGACTATTGGAAATGTGAGAGAAAACACATGGATTTGCTGCAGCATAACCACTTAGGCACTGCAGATTGCATCCTGTTGATGATAACTGAAGAA
The DNA here is from genome assembly GCA_013396835.1 of Psilopogon haemacephalus. Lineage (NCBI taxonomy): Eukaryota > Metazoa > Chordata > Aves > Piciformes > Megalaimidae > Psilopogon > Psilopogon haemacephalus. The sequence goes on along the minus strand of VWZI01001714.1, from coordinate 249,610 downwards.
GACCCTTATCTTTTTCTTCCAGGCTGGTAGGGTCAAGGATGAGATGAGTGCCTGTATTTTGGGTAACTCGAAGCCATCAGCTGACCCTCCCCTACTGTAACACACAGTGACATAAGTTATCTGGCACACTGAGCGGCTTAAGGCCACAGAACTCTAGAGGGGTCCTAACTAGCAAGCTGGCTGTGCTCTAAGTATCATGGCCATGGTCTTTGGCAGCCAGAGTCAAAAGATAGTCTGAAGGTGTTTGGCTGATGCGCATCACACCTCCCTATTGATTCATAAGACTTCTTCATTCTCTTGGAATGATTACAGGATTATGATCTCAAGCTCTGAAGGAGTTGGAGGAAGAAATGCCTACTGAAAGGGACATGTTTGCATCACAAGTCATCCACAGCACATGTTTTCAGCTCAGCCTTGTATTTGCTGCTAACCCTAGACGCTTTCAGTCGCCCCTGTGCAGTTGGAAGTTATCTTTGCTTCTTGTTAAGCTAAGTTCCCTGCCTGCTGCAGCAGGGGAATTTTGTTTCTACGGGCAGGGGCCCCACAGCTATGACTCAGAGTTCCCATTACGTTTAACTTAGCCTTTAAGTGTGCAGAGAGGCTATCCCTTGGCTTTCAAACAAAGGCTTCCTTTGTTGTGATTTTGTTACAAAAGAAACAAGTTTATGTGTTTCCCCCACACATCCCAAATGAAAGCCACGTGGCTTCAGTCTTAACATGTGTGTTTGGTACTTCTGGTGCAGCAGTGAATGTAACATTGCTTTTATCCCACTGGGTTTTTTAAGAGCTATTCTTCCCAGGATTTAGTTCACAGTCTCCTTTTGGGGGAGGGCGGCTGTGGAGAGAGAGCTTAAATATATTTTATTTTGTTGGTAAGTAGAGGGATTGAGCAAAGAGCACATGAAAATTGTTAAATCAGGGTGCATGTGGCAATAGTCTGGTCTTTGAGTCACTTCCTTGGGTGAAAACGGCTCTGAGCTGGTTGCCACAGGTCCTGAAAGGATGAGCCTCATAGGAGTACTGTATGGAAGTGGGGTAGTTTGTTTTCTTCTGTGGCTTTGCTTTCTTTTGTTGATTTTTTTTTTGTCCAAACTCATTTTGAAAAGCAGGACTAGCCAGCAGTACTCTGCTGCCAACATATTTGTCTGTATGCGTGTCTCTTGGCGTTTCTCAGGTTTATGACTACCAAGCCAAGACTGAGCTTACTCCTTCCCAAAGCATTTGTGGTGTTTCTCCTGTTTGCTTTGAGAGTCACAAGGTAATGAAATAAGAGGGCCTAATTCTTCCTGCAGACCCTGGTGTGTAATGGCAAGTACCTGTGCTGAAATCCTCGTCTAGAGTCATCCTAGTGAGAATCAAGGAAAAAAGGTATTGCAGTAAAAGTGCTCTTTCTTTTTCTCTTTTCCTTCCACACCATCTACCCATCTCTGCACAGCTGCCACAGTCTGGATTGTTGATTGTTTTGTTTTAGTTCGGGGTTTTTTTTCACTTGAGGAACTATATTTTGCTTTATAAATAAGCTGGTATTTCAGGCACTGGAATAAAGAATTGCTTTTAATATCTGTGGTGATGTTTTGTCTACAATAGCCAGCTCTTAAATACTGTTCTTCCCAAACTCTTACAAAACAAACAGCTGTAAGTGGTTAGCAACACAATAGTCCCAATATCACACAACGCTCCAATCCCATCTAGTGTTTCTGGTTCCTATTTAAGTAGATAATTTGGGTCTGCAGGTCTACTGATGTGAGTGCAACTGTCACTGAATCAAGACTGTGATGGAGTGTAAGAGCTCAGATCAACCAAATCTGCAGGCTGCAATGACAGTATCTTCATGCTCTGTTTATGTTCAGCATCTCAGTGTGGAAGTGTCTGGCAACTTCAGGACATGGATTAGTGAGCATGGTGATGCTGGGCTGTTGGTTGGAGTTGACCTTTGGGTTTTTTTCCAACCTAAACGATTCTGTGACTCTGTACTGTGCTTCCTACTGTCTGTAATACCTAAGTGCTCATTTGTTACATGACTGAAAGGGGACTTCATGCTGACACATGAAAAACACAATCATGTTGCAGGTCATGTCTGAGCTGTGCCAATAGCCACATCTGCTCTTCTTAGAGGTGCTGGAGTGATGTATCCCTACTGGGAAACTTTCTACTAAAGTTTCCACCAACTCTTTTAATACCAAAGCATTGATTCCAATGGATGCACATTTTAGTTAAGTTGGATGTGTAGCGATGGAGGGCATACACTTAAGATAGGATGAAGAGGGTCAGAGTAACTGCTACCTGGATTTCTCCAGCTTGTTGTCCAGTTCCAGTGCCCTGCCATAGTCAGAGCCACCTCCCATTAGAACAGGTCACTCAAGGCCTCGTCTAACCCAGCCTTGAACACCTCCAGGGAGGAAGCATCCACAGCCTCCCTGGGCAACCTGTGCAAGTGTTTTCACCACCCCCATTATAAAGAATTTCTTCCTAACATCTGGTTTAAATCTCCCCTCTTCCAGTTTAAACCATGTGGCTGAGAAGGTGACAGCCAGAGTGGGTCCCAGCTTGAGCAGCAGGTGGAGGCCAAAGAACCTGTGTGGTGACATTGTTCCCCTACATTGTGCTTGCCACTATCAGGCTTTTGGTAAAGCAGCAGGGCGTTTTTGTCCATCTGTGCTGATGAAAGATTGTGCAAGAGAATGAGCTGTCGCCTGGGCTCCCAGCATATTGATTCTGAGGAAGAGGGAGCTGGCAAGGTTGGTAAGGCTTTTTTTTTTTTTTTTTTCTTGGTGTGTGTCTTTTCTCCTTTGAAAAAACAAAGCAAGGAAAAAAATGCAAACAAACACAGAACACCAGCAGGAAAAAAAACTAACAAAGGCTTGCTCTACTCCAGTTTTTTTCTGTAAAATTAATAGGCAAAATTTATTTGGCTTAAAAAGCTGAGCTGTGCCTGGATGGGATCCTACCACAACAGCTCAGTACACGGGTGGAAGCCACATGCACACTTCCTACCTTCTTCTCCTGCCTCCCTCACAGTCAGCACTATCTTCCAGTTTATAAAACCCCTTCTCAGTTGTAGTGGTGTGAACTTGAGGCACTGCACAGACTGCCCATGTGCTGCTTGCTGGCTTGCACAGTCAAAAGACAAAAAAACCCATGCTCAGGCAATGGGCAGGATGCTGAGTAACACACTCTTCAGGCTGTTAGCTTTGTCTCCTGTCTCCATGGGCAACCTCCTCTTGGATCCAGCCATAGAGTGAGTAAACAGTGAGTCCTTTAGGAGCATGATGCAGTCCTGCATTTATTTAGCAGCTGCCTTTGACTGTGGCTGCCAGCCTCTGGAGACAAGAAGAGGTGGCCAGAATCACATTCAGGTTAGTGGCATGATACTTCTGTGCACTGAGAAATGGTGACCTAGAAATACCCAGATAAAACCCCCACTTGCTGATGAAACTTAAAACCTTTGGGTTTTGGAAGAGAACCTTAGAAGGCTCTTCTGAGTCAGAAAGAAAACATTGTACTATCTAGGCTTTGGGGGAAGGAAGGCCATAGGATTTTACGGCAACAACTTAAAATTGCATCTATGTGCAGTGAAAGCTGAGTCAGGAGGGGAGGACTTCTGAGCGTTTTGAGTGCTACTGCAGGAAGAAAAAAATAATGTGTCCTACTTTTACCCACTGTGATAATTGGAAAATTAGGGTTTCATATTGCAGCAAAGGAGGAGTTAATGAGGCATGATAAAAAAACTACCTGGTGACAAAGGTAGTAAATGACTGGAAGACATGAGAGAGACTCCCCCTGCTCCCCAGGACAAGTCAATTACTCTTCTGCTTGGAGAGATGCTGGCAAAAGCAGTCCTCACTAGGACCTGGGGCTGTGTGAGAGCATTTGCCCCCAGAACAATATCAGTGCCACTTGTGTGCTTATCCACCCTGGATCTGCCTGTTCATGGGAAAGGGAGGGCTACCTACACAGCATCCTGTACACAGGATGAGCATCAGCATTTCCTTGGAAATACCTGATCTGCTGACCCCAGCAGGAAAATATTGCTTCCGAAAGTCCACAGCAGACCTGTTGGGCAGGATGTCCAACTCAGGCTGTGCAACTGACCTTGTTGGCATTCCAGCTGGTCCAGGACAGAATGTCCACGGATGTTACAAAAGGCTAACACGTTCTCAATCAAACAGTAAAACAATAGTTATCAGGCAAGTGGCCTCATCCAATTGCTGTCCTGTAGCCAGCAGCTCATCTGGGATGGGGCTTCCAACATGTTTTGGAAGGAAGTTGCTCTGCCTTACCTATCTTTTGTTGTCCCGGGTTTGTTCTGGTATTAAACATTGGTGAAACCAGTCTCAATATCCAGGCCTCTGCATCTCATGCATTGGTGCATTTGGTCCTTCCCACTGGTGACTTTGGTAGTAAGCTAAAGACAGAGCTCAATCCCACCAGGCTATGCTGAAAGCACTGTGATTGTGCTGGCAACTGGAATTTGGTACTTTGTAGCACTAGTTTAATGCTTAAAAAGTCAAGTCAGAGCATGATTTATAGCTGTGGCTGGCACTGTTGTATCCCAGTCAGTAGCTCATCACACTGTCATCCTGTACACAAGCTTAATTCATAGGGGGTGAAAGAACAGCAGAAGTTGCTGCTGCTCAGGCTTTCTGTGGTATTTTTGTGTCTTTTAATTTTCCTGGCTGGTCTGTACGTACTGCAGCTGACTGTGTGCTCAAGACATGGGAGAGCAGGAGCCTCTCCTGGCTGCCCTGTGCTGTGTGATCTCTGGATGGGCTGTGCAGGATGCTGTCAGAGCTGATGGAGTGGGAAGTGGGGGTTTTTCATGATTCTTTATGGATCTGGAGATGTGTTCTCATTATAGCAGTGGGGTCTTTATCCTGGAATACAGGAATCATCTGAGGGTCCTCATCTGAGTGCTTGGGCTCTTGCTGCCTGTGCCAGGTGAAAGCTAGACAAGGTCATATGTGCTGGTAGATATGCAGTGGATTGGGAAGGGTAGGCTGATTCAATAAACCCCTAGTCACCCTGGGGTGTATTTCAGATATGTCATGGAGGCAGGGAATTAATTGGCCAAGGCAGGAATTATAAAAACCAGAATTATTTTATTTTCCTATAAACCCCACCCCCAAACTATATACAGAACTAATTTAGGTTTACTTACAGGCTCAATTCAGCCAGGAAAAATCTTCACAGGGTGTTATGGGCAAATGTAGAGATTTAGGAAAGTCAGAAAGTGGAAAAGGCTAAGCTACAAACACAGCTTTTATCCCACTAAAGATTAGGCTAAGCAGAGAATTAAGGGAACTGCAGGCTTTACTCACAGAGGTGAGATAGGTATTCAGCAATGAGCCCTTGCTGGATTTCTCTGCAGAAGCAGCCTCCTCACAGGCAATATCCAATAGTCTGGATCCACATGGCAACAGTCCAAGGTGGGTGGAAAAACTGCCAAAGTCAGAGGTGTCTCAAGCACTTCTTCCACGAGTGGGATGATCACAGAACAATGCTGCCTCAGCAGTGCCAGGGGAGATCCAAACTGCTAGCATCTTCCCCAATGATTATAACAGCCAGGAAGTCAGCTGTGGTGTGGTGGTTTGGGAGTTCCCTGCCTCCCCACACTTTGAAATAACTAAGCCTAGAACTCAGTCAGCTGGAAGTTAAGGAAATGAAGCTTTATATTTACAGTTTTGCACAATATACAAGCAGATATTTACAATATATAACATATTTACAGATATATCCAGTGAAAAGGTAATACAGAAACTCCACATCCCTCCCAGAGGCCAGAGTCCCTAAGAGGGGTTTTCAACCACCCTACCATCTTCCCACATTTCCCAGTCTTATCCCACTATCTGTCTTACAAGCCAAATAAGCGAAGCTAGATCGGTCAGGGGATTAGCAGCAGGAAAGTAGTTAGTGAAGTTATTCAGATCCAGCTAAGAAAGGCAGGGAGAGAGACATGCAGCAGGAAAGAATTTGGAATGCTCTACAACAAGATACTTCATCTGTAAGAGTCCTCCAGCCCCTACAAAGGTCCAGCACCTTGCCAACCCCACCTGATGCCACAGCCCCACCTTGCTGACAGATAAACATGGAAACTTGTGTTTAGAGATGCAGTGCATAGGCGTGAGGTCACTTGGGAGCTGGCTTAGCTGGCAGCATCCTTCACACTGGGGTGCTGGATAACCTGCAGGCCCCAACAAACATGGAGCCTGAGAGGAAACATTGCTCACTTGTGGTCTGAAATTCTGCAGCAAAGTGGGCCTCCTCCCCTGCCCACCCCAGGAAATACTCCCTCAGTAAAAATGGTCTCAAGAACATGGCAGGTGTGAGTGAAGTCCTGCCAAAACTAATCCCTCAAGCCCTGTGAAAACCTAGGCCAAGCCTGAAGAACAGAACATTGAACTTAAAGTAGCTAAGTGATGAGGGCAGCAACCTCAGGAGCTGGGAAGGAGGAGACCAAAGCTTAGATTACTGTTAGTCCCTCCTGAACTTGGAGGAGAGTTGTCAAGGGAAATTTCTGTCTTCCCAAGTAAGTGATCAGACTACAAGGGGATAGGTGTGTGCTCTCTTTTTTAAATATGTGTGTAAATTAAAATTTTCTCATCCTTCTCAGTGCAAAAGAGTAAAAATTTGAGCAACAAATTCCCAGCGATTGATGGCAGAGACCAGTCTGATATCTTCATCAGGTTATTGCTCTATCTGTTTCTGTGAGCATCCATACAGCCTGTGTCTGTTTCTGAGGCTTTACGTGCAGCAGTTGGAAAGGAAACTGCCCTTGCCATCTCTCCTGGGACAGTAAAGGCCTTCTGATTGTTCTGTAAATGTGTATGGGAAGGGAGAGCATGAAAAAACTGCTGCATGATGTGGTGTTGACTAAATGAAACACATCTTTCTGAGTTTCTCTTCTGTTGTGAATACTTCTTCCAATTTAGAGCTTTCATTGCCCAATAAGAGGAAATGTCCTGTCTTTCTGCTGCAGCCAGGTGTCTGAATACCTGCAGAGGTAGCAACAGTATTTGCAGTTTGGAGGAGGACATAGATTGAGAGCTTTTAGCAAGCTTTCTTCACAGAGTGATTTGCCATTGGAATGGGCTGCCCGGGGAGGTGGTGGAGTCACTTTTCCTGGAAGTGGTCAAGAAAAGACTGGATGGAGCACTTAGTGACATTGGCTAGGGTTGGGTGGTAGGTTGGACTGGATGAGCTTGGAGGTATCTTCCAACCTGGTTTATTCTGTTCTGTTCTTTTCTGTTATGTTCTATTCTAGTCTAGTCTAGGTTAGCCTTGGCTAGGTCTTCATAAATGCAGCAGAATGTTTTCAGACTATATTGTCAAAGGTCACAAGATTTTGGCAGTTTGCTTTCTGTTCCAGCAAGGAGAGAAATCATGAGGCTCCCAGAAGCTCAGCCATGAGGGAGTATGACTGGGCTGGTCCTGAATTCACATCTTCCCAGTAAGAAAGTCTCAAGTTCAGGTTAGTAGCTGGTTTGGGCTGTTAATCTCTTCAGTGAAAACACGCAGCAGAGTCCTTTGCAGATCTCAAGAACCTTCCCAAAAGTTGTCACAGAAATCATATTTGTTCCCACGAAAGTTCTGATTTCAAAACCTTGTCAGCTTTCAATGAAAAAAGCTTCCAACCAGCTGGAGTTTCTATCACCTCCTGGAATTGCCTCTCCTTGCAGCCTAACCAAAGCAAAACAGGCAGACGCTGCCTTTTGTCCCAGCCCAATTGCAGGAAGCAATCAAGTGTTTAGTAAATGATCTCCTGGTGTATTCCAGTACGTTACTGAATCACCTCCAGTTGCTTGACTTGGGTTTTCTAATTTAAGAATCAAAGCTTCAGCTTCCTCCAATCAGGTTTATCACTGAACACCAGCCAGAGCCTGTGTTTTGCTTCCCATTAATTAAAATTTAAGGGAATAAAAATGTGGAAAAAATACAGCTGTATGGGGAACTCTGGAGGAAAGAAAGGGACTGTTAAAGAAAGGGAAGTGTTCTCCCATGTCTTCAGGGAACATGGAGGGTTATCTGGGCTTAGAGCACACAAGCAGCCTACAAAAGCAAGGTGCAAGCTGCCATATAGATCTCTTCACCTTTTCCAGACTGAGCAGGAGACAAAAGGGTCTGAAGCTGCTGTGGAAGAGGGTATGAAGAAGGCTTGGATACATCACAAGTTGAACACATTTTAGCTGGAAGGGACAGGATTTTGTTGTGGCTTTGATCATCGTCATCTCTACAAAGGACTTTGCTGCCTTGTGGCAGAGTGGCTGTTGGGAAGGAGTAGGGTGCACAGTGGCTGCCCCAAGTCAGCCCACACTGACACTGGATGAGCTCTGTGATGCTCACAGGTGAGGAGGAGGTTTTCAAGACAGAAGCTGAGTTTTGTCCCCATGCCACATAAAACATCACTAAGGAAATCTGCTTGCACTAGCAGGCACTGCTCATCTTCAGGGCTGACTGAAGTCAGGAACGAGTGCAATGACCACTTTGATATTGTCTTGCCATAGTCTTTGCAGATGATTCTCCTTCAAGGCCACTGTGCAGGGACCTGGGTAGTAGCATTGATGTAGAGACAATTACTGAAGAGATTCAGGCACAGCAAGTACTGGTTTCCAGAGCTCAGCAACAGTTTTTCTTCTCCAGCCTTTGGCATAGCTCCTGTTGTCTAAATGTGGCAAAGGAAAAGGCTTTTCCAGTGGCAGTTTTGGGATGAGCCTCTCTGCGCTCATCATCCCTTGGTGTTTATTAAATTTATGCAAGAAGATTTCAGTCAGCTCTCGAAATTCTCATGCAGAGGATGCTCTCCAGCAGTCACTTGATCTTAGGCAAGGTGCCTCCTGGCTCTGCAAAGGCTTTGTGCACCTGTGAGCTTCATACGCTGCTTCCCTTTCCATGCAACACACAACCCTTAACCATGTTCCAGATGAGTGAGTGAACCAGACAGTACTGAATTGTGCAGCAAAGGGCTTCCACATCAGCCAGTGTGAGAGTTGGCCTCTTCTTAATAGGGTTTCATAGCTCCAACCTGAATTGCATGACAGCACTCATTCTTCCCCATCCCCTTTTGGGGTTCCTCATGGCATCCAGGAATTGCTATTTATCTGACTGGGATCCTCCAGCCAGAGAGGTTGCTTGAGGCTTGACAGGATGAGGCCTAACTTGTCTGGGAGCTGAAAGTGGAGGGTTGCAGGTGCTTTTGGTGAAGCCTTTGAACATGCCAAGTGCTGGAAGATGCAGTTGATCTTGATTTCTAATCGAGCAGCAGAGCCACCAGCTGTTCTTATCTCTCAGCCCTGGCTCCCCAGCCTGCCCCCTCACTTCCCAGGGTAGTTCAGAGCCATTGTTAACCTTAAAATCAGTGAAGCACCCAGTCACTGAAGCAGTGAGTGTCATACCAATTCTGATGCCAGGGGCATGTTTGAACAAGCAGCATCACATGGTGGGCAGTGAGCAGAGACAGAGCTTTGCATCAAGATTGTTGGGCTCCACGCACTTGCCTCCAGCCTTCTTCCCTTCCCTGTGCAGCTTTCCTTGGTCGTGCTTCTCCTTCCTCTGCTCTGTGCTCATTGGAGCATAAAAGGTGGGGTCTCTGCCCTCTCATCCTGGGAATGCCCTGGCCCAGGGGACAGGGCAAGGGCAAACTTGGCTGCTTACAGAGGTGGCGTGCTTGCGATTCAGCAAGGACTGTGGTTCCATCTCTGAGGGTCTTTTGAGCCCTGGCACTGCTGCAAGAGGGTCTGCAGAAGGTAGTTGAATGTAAGCCTGTTACCAAGTCTGGACATTGTCTATACTTTGAATGGGAAAAAAACTGGCAGGGCCAGGAACTTGCAAAAGGTTGAAGAGTGCTTTGGGAACTTGCATTTTAAAAACTCTTTCATCCCCTCTCATATTTGAAATGTTGCTAAATTTGATGCATAGATGAAACAACAATGTTTCTGTTTTCTTAGTCTCCACCTTGGAAACATTTGGATTCTCTCCCTCTTCCCCACACAAAAGCTGTCTCAGCCAGAGCAGGCATAAATATTTTTATCAGGCTTAAATTGCTTGGGCTGAAGTTAAGAGCAAAGGGAAAAGAGCAGCCTTTGTTATGGGAAGGCTGGACTGCCCTAGCAGGCAGTGCTACTGGTTTCACCTGTATTATTTAGTCCATATTACTCAGGAAAGATGTGTCTGATGAGGTGTGGGAATGCTCTGCCTGTATCACCCTTACTGCTGTCAAGGCCAGGTTCTGTCAGGCTTGGTCACTGAGCATCATTAACCATGAGCCTTAACTGAGGTTAATGGTTAGCTTCATTCTATAGTGTGAATAGCAACAGTAACAAAAGGACAGTTTTAATCAGGAGAACTTCTTCTGCTCAAGCTGAAAGTAGAGATGCAAATTCATGCAACCTGAAGGTGTTGTCACTTCTTGTTTTCATCCTGACTCTTTTCCAGAGGTTGGTACTGTAGAGTTTGCTGAGGAAAAAGGTTATGTGTGTGCTTTCTGAGCTATTCTTTCAAAACTACCTGGAATAGTCTAGACTGTCAGTGTGATCCAGAATGAATTCTAGCTGATCCAGCCAGTGATAGACTTGGGGGTGTCTGGCCTAACCCCTTGTGCTAGCAGAGCTTTGGGGAAGGTAACCTTTGGCATGGGCAGCTGGGCATGAGAGATTCTTCAAGGGTTCAAGAAGATTTGGAGAGGCCAAGGCTCTGAGGAGACCTTATTGTGGCCTTCTGGTATATTAAGGGGGCCTACAAGAAAGCTGGGGATGGACCTTTTAAGATGTCAGGTAGTGATAGGACTAGGGGGAATGGAGCAAAACTAGAAGTGGGTAGATTCAGACTAGATGTTAGGAAGAGCTGGTGAGACACTGGAACAGGTTGCCCAGGGAGATGATGGAAGCCCCATCCCTGAAAGTTTTTAAGGCCAGGCTGGATGTGGCTCTGGGCAACCTGATCTAGTGTGAGGTGTCCCTGCCTGTGGCAGAGTGGTTGGAGCTAGATGATCCTTGAGGTCACTTCCAGCCCTGACAATTCTGATTCTGTGATCCTATGCTCCTAAGGAAGCTGCCTTCTTTCAGCCATACACAGCTAAGGTGTAATCTGGTAATGGTAAAACATTTCATCTGCAAGGATAGAGGTCAATGTCATCCCGGTCAAGACTGCCCCTGGCCAAGTTATTTTTAAGCTTGGAAAGCACTCATGGTCTGCAAGAGCATAGCATTAAGGAGAGGAACTCACCAGCACTTCCTGCCCTGCCCCAGAAAACTTATAAAGCCCTTTGCAATGCAGGGCAAACCCAGTTTATTTTTAAAATGTGCCCAGATGTGGAGCTCACGGAATAACTGGGACAGCCAGCTTTGAGCATTAATTCAGCTTTAATGCATTGCCTGATGAATTAAAGAGTTCATGTAAATGTAAAAACAAAAGAAAGGTCTGCAAACCATCTCCAGAGCAGCATCTACATGAGGGCATTCACCTATGCATGTACATGAGAGCTAAAAAAAGAACAGTTAGTAAATGTTACACAGGGAGGGGCACATAGCATTATCCTGAGCACCGTGTGAATTTTCTTGCTGCCTGAACAATGCGTCCCAGTCCTGTTCCCTTCTCTTGTTGTTCCAGCCCCAGCCCTCTTGTAAGGAAAGAGAACTGCATGGTGAAGGGCACAGTTGCCATGTACAGTAAGTGCTCACATCAAGGAAATCTAGGTTCCTGCAATCGAAAGCCAGCAGTTTGTTGTGCATTCATGATAACAAGGCCCACTGGGATGGATCTATCTTTATTGCATGCCCTGTGGAGGCATTGATGACATTGCCAGAGATGTGCTCCTTCTTGCCCAGATGCTGGGACAGCAGGAACACTGTGGCACCTAAACATGCTGGGGTGAGGCCAGGAAGCAGCTATTGCAGGGGAGAAAATTACAGCCCTCAGCTCCTTGTACACACACAGTTCCTCAGCATCCCTTTGTTTTTTGTGAAACAGCCTCATTCCCACAGTAGGATGAGTTGGTTTGTTAGGAGTGAGATTACTGTTTCTGGTCTGATTGATTAGTTATTTTAGTCAAAGACTTTATTTCTGTAGCAAAACCTCCTCTCTTGAACACACATTAAAGCAGCTGCATTAAGATGTCCCAACAGGAAGAAGAAATACTCCTGCTTGTCCATCTTGTCCTTCTGGTCTCCCTGTGCTGGACTGAGGGGTGACATTGCTAGAAAGAGGGACTGGTGACCTTGCTGTATCTCAGCAGTGGGTGACAAACTCGAGTTGTCTTGCCCGAGCAGGCACTTGGGATCTTGATAGTGATGCCAGCCCTCCAGAAACGCCACCTGCCAGGTAAGAGCCCAGACTTTAGCTGAGCACCCTCTGACCCAGACCTTGGGGAGGCCTTTTTAGGATCAGACACCCCATCAATGGGACTGTGTTCTGCAGAGCTGGCCATGAAATTCTTTCATCGTGGTTCTCATGTCACTGAAAGCTTTATAAGCAGCAGAGCCAGTAACCACACAAAGCAGCTCCAAAACACTACAGCAGTCTTGGTCATGCCAGGGGGCTGTGCAGGAGGTGACATGTGGGACTGTTGCTGGCCCACGGCTGCCTGCAGCAAGCACTGAGACATCAAGATCTGGGCTATGTCTCACAGCCACATTGAGGTCACTTCAAATAGGAGCAAGCTGGCTGCAAACACACTCTTTAAGGGGGTGTTTCAGGGAGATGGCTTAAATCAAAGCCACGATGTTTACTAATGTCTTCCATAGATTAGTAGTGAAGTAAGTTCCAAAAATAAACACCCTGATGATTTTCAAACCACTGGGCTAAAGGAAACCCTTTCTAGTGTAGAGAGCTTTCTATTTCTGCCCTTTTTCTGAAGACCACAGTCATGAGGCATCCTTGGGGGCTGGGAGGATTTGCCACATCCTGATAGTGTTGAAAGGCAGGAAGAGCTTTGCCTGTAGCGCTTGCATAGAAGCACAAAACTCTACAGGCTTGTGCCCGCCCAGCTGTGCACACCAGCACTGACAGTGAAGATTGCCCTGACCTAAGCTAGATGTATGGGTACACAGACATGCTTAGCGTGGAAGAGTGCCAGGAGAGCCCTGTCACTGCCATTGCTATGTTTGCAGCATTAGTCTTACATGGAGGGAAAGCAGTGCCCATCTCACGGCTTGTTTTTTTATACCTGAGGAGGTCCTGTCTGCTTCTTTCCCTCTCTGTTCTGGGATGCTTTAAAGGAAGGGGGAAGGACATGTGCTCCCACAGTACCCCAACAGCATCACAGTGGGTTGGTGGTGGCATATGCCTTCATAGTTCATAGATTACAGGAACACAGGATGTTAGGGGTTGGAAGGGACCCAAGGAGATCATCGAGTCCAACCCCCCTGCCAGGACAAGACCATACAATCTAGCACAGATCACAGATAAATGCATCCACACAGGCCTTGAAAGTCTCCAGAGAAGGAGATCCCACAACCTCTTTGGGGAGCCTGTTCCAGTGCTCTGTCACCCTTACAGTAAAGAAGTTCCCCCTTGCATTGAGGCAGAACCTCTTTTGCTTCAACTTACAACTTGGCTCAGACAGCCAACCATGTCCTGGGCTGCATTAAGAGAAGCATTACCAGCAGGGCAAGGGAGGTGATTCTCCCCCTTTACTCTGCTCTCATCAGACCCCACCNCTACCAGTATCTGAGGGGAGCCTACAGGAGAGCTGGGAAGGGACTATTCACAAGGTCTTGTAATGACAGGACAAGGGGGAATGGGTTCAAATTGGCGGAGGGGAGATTTGAACGGGATGTTAGGAAGAAGTTCTTTACAGTGAGGGTGGCGAGGCACTGGCACAGGTTGCCCAGGGAGGTTGTGTCTGCTCCCTCTCTGGATGTGTTCAAGGCCAGGCTGGATGAGGTCTTGAGTGACCTGATCTAGTGGGAGGTGTCCCTGCCTATGGCAGGGGGTTGGAACTGGCTGATCTTTGAGGTCTCTTCCAACCTAAACCATTCTATGATTCTATGATTCTAACTTACACCCATTGCTCTTTGTCCTATCATAGGGAGCAAGTGAGAAGAGCCTGTCCTCCCCACTCCTGACCAGCCCTCAGATATTTATAGACATTTATCAAATCCCCTCTAAGTCTTCTCTTTTACAGACTAAAAAGTCCCAGGTCCCTCAGCCTCTCCTCATAAGTCATGCCATCCAGTCCCCTAATCATCCTTGTAGCCCTCTGCTGGACCCTCTCCAGCAGATCCCTGTCCCTGTTAAACTGGGGATCCCAAAACTGAATGCAGTATTCAAAATGGGGTCTCACCAGGACAGAGTAGTTCACTTGATAAGAGGACACTTTCATCCATACCATCTTTTTGGAAAGCTTAGTTGATAACTTGGAGAAACAGGCATGCACTTAGGAGCTCTTTTCAGGGCTAGAAAGGGCACAGTAGTTTTTATTTAAGTGGGGAGTTTATTTCTTCCTTATTTTTGAGGGAATATGCTTTGAATTGTGGGTCATTCTGCCTGTCTTCCAGGGAAGGAACTGCCATGCCTGTGGGAATCTTCCGGGTGTGCCTAGTGGTGATTACAGCTATTGTCAACCACCCGCTCCTCTTCCCCAGAGAGAATGGCACCGTTCTCGAGAACACGGAGGAAATCATCCAGAAGATGAAGGAGCGGGAGCAGAGCCTTCGGCTGGAGCAGTTGCGCTTGGAGCAGGAAATCGCAGACCAAGAAGCCAGGCAGAAGACTGTGGAAAAGGCTGCACAGGTGGTGGAGGAAAGCCCAGAGGAAAAGGTCCGATGGGATACGTGGACTGCCCTTTCCATGGTGATCTTCCTGCTGATTGAGCTCTGGAGGCAGGACTTCCAGGAAGGAAGTTGGCAGGACGCAGGAGGAGAAGAAGATGACATGGCTGTCCTGGGGAAAGCATTTAAAGGAGTATCCTTCCCTGACAAGGCTGTCTTGGCCAGCTTCTATGAGAAGCGCATCCTGGGTACCACCGGAGACATGGCCAGGATGCGGGAGATGGTGGAAGGCTTTGCAGATGACCTGCTGGAGGCCTTAAGGAGTGTTTGTAACCGGGATGCTGACATGGAAGTGGAGGACTGCATGGGTGTGGGGAGCATGTATGAGAACTGGCGAGTGCGCAAACCTTTTGTCTGTGATCTGATAGTGCCTTTTGCCCCCCCAGAGCCATACTGTTTTCGCTCCCAGATCTGGTGCTCTGGTGACTCTTTTCCTCCGGATGAACAAGGTTATGGCACTATCAAGGTGTGCAGGGCAGACGAGGATGTGGCAGGTTGCATATGTGACAAGACTAAACTAGGGGAAGATATGCTGTGCCTCCTTCATAGCCAAACCAATACTACCAGGCCCAGCAATGAGATGGAAGACCTCCTGTGCTTCAAAAATACTCAGTATCTGGATGCTGACCAAGTCATGAAGTGGTTCCAGATTGCAGTTACCAAGGCCTGGAACAGAATATCCCACAAGTATGAATTTGACCTCTCCTTCAGCCTCCTGGACTTGCCAGGAGCCCTGAAGATAAAATTTAGATCAGGAAAATCAGTTGCCTTCAACCTTACCCCTGTGGTGCAGTACGAGAACTCTGATGTTTACTTCATCTCTCATTTCCCTCGGAGTGGGCTGGCAGCAGACCTTCCCTCCAGCACTCATTGGTTTCTCACTTTTGCAGTGTATGAGAGGAGGTTCATCCAGCTGATCTCCAAAATGCTACCTGCCAATGCCTGCCACCTCAGCTGCCTTCAAATCCTCTCCTTCCTCCATGGGAAGCAGTGCAGCCTCACAGGTCCGAGCGGGCTCACCAACTACCACCTGAAGACAGTGATGCTGCATCTCCTGCAGGCATGCCCCAGTCAGGACTGGGCCCCAGAGAAGTTGGAGGCTCGTCTACAGGACATGCTGAAATTTCTAGAGAAATGTTTGCATGAAAAGAAGCTCTACCACTTCTTCATTGGCAACGGGAAGGTACCAGAGGAGCTGGGCTTCCCCATCGTATTCCAGAGGGCCGAGCCTCTCAACCTTTTCCGTCCCTTTGTGCTACACAGGGATGTTTACAGGAAAACAGTGGATACATTCCACGAGATGCTCAGGAACATGTCTGCACTGATAAATGAGTACACGGTGCACATTCCTCATGCACACACCAATGGGATCCATAAGGAATCCTTTTAACCAAAGCTGGCAGAAGAACACCTGCTCCTCTATGCACAAGGCCACAAGGCAGCTCTGTGAAGCTTCCTGGAGACAACTGACTTTGCCAATACAACTTCTTGTCTGTAGCTAAACTGGTCCTGGGCCATGGTTTCTTCATTTGGGGAAAGGGCATGGGAGGAGGATAGGGAGAAACTGGAAGGTGTGGTATAAAAGAAAGTTTCTGCTCCGCTGGTGTGCTGGCTGGGGTTTATGCAGCTAAGAATATATTTTTCTATTGTGCCTCAGTCACACTGTGGTGGTGAGCAACAAATATGAGTAATTTATTCAAATGCCTGCAATGCAAGTGGTGGTGGCAGCCATATACTTAATTCCCTTCAGAAAAGGGAGATGAGAAAAGGGTGGAAGAATCAGAAACAGGATTTTAGGATTGCAGGAGCCTATCTGCCTGCAGACAGCAGAAGCTCTGTGACCTATGCAAAGTACAATGTAAGATTCAGTGCTGGTACAGGGAACAGGAGGGCCATGCACAAGATCTGGATTGGATGGAGATCTTTAAATCAACCACAGCTCTTTAATCAAAAGGGAACTCGTTATTTTTTTTAAGTCTTGATAGGATTTGTAGCAATAATTTAAATGGCTTGTCCTGTCCTGCAGAAACACCTCAGCACCCTGCACATTTCTTCTTCCTGAGGAGGTTGTAGCAGAGCAGGCAGCAGTGTCTGTGTCTTCAGACCATGTAATTCTAGTCTTCAGTTTTCTTCCTGGTAACATGGCTAATGGGTTGTATTCCTGGCCATTTTCCATGGATAAATGGACAGGAATCTCTTTGCCTTGGATAAAACAGAAAAAACACCATTACTGGCTTCTGGCATTTTTGTTTATTTGTTTTCCTTACCTCGGGGCAGCAAGGCTGAGAGCAGCCAAGAGAGAATGGACTACTATGGGGATTGCTTTCCTAAAGAAACAGTTCTCCAAAATCAGCTTGTAATGAAGCCAATCTCAGCAGCCTGGTAGCAGGAGGGAACAATCACCCTCCAAATGAGAGTGTGACTCTCCCAGCATGGGTTTGATGAGGCCAAGGCCTGCAGGCTGGCTCTGAGCTAGAGCCATCTTGCTAGGTGGTGCACAGGGTCAGAGATGCATATGTAGCAGGGCTTGGCAGCTCTGCAAGTGCCTTGTGTTCTATGGCACATCCCTTCTGCTCCTAGATACCCAAGCAAAAGCTACCTGTTTGCCTCCATGTAATGTCTCATCAATCCTTTTGAAGACTGCTATTCTCAATGAGGCTCAGAGGAGTTGCTACTAGCAGACTGTAATTTGCTGAGCCAGGAGTGTGATGGAGAAGTGCAGTTTCTGCAGGCTTTCAAGCCAGGGCAGAATCTCAAGGCAGGTGCTAAAAAACCCAGTGCAGAAATGATGCCTGAGGTTCCTCCGGAAGGAGGATGTTAGTGCCACGCCTAGTGGGCTGCTGTGATGGTGAGGTGGCTTTGTTGGAGGAGAGGGTTCAGCAGCTCCTCACCATCCTTCATCTGCTTCATACAGCATCCAAGCTAGGACATTGGTTCAGATCTGCTTTGTGCTGGTCCTGGAGGCCTGGCCTCCAGCACTCAGGGCCCTCTTCTGCTGTATTCACACACTAGAATTTCCTGCAGCGTTTTACACTAGGGCCTCTCTGAATTCTGCTTACAAGAGGGTAGTTGTCCTGGGTGGTGAGACCCATTGGGGATGATATTATCCTGACAAGTCCCTTTTTATCAATTCTCTCTATCACACGCAGCAGAAAGAAAATTTAATCCTATATCACTTCTAGGGACATCATTCAGTGGGGGGCTTATTATCGAGCCTGTTAATAAGCACATTCTCCATGGATGTCTCCTATCCTCCTGCTTCCTGGTAAAAAACATTTCACTATCTCCTTTAAGTCTGCTCTTGTCTGTCCTCTCCACCAGTGCAGGACATTTCATGCACAAAGTTGTAACTCCCACACCTGGTTTTAAAGCAAACACAGGTGGGGACAGGGAGCTCTGCTCAGACTGCTTAGCTTTTATCATCACAGCTATGGGGTGGTTAAGGAATATTTCTGAGCAGAAAGTATGGGATAGGAAGCAAAATGGGAGAGAATAGGCTGGTGGGTAATGCCCTGCAGTAGGAGAGAGTCTTGGATCATCTGTGCTTGCTTCAGCACTCTTGGCAGTGAGTGCCTGGGAGACTGCCAGTGCTGGCAGGGCAACAGGACAGGACTAATTGCTAACGCCACGGAGTGCTGTAAGTCCCTGGCTTTCATTAGCACAACCGAGCAAGCCTTCCCCAGCACGACAGAGGGCAGGCATAATCTCAGGGGACATGACAAGCAGGTAGTGACAAGTAGAGGTATGGGAAGAGTAGGTGAATACGAGAGCCCGGAGGCTACATTGGAAGCTGTGTAAGTTGTTTGCAAAGCCGAGCAATTTGCCATTTTAACATGCCCAGGTTTACTGCACAGTCCCTGTAGCAGATACAGCTTTGCATGTGTTGCTGGCAGGCAGGTCACGCTAAGCAGTTGTGGTTGGAGCCGCTTCTAAATGTGTTCCCAGCCCAGCCAGAGAGGAATAAAAATTTTTCTGCTGTTTCCTGTCAAGGGCCTAAATTTAGACTGTCCAAAGAACAGAAACAAATTTGTGACCCAGGTCTCTCAGGAAATGACGTTCAGGGTTGAAAAATAGCTTTTATGTAAGGTTGAGCAGGGAAAGGATGAGAAGAAAAGGCTGCTGAACGGAATAAGGTAACTCCCCTATTGAAATGTCAGAACAAAGGTTTGTAGCACCAGTCCTACGGGCTTGTAAGCATGCCTGAACCCGTCTTTACACAGTTCCAAGCACTGCTGCTCAGATTCAGAGGGAACCTAAACTGATAAGTGAATTGAATCTTTTGTTACTGTGCCTCTTCTCCCTTAAACCCAAACTGACCCTGAAGGATTCCCATGGCGTTTAGCTGAACCCAAGCTGGAGCAGAACCAAAGAATTTATGTAGTCGATTCCTCAGATTGCTTGGCTTAATTTTCCTTCCAATATGCTGATTTTGCCCTGAGCACCTTTTAAGGAGTCTGTTCTTTGCATTTAGGCTATGAGAGAACCCACTCAGACCTGTCCAGATGGAGAAGTGTTCTGTGATAAGCTGTGCCCCAGTAAGCCTCAGGGCAGAGATCTTCTCTGTAAGCCTTATAGGAGGATATACAC
Source organism: Psilopogon haemacephalus (assembly GCA_013396835.1). NCBI lineage: Eukaryota > Metazoa > Chordata > Aves > Piciformes > Megalaimidae > Psilopogon > Psilopogon haemacephalus. Next base: position 230,261 of record VWZI01001714.1, on the reverse strand, counting down.
CAGAGGTATGTACCTGCCCCATCAGAGGAGGTGTGGGTGCACAGCATGGCTCTGACTCAGACCTCTGCAGTGGTACAGGTAGGGCAAATCATTCTTTGTCTTTCCTGTGTTAAATCTTTGCTCACCAAGTACTAGCTCTGTCATGAAAAGGCTACACTCACATTTCATAAAAGAGACAGTTCAGGTCCATTAGCTGCCAGCCACTGAAAACGTCCTAAGATGTTTTAGTGCCACCCATGCTTAGTTTTGCCTTGAGCAAAATCTGGCTGGCCGCTCCTAGGAAGCAGCATGAAAGGGATGGAAGTAAGAGTTTGTGGTTTAAAGTGAATAATGTTCTTTTGAAGCCAAACAGCATATGGCACGTGTGTACAGACACATAACTTCTCTTTGGTGATGCCTGCATCTCTATGAGAGCTCCTAAGGGAAGGTAAACAACCTGTCCTAAACTACTTTCTTGTGTTTCAGTGCTGCTCTAGCAGGTGAATTTAACAGAGAACTCCTATTGCCTTCTGTAGATTTCCAACCACTCCCTTCACCCTTCTCTTGTGGTTTTAATATTTTATTATAGGCTCTGTCGAAGCAATGGAATTAGCAATGGCTTGACAGCAGCCACTGATCTACAGCATAGCCTCAGGAGCTATTTGCCTTTAGGAAATGTCTGGGTCTAAGGTTATTAGTGCTGTTCAGGAGCTGAATGTTGGGAATTCAGTCTTTAGTTTGTGGCAGCCTGGCTTCTCTCTCTGAGTTGCTCTCTATACAGTTTTTATGGGGGTATAATGACATATTTTAACAAAAGGATCCAAAATTTTATCCAGTATTCAAGCACCAGGATTTGCTGCTTGTCCACCAGATGTTTTTAATGCAAAGCCTTTGCAACATTTTTCTCTGTGGTGAAGAAGCAAGACTTTTACCCACCTGTAGCAGCTTAGCTGCTGGTGGTTAAAGGGTTAGCTCTCACAGGATCTGAGGCAGTAAATGGCTTTATTTATTACTTGTCTTTTTTGGGTTTTGTTTGTGGTTTTGGGGGGTTTTATTCTTGATGGTTTTATTTGTGTGTGTGTAATATGTTAGCTCAGAAGCAAAACTGTAGTGTGAAGATCAATCTTGGCAATGCAGCTGAGATGGGCAGTAACACCAAAACTCTCCAAACAGGTCTTCCTTGATGGACAATGCTGTACTCCAACCGCTGCTTTCATAGCAGGACACTGTTGAATTTGTAGAGATTTTCTCATGCAGCTTTATTTATAATAAAGGAAGTCTTGTACAAAATCTGAAGTGTGAAGTCTGCTTTGTTTCTAGTTCCCCCAAAAATGTTTCTGAGAGAGAAGTGGTGGAGAGGAGATACACCCAGGGCCATCCTAGCACAGTGAAACCAGTAGCAAGAGTTGCTGTGATTTCTGACTGCCTCTGGAAATTGTCCCAGATAAAATACAGTGTGAACATAAAGTGGAATAGCTACTAGAGAATAATGCCAGGGATGTCAGGCTTACCAAGAATATGAATACCCAGAAATCATAGAATGGTTTAGGTTGGAAGGGACCTCAAAGATCATCCAGTTCCAACCCCCCACCATAGGCAGGGACACCTCCCACTAGATCAGGATGCTCAAGACCTCATCCAGCCTGGCCTTCAACACCTCCAGGGAGGGAGCAGCCACAACCTCACTGGGCAACCTATTCCAGTGTCTTGCCACCCTCACTGTGAAGAACTTCCTCATAACACCCCGTTTAAATCTTCCTTCTGCCAGTTTGAACCCATTCCCCCTTGTCCTGTCATTACAAGACCTTGTGAATAGTCCCTCCCCAGCCTTCCTGCGGGCCCCTTTCAGATACTGGAAGGTTACTATAAAGTCTCCTCAAAGTCTTCTCTTCTCCAGGCTGAAAAGCCCCAATTCTCTCAGCCTGTCCTCATAGCAGAGGTGCTCCAGCCCTCTGATCATCTTTGTGGCCCTCCTCTGGACTCTGTCCAGCAGTTCCATGTCCTTGTGCTGGGGGCTTCAGAACTGCACACAGTACTCCAGGTGGGGTCTGACGAGAGCAGAGTAAAGGGGGAGAATCTCCTCCCTTGTCCTGCTGGCCACACTGCTCTTGATGCAGCCCAGCACACAGTTGCTGTCTGAGCTGCATGTGCACACTGCTGGCTCATGTTCAGCTTCTCATCTACCCAGACCCCCAGGTCCTTTTCCTCAGGGCTGCTCTCCAGCCACTTGCCACCCAGCCTGGATTTGTGCTTGGGATTGCACTGACTCAGGTGCAGGACCTTACACTTGGCCTTGTTGAATCCAGAATAATTACTCTGGATATCTCTGCTCAACACCCACCCTTTTGTGGCAAGCCCTAAATTTTGCTGGTAGATGTTGCCCTTATTGGCTGAGCTAGAAATTCCCTGAATTTTCAGTTTGGCTATAGGAATCCTCTTTACCTGCTTGTTCTACAAGTATCCACAGACAAGTTCCAGCAACCACCCACCACCACTTAGCCTCCTGCTTAACCCCTTTTCCTAGTTTGAGGGAATAGCGTCGCCTTGCTAATGTGCTCTGAAAGGAAACTCAAGGCTAGGTATTAATTCAAATAATAAACTCATCACTGTTTCCTTGGCAACATGTCTTCCAGCCCCACAGAATGCTCTGCACACCTTTAATGAATACCTCTGCCTTCCAGCAATCACTGGGGCTGAATCATTGAACAGGTCTGAGGAGCAGCTGGCTTAAGAGTTACAGCACAAGCATACCTAGCCTGGGGTTACAATTTCCCAGGGTCAGCCATGTGCTGCAGTAAGTGAGTTCTGTTAGCTCAGGATCATCAGCAGCCCTCGTTGTTTTAATGTTGCTTTGCTATTTAAAAAACTAGAAAGGTTAACATCAATATAAAATCTGGTTTTATAGGTCCATGCTTTGTCCAGATAGTAGGCATCAGATGCAGAGAGACGTCAATCCCAGCCACTAGAGATTTCTTTTAGCCTCCTCTTCTAGTCATAAACCAGTTTTCCTCCAGTCTTTGAACTGGATTTTTTCCTTCAGAGATGCAAATTACTTTTTTTTTTCCTTATTCCCAGGTTTTCTTAAAGCCCTGATTCCATTGGGCTGGTTTTCATGAGAAGTCTAGCAGCCCTGAGTTTTGCCATACAATTACATTTACAGTGCAGTCCAGAAATGTGTTTCCCATACCTGGAGACAGTATTCCTAGAGATGGACAAAAGTTGAGGTAACAACCACCCTGCAGCTCAAACCTTAAATGTGTGCTTTATGGCTGGATATGTAAGCTAGTACACTTAGGCACAGCTCTGTTTATGCTTGATTGTGTTTAGTTACTGGCCTGGGAAGTCATTCCCTCTTTGAGCAAAGGGACAGATGGTCCCAAGCTTGGCTGATGAGCACATAACTTGTATTGAATAAACCTCTCAGTCTTGTCCACTCAGTCCCATCAATATGCAACTGGCTTTCACTTTTTAATTGTACCCCATCAGCAAGAACAAGGTTTGTGCACTGAAAGCTCTGTGTTCTGGACCTGGAAACGTTCACATGCCAACCAATACCCTCCTTCTGCTGCATGTTCCAGGTTTCTCTCCCATTCACCATTCAGTTTCTTCTATAATCAACAGTACCAGAAGCAAATTCACAAGAAAAGGCTGGGTTTTTTAACTTCGATTTAGAAAGCAGCACTCTCTATTCCAGCTGAAGGCATCTCTAATCTCAATTTTCATTACCACTTTAAAATAATTCCTGAGAAGGGAAATAAATTTGTGCTGGTGTACTTGTGGCACTTTTTCAGCATGCTGAGAATAAAGAGCTGAGTATGAGGAAGTTGCATGCAGAAAATGAAGTCTGTCGGGTGCCAGAAAACCTCCAGTAGCTCTTGGCTTCTGATGGCTGTGTGGGAGGGGGGACTGCAAGATTAAAGCAACTAATGCATAGCAGAATTAATATCTTTACTGCTCTTGTTTAGTGGATGATCAGGCCTTAAAGACCTGGGCATCTTTGCCTGTTTCACTGTTGATTAAATGTTTTAGATGGCAGAATCTGGGGAAAGGTCTTAGATTTAACTTGTATTCTTTCCCTAAAAGAGAAACTGTAAAAATCTAACTCCTCCTCCCTTATTGTTCAATAAAATCCTTCTTTTGGTCATTAAAAGTTTCAAGTAAGGTCTCCTTGTAAGACTTAATATTAAGACCTTTCTGGTTTTTATCTGTGTCTCTAAGCTTGTGACTTCTCTTGTCACAAGCTTGTCACAGTAGCTGTCTATTATTCCACGTTAGGGCCTGCAGTCTGGCCCTGTAATGTTGCTCTGACATTGAGCATTGACTGTCCCTTCATTGGAAAACTTCAACATTTTAAATGCTGGAGATAAATAAAAGAACACAGGAATGGCAAGCGAGGTTATCTTGGAAAGTTTTCATTTTAATGAAACACAATTCAGAGCTCTTTCAGTTTCCCATAATTCCAAAATCATCTGAGTTTGCCAAAGTTCATCAGTAATAACCCTCTCCAAACCCTCTAAGGGTACACACCTCTCTCAGATTAGCTTTGGTTGTTTCAGCTGCTTGCTGTCTGTCAGGAGCTCTCTGAGGCAATTGTCCTGCCAAAAAGCCCAAGCTGAGTCAAATCAACATTCAGAGGAATGTACCACAAGAGATGCTTGTAGCACATCTCTTCCATGTGATGAGTTGCTGTACCTGCTACAGCCTGGTCCTCCTCCTCTTCTCTGCATGAGCTTCCCCACGGTATTTAAATCAAATTACACCTCTGTAGTACCTGACTTGTGAGAAAACTCAGAAAAGTAGCTGATGAATGCAGATTCAATCTGCATTCTTGGTCCCCCATCACAGTGTCACAGGATGGGTAACACCTGCTAATGCAGTGAGAAGCCTTTTCTACAACAACAAGGAAAAGTTCTCCTTCTATGCACTGCCTGGATGTATAACTTATATGGGGCAATTCTTCAGGATTCAACGTGAGTCTTCTCTGTATTTCACATCCTTCATGGTAATCAGATGCATAACTCTGATACTAAAGATCTGCAGACCTTAGAAAATTTGTTTATTCCACCCAGGAATGTGCTTCTGCTTCCCACTTTCTCTGCACAACGTTGTTTTTGCTGCTTATGCAAATCAGGGTGATGTTTGAGTTGATACAAATTAGCACTTTTCAAGTGTTAAGTCATCCAGAGAGGCAGGCAGGACAGCGAAGCCGGGACAATAATTCGCAGCTAATAATTTGTCTAATGACTTTCACTACTCACAGAATATCCACAAGCAAGGTCAGAATCTCCTTTATTTCAAGCAAGCAGAAATGCCTGTGCAATAAAAAACTAAGAGTAGCCTCAAATGACATGGTGACCTACAGGCATGCTAACATGAATTTGGTCAGGTACCATGGGCTGGGAACACTGGTCTTAATGTGGGCTACTGCTCCAGATTTGCTTACTTGAGCAGGTTTAATGCTTTCTACTCAGTGCTGGGTTATGGTTCTTTGCTTGCAGGTCTGAAACTTAACTCAGGTTTCATGTTCTGCTCAGTGCTGGGTTATGGTTCTTTGCTTGCAGGTCTGAAACTTAACTCAGGTTTCATGTTCTGCTCAGTGCTGGGTTATGGTTCTTTGCTTGCAGGTCTGAAACTTAACTCAGGTTTCATGTTCTGCTCAGTGCTGGGTCATGGTTCTTTGCTTGCAGGTCTGAAACTTAACTCAGGTCTATCCCTGGATGTCACTGGCACAGTAGCAGAGATGTCTTGTGGTTATCTGGATTGTGTTTGTTAAGAAAGGGGATTTCTCAAGGTATTGGTTCAGTAGCTCCAAGCGAGCATTGAACATGTTGTACCCCTTCCAAGTAAAATTCCAGGCAGCCTTGCCTTTTTGCAAAATGATTAATTTCTTTGTGGCAGTAGAACCCAGGTTATTTTTAACCAGTTTCCTAGGCAGTCACTGTGTGCGTGCATATGGGGGGAGGAAGAGGGTCTGTCCCTTCATCTTCTTCCAAGTAACTTTTGAACCCGATAAACAACTTTAACAAAATTTGATGGACCTATAGACAGCTCAGAAGTACTCAGCTCCAATAAATTAGAGGCAAAGCAGGCAGATGGATAGAGGACAGCAGCTCTCATAATGCTGGGAAAGTGTGCACAAGATATTTTGCTATCTCTCGAGAAGCATGAAGCAGTTGGTACTCCTGCCTTTCTTGAGCTGGAGAAATATGCTGTGAGGAAGCACTTCTGCTCTCAAAATGATCTGCACAACTTTGTAGCAGAGCCTTTAGAGAAGAAGGAAGCAAACAGATGTTCCTCTACTATCTAATGGACAAGCCTTGTCCCTTAACAAGTCCATCTAACTGATGGAACATTAACTCTGTTGCAATGTTCTTCAAAAGAAACTTCACTTTCTAGTTCTGTTAAAATTAGGAGCATCATCTTGGACTCCTTAGCTGCTAGAAGCAAAATCTTTGGCTGCAGAGGTTTGAGGAGCTCTGCAGAGCAAAGTTTTTCAGTCACTGTTTCCAGAGGTGCTGCCTTTGAATAACAGCAATGAGGTTTTTTTTTAACCAATTCTGATTCTGAATTATGCCTAGCTAAAGCCAGAGTAAATTAGAGTAGAGTAGAGTAGAGTAAGCCAGGTTAGACGAGACTTCCAAGATCATCCAGACCAACCTATCAACCAGNTTGGGGGGGGGGGGGGGTGTGGAATCAGTATTTTCTGTCTTGAAGGGGAATCTCAGCTTTATTGATCTACTCTTAAGATAGAAGTGCAGAAGGTGCTGAGGTGAAACATTTAAAGAAAAGCCCTCACTGTTCAGGCTTTTGAATACTTGTAAAATGTTTCTCTGTGGCAGTGCTTTAGAAACTGCACAAGAATGGCAATTAAGTGAAGTTCTTAAAAGTATCTTAGGTGCTCTGCAGGAAGTCTAGTTTAGATGTGAAACAATCTTCAAATCCACCAACAGACCCAGTCATGAACAGTCTCAGCTCCACAACAACTTAATTATGTGTAAGGAGCCAAAACTAAATTTGTTTGTATTGTGTTGCTGCTTTCCAGAAGTGCCATGACACATAAAATGTCCCTGGCAATCCGATTAGGCACCTTTCTTAGGCAGACAATCATAGCATTGAGGATCCAAGGCAGTGCAATAGAGGCCCAGTGGGCAGGGCTCTGGAAGCCTGGGATCAGTAAATCACACTGCTCACAGCCTGAGTCATCCTTCACTTCACCTCCCCAGGTGCAGCAAGGGAGAAATTCATTATATTGCTCTTAACCTTGTCTTGCTCTCTAGCCCTCCGCTGGGAAATCAAACAGCACAGAGGTGTTTCCCAAATCCACAGGGAGATAGTACTGAGCTCGCTAACACGTTCCAAGTTTCAGTCCTGCCAGGTTGCAGCGGGCAGGGCATCCCTGGAGGGTTCGTGTGCCTGCACGCAGCAGTGATGCAGAGCGGCGCTGCCCAGCCCCTGTCCGCCAGGCGTTCCCACGGGACAGGAGCCCTGCGCCCTCCGCTCGCTGCTCCTGCCGCTTCCCCTCAGGCTTAACACATCCTGTCAGCGGTAGGAGACTCCTGCATGCGAAACAAGGCTAGCTCACAGGCGGCTTTCTTCAGATGGAGCCACCGACTCCCTCTTGCCATACCCGACCTAGCTTTGGAGGTGAAAAGTTTGATCCAGAGAGGAGACAAGAGCAGCGCAACACAGCCAAAGCTACGTAAAGCATATGAAGGGGAATTCAGGGGCACCGAGCCTGTAGGTTTGAAGGCATGGGTTATCTCAGAGCTGTCTCCTCACAAGGAGAAACAGCTGATTAATCGTTGTGCCTTAGCTGTAAGCAAGAGACAGACTTCTGCTTTCAAGCCTAAACATGCATGGAAAAGAACTGTGTAGTGAATGTACAGGAGGGAAAACATCCACACTTAAGATTTGTGGACTGGCTCAGAATGTTTCCCTTTCAGAGCTCACTTATGAGGATGGCTTGAGTGACAGGAGGAAACGCACAAGTGTTCTTTGGGGAGATGGAAATGTATGCAGAGAGGTGCAGAAACAGCAGCATTAAGCCATGATGGTCCTCACTGATTCTCCAGGTGGACTGACGCTGACAGCTTTTCCCCAAGCCCTCCTATGCTCTGCTGTGCAGCCACATAGGTGACTCATGCAAATGGTCTGTGACTTAGAGGAAACACTGTCTGCTCCCTGCTCAGCTTGTGGCTGTTCAGTGCCCCTTTTTCTTGGCTTTATTTTCCCTAGAGATTTTGTTTTTCCATTGGCTTTGCAGCATGTGCTGTGGTTCTCACAGACTGCCTCCTGCATATCTGTGTCTTTCACAACCATCTTCTGAACAGGCTCAGTACATTGGTCCCTTAATATGAGCTGCATTCTAAATCCTGGTGGGCTCAAATATGATGTTGGGACACACTGCTAAACAGCTGTCACCCCAGCTCCAGCTCCTTGACAAGATTTAGAAGGCCTGTTTTAGCAAATCAAAGAGGTTTAGGTGGGGAAAAAAAACAACCAACCAAACAAACAGCATCATGTGGCATTACTAATTTACTCAGATAAACCAGTTAACAGCCAGCCCTGTTAGCTTTCAACCAGCAGTAAAAAAGACTGCTTCCATCTTTCAGAAATTGGGGATATTTAGTAGACTTGCATCTAATCTCCTCACTGAAAAGAGACTTCAGTTTTATTAGCCGTCCTCAAGTGAAATCAATGCCCAAGGAACAGAGTGGTGAAATAATGGAGCTACTAGCAGAGAAAGGCAAGATGATAAGAAACAGACAGTTCTCAAACCTTGGCGGGGGAGTGGGGGGGGAACATGACAGATGCCACAACAGTGAAAACCCAGGGAGAACAGGCCCAGGTATAACACTGTGCCAACACATGCCTAGCATGAGCACTTACACACAGCCAGACAGTTCTGATAAGCAGGACAGACAGATGTTAGATAAGCATGGCAAGAAGCTAAGATTAAGTAAAACACAGCAAGAAGCTGAGATTTCCTTTTCTCTTTTCAGCTGATGAAAAAAAGCAAGGGAAAAAAAAAAGCAAGCATCGATATGGAGTTCACACAAGTGTTTCTTTCATCACTTTTCAAACCAGTATCTCCAGTTACCACCCCTTTCAGCACAAGAATCAGAGATATTTCTAACACCTCCCTGGACAGACACTTCTCAAAAAGTTACCCAAGCAAGGGCCTTCTGTCATAACCCCAGTTCCATTTATCCAAGTTCCCACTCAAGTTATGCAAATCACAGAAAATTCCCAACTCCAGTAGCCTGGGACTCCCATTGCTCCCCCAATCTTGGTTCCCTGCTACCTTGCTCTTAGCTTCAATATAAGTGACAATAAAATGATAAAGAAGAGGATGGACCACCTCTTGCATTAGGCTACCAATAATCATCTTAAAGACATCAGTAAAAATATAGGGACACATAGGGGACAGAACAAGGCCAGTGTCTTGCTTACCTGAAGTTTTTTTGTTCCTTTTTTTTTAAAATAACCTCTACTGAGAGCAGTTATATTTGGTCCAAAACAAACAAGCAAACAAACAAAAAAGAAAACAACCCTACAGAGCCAACTAAAGCCAAGCCAATGTATTTCAAAGCAACACCACCAACAATAACTTTTACAAGCAAAACACGGAGTAGATGGTGAGTAAATACAGTACTTGCTGTTCTATTTGATCCACAGAAGATTTAAAGAAAGCTCTGAACAAAGGGCAGAGCTACTCACCTGCTTGATCCTTTCATTGTTGACTTCAACAATTTTTTTGCTCTGTTGACCAAAACTGAAGAGATGTGTTTTCTTGACCTTTTTAATACAATGTGTCCTTTGTAGGCATCCACTGTGAAAGGAGAGAGCCAGTCCACTCCACCTAACTTTTCCTGCCTTTCGAAGACTGGCACAAAATGTTGCATATTCATTACCACATTAAAAACACTTTGCCTGAGGCCTGCTGTTTCTTGGTGTGCTGTAATGAGTTCAGGACCCCAGCTGTCTGCCTGGGGAGTCTGAACACCAATATTTAATAGTAAATTATAAAGCAGAATGCCTCATTTTACTTTTTTTGCTGAAGTAGCATACTTATAATGATATAGTCCGTAGCCACTAAAGATGGGGAGAGTGCACATCATTCTGTTTAGGAAACAGCTCAGTTTTTTGGATGCTGGTCTCTGCTCTTAACCCATTATTGAATCTCCCTAATGTCACAACTCTCACTCACATGCAGTAATACACTGGAGGAAACCACAACATTCCTAGCATGTTTACTGAAGCCAACTTAGAGCCTACTATACTAACAGCTTTAACAAGCCCCACACAAAGCAGAGCAGCTAATAAAACCAGAACCTTCTGCAGTTAGTCCTTGGAAGTTTGCCAGAGACCCCACCAACATCATTGCAGGACTGCAACTTGCCCAAATTCAAATCCTGCTTTCATCTAATAAAATGGCCTAGATCCACATTCTGACAAAACATCTCACAGTTTTATGCATCCTTTGGGTTCTCTAATGACAATCTATGAAACATGTACAGAGCATCAGATCTAGACTAGGAGTTTTTTTTTAAGAATCTCATCATTCTGAAGAGGTTAGAGCAATTAGCATTAGCTAGGGCAATACAGGGCAATCAGTATTTTTCCAAGTAGTGCCAGATGTCTTTAGAAGTCACAAAGATAAACAAGGGGAAAAGCTGCAGTTTGAATAAAAGCTGCTAAGAGCTTAAACAATTCCCTCAAATCACTAACAGACCAAGCTCCTGATAAAAATGCCTTTTCCTCATCAAATCTGTCTTTCCTATCTGCTGTCCCAATCAGTTACACAAGCATGTACCTCATCAGAGTTAATGTGCTGGAGTAAAACATACTAAAAGGCAAAAAAATGTAGTCCACTTTTCCTCCAGAAAAGCTCCAAGGCACTCAGTGCCTCACTTACCAGGAAAACCATGTAGCACTTCTGCTATGCTACCTTAAATTGCACTGGGAGACAGATGGGAAGAGTCTTTCGTATCTCCTGTCAGCTGCCTCAGGACCACAGGAACCACAGCCCTGTCCTCCTTGAACATAGTGCTTTGCCTGAGTTCTGCATGCCTCTTCCCTGGAATTATGGCTAGTCTGGGTTGTTAGTGGTCTGACTGAGGTCTCTTCTCTATGTAGGAGAGGAAAAAAAAAACCACCAGAGAAATGTTGCCTGTGTTTACTTCTGATTCAAGCAGTCTTGTCCCCACTCTGCTATATTAGCATTAGCTTCAAAACATGTCTAACCACAAAGCTCTGATCCTGAACAGAATCAATTAATTCCTTCACTAGCAGCAAGACCCTAACTAGTAAGCAATGCTCTGACTTCACCTATGTGTGTAGCAACGCTTTAAGTTCTTGAGCAGAAGAGAAAAATGCAAGTCCTTCTGCTCAGGATATGGTTTCTGTTAGCTTTACTCCCTGCTCCAGCCTCTAGGATAACTGAAGCTAGGACCTTGAATAAACATGACCCTTCAGAAGGACACAGCAGGTTTATAACCACACACTTCCCTAGAGTATCTAGCCCAAGCTGGAAGCCTTTACTAGATGGTCCCTGTAAACGTCACCTCAGCAGGAATGAGTTGGTAGCATTGCAAGTGCAGTGGTTTGGCAGTGGTGCTGCCCAAGGAGCAGGACAGTTTGTAGCTGATAACTGAGTCTTCATTTCAGAGAACACACTATCTGTTTAAGCCTTTATGGTGCCTCACTCCTCTCTGTACAATCTGTGACTAACAGCTGCTTGGAAAAAGGAAGGGAAAACTGTGTTTAAAGATAATTTGCTTTTTATTTTCTTTTAAGACACCAGTATTATAATTTTTAAACCAAGTAACAAGGTCAGGTCAGGGACTGCTCACCAGCAATGCCCGCAAAGAGGCCAGAGAAATAGAGTATCACCCCTGAGTAAAGCCAGCATTTTCCTTCACGTCACACATGGCCAGCAATGACTTTCCATGACCTGCCTGAAGCCAGCACATCCTCCTGCTGACAGGAATGAGTGGAGCTCACAGAAGTTTTCTCAGCCTTTTAAGCATAGATTTATTCCACATTATGAAGCACAACCACAGAAGAGCCCACACCAAATTACACTAGTGCCCCATAGCTCACAGTGAAAGGAAGCACTTGAGCAAGCATGTGCCCGCTGGCACCTCAGAGCCCATAATCACATGCCTCAGGGCTGTTCTTCACATAAAGCTTAAGGTAATCTTTGAATATTTGTGGGTCAGTCATTGTAGCCTTGACTGGAGGGTCCTCCTTCATGGCCTTCATCCAGCGCTGGATCTTTGGGGTGTGACTCACAGAGCTACAGGAAAAGGAAACAGACTGAGTAACGTAAATGGGAAACTTGGAGGGCATCGAGGAAGCAAAACAGCCTGAGCGGTTCTATTTCACCGCTTGTATTGCTTTCTCCTTCTCCGTATAATATTTATCTCAGATCAGGTGACATAAATATATATCAGATTATAGAATGCAGACTAGCTTTTGGAAAGTGAAAGACCTCTTACAGAGGCCATGCACTCTGCAGAGCTGAGCAAACCCACAAATGAGCACTTATTGTGCAAGGTATCAGCATGTCTTTCCTTACCTTATCCCCGCTGCAAAAGACACTGCCTTTTTTTATCATCTGCTCTGGGGTGAGGGCAGAGGCTTGTGCACCACTGCCTCCCTCTGGAATGCTTTGTTAACAATGATTCTTGAAGCAAACGCTGTGTGCAGTGGCTGAGTCCTTCTTTACAAACCTACAAACCCCTTCTATCTTTTGTCTTGCATACCAAGATAAGCTGTGCAGTTTGTACTACCCTGAAATGCTGCAACTGAAAGTGGAGATGGAAACTGAAGATTCGACTAAGAGACTAAATTGACAAACCAACTCAGACACGTTCAAAAAACACACAATGCCATGTGGGAAATCTAACTCTTAGTGTAAATGGCAACTTTTGTACTTTTGGCAGTACTTTGAATTACAATTTCCAGCTCTCAAGTTTAATTAATGTGTAACTTCTCTGGGTAACTCTTAACGACTGCCCAGCAAGCATCCTTTCTTAACATAACAATGGTTCACATCCTCAGTCATTCAAATACTTTAATGACTTTAGATCTGTGCTCCTATATTGCTTTTAATATTTCCCCCTCCTGTTTTCAAGGACCACGCTGGAGAAAAGTAAGTCAGCAACCCATTAATAAAGCCTTCATTTTACAGGGCCTGAAGTTTCAATAATCAGGATTCCCTCTGTCCGTCTTGTTCTTCAAGAAACGTTCAGTTACTCTTCTATACATTTCCTTGTACAGGTTGACTCTTTAGACCTATTTTAAGCCAGCTATAAAGGCAGTCTTCCTCTGCTCTCATTTCCCTACACATTAATGCAATACCATGCTAGCTGGAGCTAAACATTTATTTACATATTTAAAAAATGCTAGTACCATAGGGGCAGAACTTTTAGCTACAGCAAGGTATGATAGTTTACTCATCTTGAAACAAAATCATTCTCCTTTGTCAACCTAAGATTTCCAAAGCAGTACAGAAGACTGCATTTCAAGTCTCAGGTTTGGAGCCAAGGAATTTGAACCTAGGCCTCTGTAACTTCATCCCCTTCAAACAAAATACATTTTCATCTATGATGTTAGGGATGGGGAGAAAGTCCTGTATTATGACCACTTCTTTGAGATCTGCCAACATTATCTGGCAGGAAAACAGACGTGCTGAAAGCAAGTTTGTTTACAGAAGATCTCATCTCTTTTGATAAGATTCTTTCCCTAAAGTTTGATGCTATACAAACTTTCTTCAGCAGCCTACTGCTGTAGAGTGTATGTGAATACTATCTATGCTGAGGCACTTCAGTACTCTCTAGAAGCCAGGCAAAGTACTCACTCCTTCAGGTGGAATGGTTCCAGACGTTCAAACCACGGCCACATCATGTAGTCAATCATGGAGATCGAGTCCCCACCAAAAAACACAGTGTTGCGTTTGCTCAGAACCTGTGAGGGGTGAGAAATGACAGCTGCAGACAGAAGCAAAACTATCACAAAAGAACACTACAGTAACGAGAAGCCCATGTCATAGTTAAATGCAGGCATACAGAAGGGATCATCAGCATATAATGGAAACACAGAACATTTCTCCTGTGCATACATCATCTGGGGAGTCAGAGCCAGTCAGTAAAGCAGCTGTAATACCAAGCTTAACTATTTCATACACTGTCAATCCAGCTCTTCTCCAGCGGATTAAAAACTGTCACAAGCAAGCTGCAGCTTGTGCACAAACCAAAAAAAAAGAAATTTAGCTCTCAATATGTCAGTTCATGACTTCTTTGCTTGTGAAAAAGCTTTAATGGCACACACTAATCAAATATAACAATGTACATGCACTGCTTGGGCAGTAAGTGCAGCTATATTTAGCATCCAGGTAAAGCAGGGACTCTTTTGCCACAGCACTTCAGGCCAAGGGGTGTCAGGAAAGTGTTTCTATCATTACTTCTATAACTGGATTTGATTCCAGGTGCAAAAGGAACAGAAAGCAAATATAGCATGCACCTACACCAGAAAGTGATTCTCACAACTCAGCACAGAAAGCAGGGCCACAAAGAATGCAGCAAGTTCTCCTGCTACATGTAAGTTTTTAATACCTTTCAAGTGCCATAGATGTCCAAGTCCCTCTGTCCTTGGGCACTTTGGTATTTTAAAGGTGAAACTCAAGAGACCTTACAAATCTCTCTCTTTTTGGACACACAACACTATACTGCTGTGGCATTTACTCCCCTAACCCCCATGATCAAGTAGAAATTTTAAAGCAGTCCTCCAGGAAGCATCAAGCCGTTTGAATTACCAGGTGTCTGGCAGAACATAAAGCCAGCAGTCGCAGAGACAGGAACGTAGCTCCCTCTGTCGGGTAGCAGCACACTAAATACACAAGTGTTTCGAAACACTTCCCTTCCTGAATATGTCTTGCAATAGGCTGAGTGAAGTTTGCATGGCTCTGTTCCTTCCTCCCATCCTCAGCTGACCTTCAGCTGCTGCCGCAAAATGCTTCAGGGTATAGTAAAATAGCGATACTGAAGGAGCAGCAAGTATCTCATAGCATTAACAAAGGAGGAAGAAGGTTAATGTTTAATAGATCTGTATTTCAGGGAAGTGAAACACACATGGCTTCCCCCAAGAACTCATTTGTCATCTGCACTACTCCAGCATCAGCTTAATCAGACAGACACAACTACCCTGCAAACAATTTTACTTTGACAGCTCAAGGGGGTGAGGAAGCAGAATGCACAGGGTTGTCATGAGATTTAGGAAAGTACTATGAAGTTATTGGTAGCTTTACACCACGACAAATGCTCTGGAGGAACGGTTCTTGATCAAACCGGACAAGCATTAGTCATGGTTGATAAAAATACATAATGAATGGGACAGTGATAAAGGCAAGTCTGGCTGCTGCTCAGGCTAGCCAAGAACCACTACTGACACTACATCAGGACCATGAATTTGGTAATACAGCACCCAAGCCACCTGACACTTCACAAAGCTCTACTGAAATTGCATTACACCACTGTAGCAGAACAATGTCCAGAGCTAAGATTTCAGCAAGGGACAGGTTACATTCTGCTTCCTCTCATCCCCGCCAAAGAGAAGCTCTTGAACAAAACAGATTTTACTTCATCACCAATGTATCTTTGCTGATTTCAGCAAAGGCATCGCACAGATGCTCTTCAGTAGCTAAGACTCCTCAATCCTTGCTCTCAGAACATGCTGCAAGGGTTCCTTTTATTTAAAGCACAACAAACCTATCTAAGACATGGACAAAGGCATTGAGTGCACCTTCAGCAAGTTTGCTAATGACACTGAGCTGTGTGGTACAGCAGACATGCTGGAGGGCAGGAATGCCATCCAGAGGGACCTGGACAGGCTGGAGAGGTGGGAACAAGCCAACCTCATGAGGTTCAACAAGGCCAAGTGCAAGGTCTTGCATCTGGGTCGAGGCAATCCCAAGCACAAATACAGGTTGGACAGTGACTGGCTGGAGAGTAGCCCTGCAGAGAGGGACTTAGGGGTGCTGGCGGACGAGAAGCTCAACATGAGCCAGCAGTGTGCACTTGCAGCCCAGAAAGCCAACCAGATCCTGGGCTGCATCAGGAGAAGTGTGGCCAGCAGG